>JAJPUD010003653.1:158803-183318 GCA_023553655.1 Myrmecobius fasciatus | reverse complement strand
CACACACAAATGTATGTGTATATTTGTATCTGCACATTTTGCATACACAAATATATGTGTATATTTGTATCTGCACATATTGCAAACACAAATCTATGTGTATATTTGTATCTGCACATATTTCATGAAAATATATGCATCTATTTGTGTCTGCATGTATCACACACAAATGCATGTGTATATTTGTATCTGCACATATCACACACAAATGCGTGCATATATTTGTGTCTGCATATATTGCACACAAATGCATGTGTATATTTGTAATATATCTGGCATGCATCATGCCCACATAGTCACACATATGTTACAGCATGATTGCATAGAACAAGAAGTCTGTAAGACGACCTGCACACACCTGAGACCTCATCAGACTTCATCTCTACCTCAAACTCGGCCGTGATATGGGACACTTCCTTGGAAGGAGACTTGCGGCCCCGGCGCTTCTTCTTGGAGGAGTCGCACTGGAGGTTCACGAAGGTCACTTGGCAGTTCTCTGTACAAGGGAATTGACCACCTTGGCGTAAGAGAAGCACGTGAGAGACACAAGAAGCAGATGGTGGGCATGGCTGGGAGGGCCAAGGCTGGGCCTCCACGCCTGGCACAGGGCATGGGCGAGGCCCTCGAGAAATTGCAGCTGGGTGGATGGACAGTCATTGCCAGAGGCCCCATGGAGGAGTGAAATGATGGCTTCCGTTATTAAGTGCCTCCTGCATGTGGGTGCTGGGGATACAGAGCTCACAAATGGCCCTGGCCCTTCCCCAAGGAGCTCACAGTCTGACAGAGACAAGATGGAAACACAACTATAGCACAAAAGGGCAGGACTAGGGCCGCTCGCCCTTGACTGGCAGCTCATTGGCGCTCATCTGGGCCAGCTCCACCTACCGTGCCACTCTGGCTTTCAAGAAACATCATACAAAACACATTTAACAAAGCTAAGCTGCTTCCTCAACCACTGTAATTTTTCTGGGATGGGGGAGAATGGGAATAAAAACAACCAGGGCTGAGAGCCTCATGGGGTACGAGGTAAAGGCCCTGAGGGCCGGGCAAGGCCACGGCTTGTCCAGTGTCACATAAGAAGGTCTTCCTGCGTGTTTGTCCTTGGCAGTAACTTGGGGAAGTGTGTTGTGCACTCGTGTGTCTGTGACAGGGGGCGAGTCTGTGACTTGCTCAGTGGCCCATGGCAGGGGCCAGCCCAGAGCCCCTCCAGCCAGGCCCCTAGCCCACTGCTTCTCCTTTTTCAGCTGCGGTGACTGAGGCAGCTGAAGGTGCAGGGGATCCAGCGCTGGGCACGGCATCTGGCCTCAGACACTGGGGATTATAAAATGAGGGCAGTGATGGCACCCACCTTCCAGGGTTGCTACAAGGATAATTAAGATGATGCTTGGGGAAAAGCACTGAGCACCGTGCCTGGCTTCTTCCCTACCCTTCCCCCTGATATGGGGTGCTGAGAAGGGAGAGTCCTCAGCACCTTTAGAGCAGCCGGCAGTGGGGCTGTGGCTCGAGAGAGGGGAAGGCCATTTGTTCAGGCTCCCTTTGCTCTGATTTCCTGCTCATACTGAAATGCTCTATTGGAGAATCTGGCCTCCTTTGATGGTACAGGGACTAGAAACCAGGTGTCCTGATCCTACACTTTCTCCCGCTGTTCACTCATCCCCGTGCCCTGAACTTCTTGTCCTTCCTCGGAGCAGAGAGATCTGGACTGTGGCTTTTCCCCTTTACATGGGGGGGGGGCTTTTGAGAGGTCTGTCCCATCTGTTTTTGTTTCTCTGGTACCTTCCTAGCAAGAGACCATAGGCACAGCAGGTGCTCAGTGCCTATCTGTTCAGCCCTCGATGAATACATTTCAGATTTCCTTCTTGCTATCCCTACTTCCTACCAAGAGAGGGACTCATCAGACCCTCTTAATTCAGGACCCCCTTCTTCTCCAAGTCATTAAGATACTCTGCCCACTGGCTCCCATGGGAATGGATGCCAGGCGCCAGCCTCCATGGCAGCCAGGCCACTCACCTAGTAGTGCTTGCTTTCCCACCTCCTTCACCTTATCCTTGCTGCGTCGTCGCAGGTGACATTTAGCATCTCTGATTTTAAATCGAGCTTTCTGCTTGACAGGGGGGACCAGAGGATCTGCAAAAAAGCCCAAAGAAGCACCTCAAAGTGGGGACATTACCCATCTCCTCCCTTGCCCTACCACCCCACTATGATTAATGGTGGTTTGTCAGTTCCTGTGAACTGTGATCTTTGGCCTTCTAAGTGACCTGGAAAAATCAGGAAGGGCTCAGAGGTGTCAAGGATATAGTTACCTGGCACAGAACTGCTGAACATTTTCTAAGCCTAAGACCTTAGACTATTGCACCACCAAAGAAACTTTGCTATGGACCTCGAACACTCAGAATCTCAAAGACAGAAAGGGAAAGCCAGCCTGACACAAGAACAGTCCCCAGCCTTGCTGGGTCTGTCACAGGGACCTACCATCTGGCTCCCTGTGCCTCCTTGCTTTGAATGCCATCAGCTTTTGGGTGTTACAAGCAGCTTTTCTGCACAAAAGCCAAAGCCTCTGTTCTCTGACATTCGATCTCTTGTCTATGGGAAACCCCAGTGGACCAGGGAGTTCTGCTCCTCTTAGGTTTATGATCAGTCCCCACTGTCTTCCTCGGCTTGCCTTTTAGCCAAATGCCGGCCTTATTGTAGTAACCAGGCAGAAAGGGTGTATCTCTAGTCATCCCCACCTGGGGGTCTTCCACATCATCTAAAGGACCCCTGAGTTTTTCTATTTGCTATGAAGCCCAATTATGTTGTCTCCCATAACTAGAAAGTGAACTCCTCGAGAAGAAGGTTTCTCTTCCTCTTCTTTTCGTATCCTTATCACTTTGTGCAGTGCTTAGAACCTGTTGCTTAATGAGTCTTTCATTTCCATTCTATTGGCTCATTTCTCCTGATGAAATAATAATAGGACTAAAGGACTCTGGCTAAAATAACTGGGCTTCTTCAATAAGGGGCCCTAATTTATTAAGGGCAGAGCCATGAGCCACTTCTATAATGTTCTTGAGAGCTGGGCACTTGGGAGGCCCATGAGTCGTACTCTTTGATTGAATTATTGAAAGCGGATAGTTCTGGGAGAGTCAGTGAAGCTCTTTTTGCCATTTTTAGCCCAGTTGGGAGAGGGAATGAACAAAAGAAGAAGTGGTCAGTCATTCACTTGCCATTACTCGGTCAGGACATTGCCATTCTTGGTCCAGGTATATTTCTACCTTTTGCTAGGGATGTAAGTTGAAACAAAGAACTAGAGAACATCAAAACAAGATTGGATCAACTTCATCTAGTCCAATTTCCTCTTCTTACAAATGAGGAAACTGAGTTTCAGAGAGGTCATATCACTTGCCAGAGGCAAGTGAATTGGATGAGGAGGGTTTACTGTCTTCTGCATGGGATGGAAGATTGAGAGCTGGAAGGGGCCTTAGAGACAATCCCATCCAACCCCCTCCTTTTTACAGATGAGGAAACAGATAGGCAGAAATAGTGTGACTTGCCCAGAGTCACACAGCTAATAAAGGCTAGAGGCAGGATTTGAATGGAGCCCTTCTTACCCCAGGCCCAGCCCTGTCCATCATGCTGAATTGCCTTTCCTGATAATTGTCTTTTCAAAGATTTTTCAAGGAAAAATCTTTTGTTTGTGCTGGAGGCAAACGGCAAAGGCAATCTTAGTGTTTCTCGGGAGTCCTCAGAGTTTTTTTAGGATTCGCTTAGAGTCTGTGCCAGAGGCGGGGCTTGGACCCAGGTTCTCCTAACTAAAACCATCTCTCTCTACTCCACCCACTGCTGCTGAGAAATAAAGCCTCCTGGAATCTTGACCAGAAGCTTAGAATCGTGCACTCTTAGGGTCTCAGCATCCTGGGGCTCCCGAAGTAAAGCAGAGAACAGCAGGGTGACGTGATGCATGGAGCAAGCTCTGGAGTCAGGACTGAAGTTCAAATCAGGTCTCAGACACTTCCTAGTGTGTGACTTTGGTAAAGTCACTTCAACCTGTCTGCCTCAGTTTCCTCATTTAGAAAAAGAGCCGGAGAAGGAAATGACAAATCACTTCAGTATCTCTGTCAGGAAAATCCCAAATGGGGTCACAAAGAGTCGGATATAACAAAACAACTGAAGAACAGTAACAGCTAAAGAAGCTCTTCTTCTCCGATTGGACTGACTCTTTCCCTAGCACCCTTTCTGTTCAGTCAGTGTTTGTGGCTTTCAGGTCTCCTGCATCTTCCCTGGGGCATGTACAATGTGAGGCTCCGGGCAGTGCTAGATCCAAGAATAAATAAGAGGCGCTACCTGTGCAGCTGGGGACAGTGGAATTGCGTTTCTGCTGTGACTTGCCCTGTTGTCCCGGGACGCCACAGCTCAGTGAGTAGCTGTTCTCTGAATCTAGAAAGGAGAGAAAGAGTGAACATACTGAGGCTGCGACAAAATCCTTGGGGATGCTGCCCCTTCCCAAAGTCCCTTGAATTAACATCTTATCTCCCATTTGTCAGAAGTTGTCTGAGAATGAAATATTATTAATAATAAGAAGAATGATAATAATACCCAATAATATGAGGGATGACTGGCCAAAGAGGGTTGAATCTGGGTCCATGTGCATCTATATATCATTATCTCCATATGACTGACGTATGTTTACTTGGGATTGGATCTGAGACTTCACTGATCTCAAGGGGGCCTGAAAAGGTACCTCCCTTCCCCTCCACAGATCCATTAGTTGTGTGCCATACACGATCTAGTCTAGGGGATCACAATGAAGAGGGGGATCCCCAGGATGTTTACTGCCAAATGGCAGTATCTTTGTCAGGAAAACTCAAATGGGGTCGCAGTGAGTTGGACATGACTGAAAACCAACTGAAGAACAAGAACATAAAGAAGCTCCCCTTCTCTTATTGGACGGACTGCTTCCCTAGCGCCCTTTCTGTTCAGTCAATATTTGTGACTGCTGGGTTTTGTACAGTCAAGACAGAAGGGGACCTGTGTTCCAGTTTTGCTGGCTGAAGCCAGCTCCTGTCCACCATGTTCCACAGACTGATGGTGCAATAAGAACTCACTAGTAACAGAATGACTGATGTTGGGACAGGCCTTTGGTGCTTTAAAGTCCGTATGGCACTTTCCCAACAGAAGCTCCATGGGCCTGGCCATATAAGCATTTTTTAATTCCCATTTTACAAGTGAAGATGCAGAAGCTCAGAGGCATGAGAACAAGTGCATTGCTCAGGATCACCCAGTTAATAGTCAGCAAGAACTGGGGCAAATTCAGGTCTCTCAGACTCTCAGTTTGGGGCTCTTTCTACTGGATGACCCCATCTTTTTAATGACAATAAGAAGGATCCTGTATATCTGCAAACTGCTTCCTTTCTTTTCAAAGACAAATTTTCAATGCCTTATCATCCAAAGGCCCCTGTGATATATTCTGCTATGTAATGGAAAGAACTGAATTTGTAGTCAGATGGGATCTGGGCTCAAAGCAAAGCCACTTAATGACTTTCACTCTAGACAAGTTACTGTTTACGTCTGAGCCTCAGCCTATTCACCTGAAGAAGGAGGGATAACACAAATTGGTATGCCTCTAGTTCCCCTCTACTGTGATGATGATCAAACTAGGTAATGTATAGCAAATGTTTTAGAACAAATTTATCGATGTAAATTATTAATCCCATTTCACAGATGGGACAGCTGAGGTTCAAGGAGGTGAAATAGCTCTCCAAAAGATGCCCAGGCTGAGAGAGATTCTAATTTTGATCTCCCAATTAATCCAGTGCATTTTCCACTCTCAGATCTAACCCAATCTAATTAGCATTTATTAAGCACCTACTATGTGTTGACAATCCAAAAAATAAAGTTCCTCAGGAGTTTACATTCCCCTAGAGGATCTAACACATACCGAGATGAGTGAAAATATGACTACATGATGAAAGCAGAGTGCCAACAACTAAGGGGATCAGGGAAAGCTTCCTGTAGAAGGCTACAGGACCTAAGCCTTGAAGGAGGCCAGGGGTTCTGCCCCATCTTTCTTACATTTGACTAGAAAAGTGAGAAAATCTCAATTTCTCTGGTTTAAGCCAAAGGAGGGGAATTCCTGTCCCCCCTCCCTTTGAGAAGGATATGGTGGCTGCTGGAGTTACCTGGAATAAAGAGCGTGTTGGAAGGGCAGGCCAGGAAGCAGGTCTCCAGACCTCCGGTCCTGCTGCAGGCCAGCTGGATTCGGGGGGCTGCCTTTGCACCAGGGAGGCATTTCACTGTCTCTGAGGAGAAAGACACAAAGGTTACATGCAAGGGCATCTTCCAGGACCAGCCTCTTACAGGGATCAGGAAGGTGAAAGGACCTGGAGTGAGGGAAAGTGGTCAGCACCCACTGCCCCACAGCCTGGAGTCCACATCACTTCACTTCGCCAATTGTCAGTGCAGGGCCCCAGGGGAGGCAGGCAGGATGTTCAGAGCTCAGGCCACCAGGTGAATGAGAGAAGTCTTCCTAGCTAGAAAAAACTATAGCCACATCCCTGAACAGCCTGGACAGAATGTTACCTTTAAGTTCATTATGAGGGGCACAGAGTGAGGGAGGCAGAGACCTCCTGGTCAGATCATTTCTGTCGTCTGTAGGACGACATTAACCCATTGTGACTTATCTAGGATGGCAGTGCCAGGATCAGCCATTGAGAACTAGGGCAAGGACTGGAAACATGGGTATTGATTGAGGGAGCCGGAGTGGGGCCTGGGGATGAGAAATGTAGAAGACCATGATTGCTACTTATTAGTATCTAAAAGGGCCATCATGGGTGAAGGCCTTGAATGTGTCTGTTCTGTCTGGCCTGGGCAGAGCTGGAAGCAGTGAGTGCCAGCTGGGGAGGCAGATTTAACTAAGTGTGAACTATTCCAAAGGGGTTGAGTCATTCCTGCAGGTGGTGATTTCCCCCTCAATGGGACTCTACAAGTGGAGTCTGCACTGACCCCTTTTGTCAGGGACCTTGTTTAGGCTTACATTGGACTAGATGACCTTGGAAACTACTTCTAACCTTGAAATCAGGAGAAAAAACATTTAAAAGATAAGATTCTATGAGAAAATTAAGGGTCCAAAAGAGGTGACAGTTTGTCTAAGATTTTGCAGCAAGTTATGGCAGAACTTGGACTCATGTGAAGAGTTTTCCTCCTACTTTCTCCAGGGCTGCCATCCTCAGGGAGGAAGGGTCCCTTCTGCCAGGCACTTAGCATCTGGGAGCCAGAGTTGGATGTGGAGAAGGCCCAGACTCTGGAGTCACCGGGTTTCATTTTGAGAACCAACTCTGTTCCTTACTCCTGGCATTAGCGTGGAGTCCTTTCTCCTTGGGCATTTTTTTTCTGTAAAATTAGAAGGTTGGGTTAAATGAATCTTTTGAGGAGCCTTTGAGCTCTAATCTATGATCCTATGATCCTGAAATCTTGAATTTGGTCTGCTGTGCTGTGGTTTCCAGACCTTCTACCATGCTGATCCCCTTCTGTCAGGTCCAAGATCCCACCACTGGGGATGGGGAAGCAACTGGGACTTACTCACCAACACAATCCTTCTTGTTCCAATGGAGCTTCCTTCCCGGAGGGCAGGCACACTCATAGCTGCCCATCGTGTTGATGCACCCATAGTCACAGCTCCCATTATTGATGCTGCACTCATCAACATCTGGAAGCACAGAAGGACAAACCAGACCTGGTGAGGTCAGAGGGCAGGTGAGATGCGAACCTCAGCAGATAAAGTGAAAAGAACATTTTCTGGGAAGGTTCACCATGAAAAGAGAAGACAGAAATGGAATCACATGGGCAGACAGCCCATCTGAGGCATATGGTAGAGCAGAAGGGGTGCACTGGACTCAGGGTCAGGAGACAGGGAGTCAACATCTCTAGGCTTTGCATTTACTCTTGTGTGTCTCTGGATGGAGTGTAAGATCCTGAAGGGCAGGAAGGGCCTGTTTTGATTTTATCTTTGTGTGTTCAGAGCCTGGCACATAGTAGGTGATTAATAAGTATTTGTTGAATGCCGATTGTTCCTTACTTTGTGACCTTCCCCTCTCTGTCTCTTAGTTTCTTATCTGAGAATACTAACAGGGCTGGCTGGGGTAAGGGGGAATGGTGATGATCAGTTGAGATCATGCACGCAAATGCAGCAGTGATGTCAGTCTGCGGTCCTTCATCAGATGGATGTGGTGACAGACTCATGGAGACGTGCTCAAAGAGCTTGCCAATCAGATTCCTACCCAACTTTCCTGGCTTATTTCATCTGACACCCTTTCACAAAATCTCCACTCTAGCTAAACTAGCCTCGGAATGAATGTTCTCTCGGCCTTCCTAAGGCTGGTTGTGTCTCCAAATACTTGTTCTCTCAGAATACTTTTCCTCCCTTAAAACCCATCTCAGGCTAAAGAAAAGTCTTCGTGGAACTTTTCAGTTAATTTAGTATTCTCTCAAATCCACTGAGTTGAGTGCACAGAGTACCACCTTCCACCCAAAAAACAGAAGGTTTTTGAAGGACAGAATTATTTCATTTTGATCTTTGTATATTTAGGGCTGACTTAGGATCTTGTATACAAGAGACTTTTATTACTTCTTGAATCAAATGGACCAGACACTGACATAACTACCTCTAGGCACATAGAGTCACTCAGATAACTTCTACAGTCATGAATACACCCAGGTGGACAACCACTACACTGGTTCTGCCACACTTGCAGCCCCACAGTCCTAGAGGAGCAGTATAGAGGCCCAAGAGGCCCTTCACTCACAAAATAGCAAATCAAGAGTTTTAGAGCTGGAAGGGACCTTGGAAATGATACCCCTCAGGAGGAAAAAGCCCAGAGGGAAAAAGAGACTTGACTAATTTGGAAGAATGAGGTCAAGTCAAAGTCTCCAGCTCTGTCCATTATGTCTAACTGCCTCAGCCTTCTAAGGTTAGGGACATTTTCCTCTCCCCAAGCCCAGGGCTTAGCCCCAGAGAGAGAACAAGAGAGTGTCTGAGATGTTCTTCCCCCCGTGTCTTCTCCCCTTTTTCTAGTGCACAACTTCATTTTCTAACTTTCCTCCTTCTTCCCCGGTCTGGCTTCAACCAGTACAACTACAACCAAGACTACTTTCCCACCTTTCCTCCCCACCAGCCCCAGTTGATTTACCTAAGATGATTTACCACAGCTCTGGCCCTCTTTTCCCAAATGCATAGCTTCTCATAATAAACCACATTCTATTATATTCTATTATAATGATGACTTGATTCAAGCCCATTATAGCTTTATACTTTTAAATTATACTATTTCTATATGGTTACTCTATAGCAAAATTCTCTCTTTTTTGGACTTAAAACTCTCCCTTTCAAGGTTTAAGAGAAATGCCCCTGTTAGAGGAAATAAAAGTTCAGGTAAACAAGCCCTTATTCATTCCTGCTATGTGGGAGTCACCGTAAAAGGCAGAATAGAGTGATGGGATCCTGGAGATTGACTACAAGTCTCAATTTGAATTAAGATCTTAGTTTCATAAAGCTCTTTTTTTAGGCCTCAGTTTCCCCAACTATAAAACTAAGGGGGTAGGACTTAAATGATCTCTAAATTCTTTTCTAACACTTGTGAATAAATATTGCAAGGGAAAGAACATTGGACTGAAAGCCATAGAATCACAGGATCTCATAGTTGAAAGCACTTGTCTGGTTTCCTTTTTATCTGAATAGGATTCCACTCTACAAGTTCCCTGACCAGTGACCAGCCAGATTCTGTTTGTAGACCTTCAGTGATGGGGAGTTTGCAGGCTACTTCACCTTGGGGCAGCTCTCATTGTTACATTAGGATCCAATCTGGCCCTCTGCATCTCTCCTCTGCACCCTTATCGCTCACTCCGTCAGCCCTCCAAAGACAATGTACACCACAGCCCTACAGATAATTGTTGACATCCAGTCTAGATCCTTAAATAGATCCTCTCTAATCTAAACATCCCCGGTTCCTTCAGCTTACATGGCTTGGCTACTTCACTATCAGCATCCTGGTCATCTTCGTCTGGATAGTCTCCAGCTTTTCTGTGCCTTTCTTAAAACAGCTAACACCCACTGGTGCTAGATACTAAAGGGGGTGGTACTTTGGTGAGGACTGAAATCTTGGGGTAGAACATATGTGTGTATGATCATCAGATCTTCTTTTGGTACCCACTTGTTGGAACCCTTTGTCTCCTTCCCCTTTCTCTTGTCATTGCCTTCTTCATTCACTACTATTCACAGCCCTCTCCCCTGTCTCATACTGAGATAGTTGCTATTCTCTATGTCTTTAATCTCTTATGGATGTATTTTTTCATGTCCCTACTCAATGTCTGGTCACAGGCTGTCACTATCCAAAGTCCTTAGGAAGGCTCTATAGTTCATGGATTCACCTCTTTCCTAGAAACCCAGTTAGATATTGAACTAGTAGGAGATACTTCATCATTGGAGGCTAAGAGAGCCAGGTTTGGTCACTGACCAGCTTTTTGCTTCAATGCCCAAGAGCCTTTACTTGAGCAGGAGAGATGGACATAATAGATCCTGACAGAGTTGGAAGGGCCTCAGGAGACTCTGATGTCCTGATAATGATTAAGGGAGCAATAGTTACATTAAGAACTCTTAGGATTCCCATGCCTGGATGAGTGAGGAACAATGAGAGAACTGAGGTAAAGGGATCAGGTCATTCAGATTAATTTAGGGTGGGCTCTTCCTCCCTAACAAATAAGTAAACAAAAATCCTGACTCAGGACTGGCTTTATGCAGTAGAAAAGGATCTAGACATGAGCCAAGAGATTTGGGTCTCCTTTAAGTTCTAGGTGACCATGAGAAATTTTTTTTAATCCTTATAGGTTTCAGTTTCCTCATCCATAAAATGGGGATCAAAATATTTATATGATCTACTTTGTAAGATTGTTAGGAGGAAAGCACTTTGTAAATCTTAAAGCGCTACTTAAATGAGAAATGTTATTGTTATTATTACTATTACTATGCCCTTTCTCTTCCCCTCGGGTCCATATTCTTTATGATGCTGTGAGCTTTGAAACTATCACTCTCTCAACCAAAAGTCATATATCTATCTGCCTGAAAGAAGTCTGAAAAAAATCACAGAGACCTTAGATATCTTAACCTAAATTATGAAGCTCTAATGGTGGATTTTCAAGGGCTTGTTTTTGGCCAGTAAGGCAGTTGTTTTGAGTCCAGGAGCCTGTTTTGGGTCTTTTCCTGGAGCCTTTTGAATCAATTTGTTCATCTACTTTTGGGTCTGGCCCTGCCACTCAAGTACTCTTCCCTTTCCCTCTTGCCCCCCTTCCCTCAGCACCTTGACTGACATTACTGTAAAAGATGCATTAAATAGAACTTTTAGAATTGAAAGGGGATCTTACTCAGAACATAGAACATGGAACATTAGAGTTAGAAAGGGCTTTAGAATGGACAGTGTTGGAACTGAAAGGAAATGTAGGGATTGTTTGGTCTAATATTTTACAGATCAAGAGGTTGAGACAGAGAGGGAGTGATGCCCAATATTAATTTAATTTCTAATTATTTTTAATTTGCCCTCTGACATCATTCAATTGCAGCTTAATTTCTTTATCCCTTGAGGGATCGTTGCCCAGTTGCCTACCCTACTTCTGGAAGTATCAGCCTCCCCCTACCCCCTAAAGAAAGAACGACTCCAAACCTCCGCAGTGGGTCAGGCCATATAGAGTGTAGCCCCGGTGACATAGGCACTCAAAGCTGCCCGGAGAGTTGATGCAGGTGTGGTCACAGGTCCTCTCGAAGGAACACTCATCTATGTCTGTCAGGAGGAAAGGAGAAAGATCAGAACTTTAGAATCATCATCATCTCAGAGTCAGTCGGATGGTCAGATCCCCTGGCTGAAGGAGTGCCTTCTCTCTCAGGCTTTGTTTGAAATCTCCCAGTGATGAGGTACCCTGAGGCAGCCCCAAACATTGCTGGACAGCTCTCTCAGGCAGTTTCCCCCTTCTATTGAGCTGAAATGTGCTTCCTTCTAACATTTCTCCATTGGTCCTACATAAGACAACTTCTTTCATCAAGTCTCAGAGTAGGATGGGATTTGAAGGTACCTGGTCTAACCTCTAGCTGAGAAGGAATGTTCTCATGGTTAATGAGTCATCAAGCAACAAGCATTTATTAAACACCTACTGTATGCCAGCCACTGTGCTAAGTTCTGGGAATACAAATGCAAAATGAAAAAAAAATCCCTACCCCCATGGAACTTACATTCAAATTGTTGAAAAATCATGTACATGCAGAAGTATACACAGAATATGTACAAAATGAATACTGGGTAATTTTGGCAGGTACTATACATGGTGGGGTTGGAGCTGAGTTTTTAAGGAAATGAGAGATTTCAGGAAGTAGAAATGAGGAAGGAGAACCTTCCAGGCATGAGGGATGGCCAATGCAAAGACTCAGGGATAGGAGATGGGGAGTTGTTTGGGAGGCCAATAGGGTGAGACTGCAGACTTGCCCTTTATGGAGATCCCTTTGGCAGCTGTGTGGATTGATTGGAGTAGTGAAAGTGGCCAGCCAACAAGATGCTGGTTTTAAACCCTGCTTGAAGAATTCCAGTGACAGAGTTTAGCCCCTTCTTGGGCAATCCACTGCATTGTTGCTGAGTATCTCTCGTGGGGAAGCTCTGTCCAGCTGAAATCAGCTTTCTTTACCTCCCCCCTTGCAATTCCTTCACACTGGCTGGCACATAGTAGACACCTCAGTGTGTTGAATTGGACCAGATGTTCAGAAATTCAGCCACTAGGTGTCAGTGCAGATTGTAAAAATCAGGCTACTCATCCAATTTTGGGTTTAGAATTGTCCGGATTTCTTCTTATGATGATATGCAAAGCCATAGATCTGGGACTGGAAAAGACCTTCACACACTTGCAGAATTGGAAGGAGATGGTCAATTTTAATTCATGCGCTAAAGGAAGTTTCGCTCCATCAACATACTTGACAAATGGTCCAGACTCTCCTTAAGGAGGATGACCCATTCCTCTGGAAGCAGGTAAATCTACTTGCTGTCTAACTGCTCTCATTGTTCTAAAGGTTTTACTGACATCATACCTAAGGTTCTTCTTCCTACTGTTGCTTATTCTGCCATCTGGAGCCAAAGAGAACAAATTTAATCTCAACTCCATGTGGCATTTCTTCAAATACTTGATGATAGTTTCCATAATCCTAACCCTTCTCTTCCTCAGGCTAATTATGCTCAGACTATCACATTTTCAAAGGTCCTTCACTATCATGAGAGCCTTCTTTTGGACACTAATTTTTCAAGTTTTTAGTGTTGTAAAGACTTGGTACCCATTCCTGAAATATATTCTATAGATGAGGATTGACAAAGGCAGACCTCAGTGGGAATATTACCACCATTTTCCTGGAAGTTCTGACATGATTTTATTAACTTTTGTGCCAGTCACAGCCCACTGCTAACTCATCATATTGAGCTCTTGCTGGCCACTATAACTCCCAGATCCTTTTCAGAACTGCTTATGTCTTCCAGGCCTCCTATGTAAAGCTGATTTTTTGGGTACCTAAATGTAAAAATTTAAAAGCCAGTTTTAGCTTGAGTCAACAAACAAGGCTGTATTTGGCCCTGAAGTTATTGCTTGGTGACCCCTACCTAGTAGCCTGGAACCTGATTGCCATCTAATATGTTAGCTTATCCCCTTCCTACTCCCCCCCCACTCAAGCTTTTGCCATTTGCTAATTTGATGAGCATGACATCTTTTCATTTATCTGAGTCATTCAAAAAAAGGCAAACAGCAACTTGGGGCTAATCCTTGGGGCTTCCTGCCACAAAGACATCAAATCATTAATGTGTGATTTTTGAGTCTGGCCATCCCATCAGCTCCGAATCCATCTGATTGTATTGCTATCTAGTTCAATGTGGTCTGGGGCCACTAATTCCCATATAAGGATCCCTATGGCAGGTGTATATTGGTTTAATTGTAAATGTCCCGTTACCTGTTTTTATTGTATTTTTATTTATTTGTTAAGTAGTTCCCAGTTTGTTAAATATTCCCCAGTTTAATCAGGATTGGGCCACATTCTGGAGTGTTGTAGACTGTGGTTGTTTGATGTGTCTCATCTGGTCCATATCTCTCTATTTTATCCACAAGAATAGAATGAAATATTTGAGTAAGTTTTGCTAAGATCTAAGTAAATTATATCTAAGGCTATATATCTTACATATGTCTCTCTCATCTACCTACAAAGCTACAAAAGTCCCTCCCTCCCTCCCTCCCTACTTACTTACCTACCTACCTAGCTACCTACCTCCCTAGCTACTTACCTGTCTGTCCATCTATCTATTTCTCTATTTCTCCATCTGTGGAGCAAATTGAAAATCCTTGAGGAGAAGTGCATTGCCCAGGGTTTGCCCCAGTGCTAAGCAGAAGAACTCATTCCGGGTACCATGCCAAATGTCATTCGTTTTTAAGACCATTATTGAGAAAATCCCAGCATAGTGAGGGTTTTTTTTTTGGGAGTTCTGCTTCTGACGTTCTACCTCTGGACCTCTGTTTCCCCAACTGTAAAAAGCAGGGGTTGAACTAGATGGTTTTTATGAGCCCTTTCAGCTCTAAACGTTTTGATTCCGTGAATCCAAAGACAGATCTGAGAGCTCTATGTTTAGATATTGTTTTGAGGAAACGAGTGAGCCTATGCTCCCCTGCTGCCACAAGCCGGCGCTCTTCAGCCATCAATGCCAGTTGTGTCTGCTGTCCTGAGGCAGCCCAAGGCTGGAAGGCACCCCAAGCTGACTGAGATTAGCCCTTTCTTGTTAAAGAGGAGATGTCAGAAAATAGCATCTAGGAAGGAGCCTGATGGCTTCCTCCAGAGAACAGCAAGGGGAGGGGGGAGGGAGGTCAATCGAGTGGTCAAGCAGACCCCTTCCTTGTGTGGAGGGTACAGGACAGTGTCTGCTCCTAAGGCGCTATTTCTAAGGAGCTGTCCAGTAAGGAGGTTGTTCTGGGTGGGATGGGTAGGGGATGAGATAGGGCAAGTAATATCAAGCAATTAAATTCAGTTCAATTCAGTAATGCTTATTAAGTGCTTACAGGTCACAGAGCTTTGTAGTAATATTGTTATGGGATTTGACATATGATAAATTCAATTAAAAACAACAAGTTTAAAAAGGAGGGAGGGAGCCAGGAAAAACTGGGACTTGAAGGAAGAGAAGAATTTCAATAGGTAGAGATGAAGAGGGAGTATATTCTGAGCATGGGGAGGGAAGAGATGGGGAGGGCTATAATAATGCATATAAATAGGGAATGGCAGAATGAATGCAGGGAATAGCTAGGAGTCTAGTTTGGCTACAGCATAAGAGTAGGTGAAATAATATAAAATGAGACTGGAAAGATAGGATGAATCTAAATTGTGGAGGGCTTTGAACACTAGGAAGGATGAAATTGGTAAGCAGTTAACGGTCCCCATTCTTTAAGAAACTAACATCTCAGAATTGTTGACTACTGGCCCCTTTTAACCCTGGAGCCAGAATCTCTTGCCATCCTAAATGTTGGTGAAAATATTTCTTTCTGTTTATTCATTGGAGATCAGAGTTGGTTTTATTTTTTCAAGGATTAAAGGAAAGTAAAGGTAAATCAAAAGCAACAGAATAAAGTAAGACATGAAAATTATGGATTTTTAGAGCATGAGAATCTTCCCAGAATCTTAAAATGTCAGTGATGTAAATGTCCTTAGGAGGCACCTAATACAAGATGTACTTGAAAAAGAGTGTGCTCTGTAACAAATCTGATAACATATCCCCCTCCTAAGTTAGGATTACAATTGAGGAAGGACATGAGGAAAGTAGAGGGTCACTAGGGATGGCCAGTCAGCAGGACTCAGCTTGAGGAAATAATTGGAGAAATTGGAAAGGTTTAGGAGGTCTGCAAGCAGGGATGTGGGGGGAGAAATTCAAACTTTAGTACACCTCTGAGATGCTGTGACTTTCTGCAGTAAGCATTATTGTAAGGACTAAAGGGGCCATGTATGAAAAGCACTTTGTAAAATATCCAGGACTCTCAGTTATTGTTCCTGAGGCAGTGAGAATGAACGGGGATCTCCTGACAAACTCCAGACCTTCATATAGCAAGAAGAAACTCTACACTATGTAGGCTGACACCTCAGATCACCTCCTTAGCCTGGAGCCAAGTGACAAGGACTTTTAAGTCACTTCTAAGCAGCTTCTTGTAGTCACAACTGGAAATTAGATTAGCAACCATGATAATTGTAGATCCGTAGACCACCTTTAAAGGTTTGCCAAGAGCTTTCTACGTTCAGTCTGTTCTGGTCCTTGCTCCAAATGGGGTGAATACCTGGGCCACCTTCTCAGGACTGAAACCTGGAAGGGATCTCTGATTTTTCTTGTCCGAGTCCCTCAGAAGTGAAGAAGTAGCGGGCCAGAGGGCCTGGGATCCCGGAGGCACAAAGCCACATAACTGCTGTAAAACCAGAGGCTGCCCTCCATGACCAAGGGGTCTCAGCCCCCCTCGCAGCTGTGGCAGCTCTCTCGGGCTGAGGCTGCCTCTGCCTTTCATTCAGGCTGTGATCTTGGCCAAGCCATTGCTTTTCTCTTGTTCCCAATTTTTTCCTCTGAAGTTAGGGCTGGATTAGATGATCTCGAAGGACCCTCTTGTTCCAAAGCTAGGGCTTCTGGGGTCTTTTCTCTTTGATTCATTACCACGAAGAGCTACCCCCAACAACATGGAGTGTCTTAATTCTCCCTTTTCAGGACTTTCAGCATATGGGGGAGTAGATAATAGAAGGGGGGGCTTTAGAAAGAATTACCTTGACAGGTCCGTTCATCTGTTAGTAGCTTATAGCCCTTCTGGCAGCTGCATTCAAAGCTTCCCACCGTATTCCTACAGAAATGGTCACAGCCTCCACTGTTCACCAAGCACTCATCAATGTCTGCAGGGGACAAAGAGGAAAAATCAGTCCACGGGAAAAACTGACATGGGGGCGGCTCAATGGCACAGGGGATAGAGCACCGGCTCTGGAGTTAGGAGGACCCAAGGGCAAATCCAGTCTTGGACACTTAATACTTCCTAGCAAGTCACTTAGCCTCAATTGCCTCAGGGAAAAAACCAGACATGTATGAAATGTGCCTCCCCCACCCTGGGATAAGCCCTCCAGCCTATGTTCTAGTCACCAAAATCATCAAGTATGATCCCTGTATTTCACAGATGAGTCCCAGGGGTGCAGAACAGAAACCACATTTTGTGACCCTGTCTGACTTCTCCACACTGTCCACTGATTTTACCTGAATCTCATCCTGTGGTCACTTCTCTCACACTCATTTCTTCCTTTGTATTCACCTGATCCAGTTTAGTTGATTTCTAATCCCCTCTCACCTGGATAAGTGTCAGCTTCCTAACCCTCCCAAGGTTACATGACTAGTACATATAACCTGGGGTAGAATTCAAAGCCAGATTTTCTTTACTCCCAAGTTCCTTACTCTGTCCAGTAGCCATATTGCCTCTGGTTGAGGATTTTGAAGAATGGGATTTCTGTACAATTTGGGCTGAAAGATCTAAGGGGTCTCTTCCAACCCTCAATTTATGAATCTCTATTTTCTCATTTGTAGAATAGAAATAACAGTACCAGAGTTACTTGTTTTATAGGATTATCGGAAGGATCCAATAAGACGATATGGAAATGATTTAGAACCATCAAGTGTTGTGTAAGCTGCTATTGTCTTTTCTGTTATGGTTTGTTACATTTTGGTTCTGCTCTTTAGTCAGCAAGGTCTTCTCAGCCAAATACTGGGATATCTGTATTGGGATTTCCTTCTGAAACATGGACTTTCTGAAATGTGCAGGATGCAACCACTAACTGTGAAAACATTTGGAACAACCTAGAGTCCTGAACCACCTTCCTCTGTATTTCTTTCCATTGGCTGTGACAGCACTGATAGGGAGGAGGAAAATGATTTCTCTCAGTGGAGAAGACTGAGAATGGGACAATTCAAAGGAAAACACTCGGCCTCCTGCCTTCTCAGGCTATAATTGGTTGGCGTAAGTTCCATCCTCTCTCCACCTTTCCCAACTATTTTTCTTTCCATTGCTATAAATATTGTTCTGTAGGAGGCATGTAAAATAGCCAATCATTCTTCTTGGAGGAAAAGGAGGAGGGAAGGTGAGGGGGAAAGGAGGTGCCCTAGTTTGAATGATTTAACCATAGGATTTCAGAACTGGAAGGAACCTGAGAGGTCATGTAGTCCAGTCCTCTCATTTTATGGAGGAGGAAACTCAGACCTAGAGTCCCTTGGTGCCTCAACCATCACCATATAAATGATGAGAGACCTGAGACTAGCAAGAGTGTGACTACAAATCTAGTTCTCTTTTTACTGCATCCTGTTTATTCTCCCATCTTTTTGTACAACCAAGGGATATTCCTGCCCAGTATTGCCCCAAAGCAGAGCCATGAAAGAGATAGCTTGTCATGGTCTCACAGGGACCCCAGAAGTTTTCTAGGCGAGCCCGTGTTTGAGCAAGGATGCATTTTCTCAGTTAATTTCTGGGACATTTCATTCCACTCTTATTTTAGGATGTAATTCCTTAAATTTAGCTAACATCTGCCACTCTGAAACTTTCTTCTGTTGCTTTTAATTCTGTAATCTGAAAGTAAAATCCAATCTCTCTCCTAGAAGAAAGCCCTTCAAATCATTGAAGACACTGAGCATGTCTTCCCAATGAAGCCCTTGTCTGGTGCCATCCTGATGGTCTTCCTCTTGATCATTTGTGTCCAGTGGGATTGTTATCTAGGAGTGTGGTCATGGATTTCTAGAGATTGGGCTTCCTGACAGACTTGCTTTATGGTGTATCCATAATGTTAGCTTTGGGCTGAAATAGGGCTCTCTTCTGTGACAGTGACAAGTCATCCATCCTGTCTGAGTAAACACCATTGAGGCTGCTCTCTAAGGCACCTGAACGTTCACAAACCCCATCAGTGGACATATGTTATCCTTGTTCCACATGCAAGGAAACAGGTTGGTGAGAAGATGTGAATGTCGGTGTCATGTGGATCGTTGGAGCCAGGACCTGAACAAAGGCTTCTGGTTCAAGGCCCAAGGTCCCTCCTACTGTATTTTTCTGTTTCCCAACTGCTAGCTTCATAGAGCTCATTCCCTATGAGGCAAAATTAGTCCATTGGTGAACAACTCTAATTGTGATCATGTTGTTGTGTGTATGTGTTTTGCTGAATCAAAATCTGTTTCCTTGAAACTTATAGATTCAGAATCAAGAGCTGGAAGGAGCATCTAGCTTGACTTATAGCAGAGTCAAGCATTTGCTCCTGTGAAGCGTTCTGGGCAAATGGCTGGTCACCATTTTCTACTTCTGCAGCATTTTTCGGTTTCAAAAGCATTTTCATCACAGCCACCATGTGAAGTGGGTAATGTACCTGTCATAACCCCACGTACTAGGTAAGAAAATGTATTCTTAGAGATATGAAATAATTTGCCCAGTCATGCAGCTAATAAACCTCAGCTCGGCCTTGAATTCTGATTTCTATACTCTTGTAGACTAGGACTCTTTCCCTTAAAATAGGCTGTGTTAAACAGTTCAAAATCTTTTAGTGAGTACCCAGGAATTAATTTCCTTTGGAAGCAGCCCATTCTACTGTTTGAAGTGGGCAGCTGGGGGTGCCAGAGTGCACAGAACATTGGGTCTAGAGTGAAAAAAACCCAAATTCAAATCCAACCTCAGATGCTTACTAGCTATATAACCCTGGGCAAGTCACTTAACCTTGCTTGCCTTGGTTTCCCCAACTGAATAAGAGAGATAATAATGGGCTCTAACTTGCAGGTTTGTTGTGAGAATTAAATGAGATAATAGTTGCAAAGCACTTAGTGCCTGGCACATATCAGGCCCTATATAAATGGTTATTCTCTTTTTTTCTTTAATTACTAGGAAATCCTTTCTTATATTGAGTCAAAACTGACTCCTCTGTAACTTGAAGACAATCATAGACTCCTCCAGTCTCAGATTGTAAAGAATTCTCAGAGGTCATCTAGTGCAGTATCTCTACCAAATTCAGGCATCACTTTCATAATACTCTTGACCCAGATGCTCCAGAATGGGTGGAGAAAATAATAGGAACCAGCCACTTTTCCTTCCCAAACTATGATGAAAACAGACCTGTGGTAGGTTGTCCAGTTTTCTGAGCTCCCTTCTTCTGAAAATCTGAACCAGGAGCAGTTGGGCTGGTACAAATCAGAAGGGCAGAATTGAACCTGACTTCACAGTTTCATCACAACTTGCTTTCTGCCTTAGTACGCGCTATGTAGGGGTAATAGAATACCCCAAGACTCAGCCTGGAGCCCAAAGAGACTCTTTCAGAAAGCCTCCACTGTTCATCCCCTGCTATAGGAGTAATGAGTGATACAAGTGAAGGAGTCCCTGGGGTATAGTGGGAAAGATTCTTGGCCATGAATACAAAAAAGTCTAGTCCTTCTACTGGAGCTCTCCTAAGCTGGGTGACCCGAGGTCACACTTCTACCTCTTAAAGTTTCAATTACCCTATTGGTTAAATGAGTAGGTTGGATGTCATAGTTTCTAAAACCCCTTCTTAGTCTGATAATGGTGATTCCGAAACCTAAGACCAACACTGAATACCATTATCTCAGGCTTCCTAGATTTAAGCATTTGCCCTGGCAGCCACTTTACTAATTCATTCCAAACGCCCTCTGTATGTCAACTAGTTTGCTACTAGTTTGCTGTACAGGCAACCAGTACAATGCCTGGCACAAAATAAGCATTTGATAAATGCATTTCTTTCATTCACCTACTGATTCATTTACTCATCATTTCAAATAATAGTCTGTCTCTACAAGCCACTAAGTCACTCACAAATCGGTATGTTTCCTATTCAATGCAACTAGGATAAGAAGGGAAGGTATCAGTTGGGGGAAAACAATCTTTGTACCAAATATCCATGAAAGTCTGAAAACCAACAAATTCAAGGATATTTTCCAATGGACACGAGGTCAAAGGATACGAACAAACAATTCTCAGAAGAATTATAAACTATTAACAACCATAGAAAAGATTGCCACAAATCACTAATAATAAAAGAAATATATATGAAAGCAACTCTTAGGTTTTACCTTGCAACTACTAGGCAAATAGGCAAACATGCCAAAAGATGGAATTGATCAATGTTGAATTAGACAGGCAGACACACTAATACACTGTTGGTAGAGCTGTGATTTAATACAACATTTTGGATTTAGAATTATACTAGAAACAGATTAAAATGTCTATGTCCTTTGATTCAGACATCATACTGTGAGGCATATATTCCAAGGAGTTCAAAGACAGAAATAAAATCCTATATATACCAAAATTCTAGTGTTTTTTGTTGTAGAAAATAACTGGGAATATAGCAAGTGTTCATTGAGTGGGAATGGCTACAGAAATTGTCATACATGAATATATTAGAATATTATTTTGACATAAGAAAGAATGAATTTGAAGGATCTAGGGAAGCTTGGGAAGACAGAAATCTATGCACAGTGCAGGAAGGAGATTCAGGAGAATAGACATAGACAATGATCACAACAATGTCAGTGGAAAGAACTAAAAACCAAAAGGGAGCATGATATTCATTATAATGACCAGGAGAAGAGTTGAGAAAAGGTACCTTCTCTCCCTTTGCAAAAGTGGAGGGAACATGGACATGAAATCTTCCATAGAAGGCAGTCTGGAGGGTTGTTTTATTTCCTTTATATTTTTAGTTTTTGCTACAAAAGGTAGTTATGGGGGAGGGTGCTATCTTTAGAAATGAAGGTGATAGAAAAACCAAAGGTATCTGTGACCATTTTTAAAATTAAAAGAGAGGGATGAATGATATGATTTCCTCCTCCTCCTCCTCCTTCATCATCATCATCTTCCTCTTCTTCCTTCCTCTTCTTCCTTCTTCTTCTTCTTCCTTCTTCCTTTCTCTTCTTCTTCCTTCTTTTTCTTCTTTCTTCTTTTTCTTCTTTCTTCTTCCTTCCTCTTCTTCTTTTTCCTTCCTCTTCTTTTTCTTTCTTCTCCTTCTTCTTTTTACTTCTTCCTTCCTCTTCTTTTTTCTTCTTTCTTCTTCCTTTTTTCTTTTCTCTTCTTTCTTCTTCTCTTCTTCTTTCTCCTTCTTCCTTCCTTTTTTCTTTTTTCTTCTTCCTTTTTCCTTCTTCCTTCTTTCTTCTTTCATCTTTCTCCTTTCTCCTTTCTTCTTCTTCTTCTTCTTCTTCTTCTTCTTCTTCTTCTTCTTCTTCTTCTTCTTCTTCTTCTTCTTCTTCTTCTTCTTCTTCTTCTTCTCTTTCTCTCCTTCTTTCCCTTCCTCTCTCCCTCCTTCCCCCCTTTCTGTCAATTGTGTAATCTCCATGACAAATACATATAGTCCATAAAAATAAACTCCTGCATTGATTACATCCAAAAAATGTAAGTCTCTTTTTGTATTTTGAGTGCACTTCTCTGACCAAGTATGTGACATTTTGTGTTTTTTCCTAACTTAGATCAGAGGTCTAAAGTCTTTCAGAGTTATTTTTTCTGCATAATATTTTTGTATTTCTGTAGATTGTTTTCCTAGTTCTGTTCCATTTCTCTCTACCTGTTCATAGAGTTTTCTTTCAATCTGTTTCATCATTTCTTATTGCACAAGAATATTCTGTACCATTCCTATTTATATTGGTTTGGCCATTCTCAAGTAAATAGGCAGCCCCTTTAAGTTCTAGAGTTGTATTTTTATTTTTGGCTATAAAGAAAATAACTATATATAATATAGTATTTATAACATCTAATATTATATAATTATATACACACGCAAGTGTGTATATATGCATATGTATATACACAATTTCTATAAATATAATTTCTGCCTCTGGAATTCAGCCTTCCCGAGTCATATGGAAATTTTTACTACTCTTATTATCCTGCTGCTCCCCCTAAACCATTTTGAGTTTTGTTATGATTATCCTTAGAAATCTTAATGATTTGCACTTGAGAAATGGCATAAAAGACATGTGCATTAATAATAATTGACATGCAGATAATTATTTATATAAAGTTAGCAAGTAGCAGGAGTAGCAGTGAATCTGGATCTTCAAGACCCCAAGCTCCCCTGGGCTGTCTCATTACTCAACCATGCTGCCTTCTTGTCAAAAACCAGAAAAGGAGGGGGATTGTTTCCTGTTGCAGGAGTGAAGGATAACAACAGATGGGCAGACCCAGTGCTTCCTAGTACCCATGAAATATTAAGAGAACAAGAGGAAAGTCTCCAGTGCATTATGGGAAGACACATAGGCAAATCACACAAGACATAGAGAGATTTTGATCTGCATTCCGTGAGGGCTTGCTCACACAAATGAGATTGTTGATCTATCGAAACATCACAGAATAATAATGAAAAGCCAGGCTGGTTTTATAAGGGGACTAGTACGTTCCCGGTTGTTATTGGCCTAGTTGTAGGAAATTTGTTCCCTGTAAATAACAGGTGTGGCAGATTAACATCTGTGGCTTGGACTTAATTAGGAAATTTTGAAGATAACAGAAGAAAGATAAGGCAGAAAAGGACACTGTAAGGACCTGTCTCTACCTGTCTGAGTCTAGGTCTACTCCAAAGCCTAGCAAAGCCATGAACATTGAATATCCAAGGGACCTTAGAAACAAGACATCAGTGGATTCATTTGCTCCATTCTTATCTGACAAACTCATCTGGAGTTGGGCAAAATAAGGGAATGCTCAGTGTGACTGCCCTGACCAATTCCTTTAAGGGGACCCCCACAACTCCTCTATTTGGCAGGATTAAAACCTCATCTGGACCAAGCTGGAGTAATAACATTTCACTTGGCCAACTTAGCTGAGAGTGTGTCGAAGCCCTCCCAATTCATCTTCCCTTCCGACCAGGTCTTAGCTTTGTCCAAAATCTTGGCTGTGCAGCACCTTCAGCCTGTATAATGATGATAATAGTCCATCTGGGAGGGATACTCTTTGTGCTAGACAGCAGAACTGGGGTCCCAAAAGATCTTGCTAGACTGGAACTCTGGGACAAACCTAAAAGATTAAACTGAATAGGATCACAGGATTAGAGCAGGGAATAATCCTACATCAGGATAAAGAGCTGGAAGAAGTCTCTGAGATTGATTTAATGCAGCCCTTCATTATACCGAGGAGGGAAGTTGGAGGACAAAATGAATAAAGAGCCCACAGCCATGTACAGCAGGGAGGGATATAATTCATCAACAAGTTCACTTGAAAGAGATTTTAGTGACCTATAGCTTCAATATGCTGCAACAATTTGTCATGGTAAAGTCTACCACATAAGGGACAAGGTGTAGGGGAGATTCTTGTTCAGTAGGAGTGGGACTTTCCACTGAGGTCTCCCAATTCGGAGACTATAATTTTGTCTTCTTCCTTTGAATCTCTCCTAGGGAGAATCTAGCCCAGTGAAGACCAGTGTGTGTGTGTGTGTGTGTGTGTGTGTGTGTGTGTGTGTGTGTGTG
>JAJPUD010003653.1:130120-155807 GCA_023553655.1 Myrmecobius fasciatus | reverse complement strand
TTTGCCCTGATCCATTCTATCTTCATGATACTTAATCTCTGCATGTGTCCTATTCCCTATTAAATTGTGATCTCCTAGAGCTGAGAGTTTTTTCATCTTCGTAGCTCTCCTAGCCATTGAGCACATTTTTAATAAATGTTCCTGGTGTTTAATAACTGGAATTGAAGAGAATGAAATATCTGAAGATAGTGTCCAAAGCAAAGTGCTCTCAATGTCTCAGCAGTTGTTCATTTGAAGGGGACGTAGTCATTGGAATAAAAAAAAAAAACCTTCTTACCTTCCCCTCCATCCCTGCCACTGTCTCTTGCTTTAAAGTCACCCCCATATGTAGGTCCTATTTATTCTTCACTGTGGGAATGGGAACAGAAGGAACTGGAATTTCCCCACTGATATCTAACAAAGATTGTTTTGAAAAGAGCTATTAGCTATCTATATAGAGCAGAAAACTATTCTTTTGCCACTATTAGTGACTGCCCTGAAATAATGATAATAATGATATTGTGTAATAATAACAATATGTGGGCTTATTATTTGGGCTTCCCAGCAGCCCTTTGAGCTTGGGACTGCTAGAATTATAAGCCTCCTTTTACAGGTGAAGTTAAAGCTAATTGGTGTCCAAAGGTGGGTTTTGCACTCTGATTGATTCCAGAGTCCAACTCTTATCTACTGTTCCATGTTGCCTCTATTTTATGATGGTCGGGGAGATGAAATGTTCAGGGTCTGGGGCCTGCTTCTAAAATATTGTGAGTTCTAGAATGTAGGAGAGCATTATGCTGCCTCAGTCAAAAACAGACATTATCCTTGGTCCACGCTGCAGTTCTAGAGCAGCTTCAATCATCAATATGATTTTATTAGAGGCTTAATACATACCAGGATCTGTGAGTGACCAATAAAAGAAAGTGGGCTCCTTGACTGACAGTCTCATTCAACAGGAAAAAAACTCTATTTGGAGATAAATGTGAAAAAAATTGGAAGGATTTAACAAAAGTTATGTTCATTTATGTTCATTAATATTTAATTTAGCCTTTTTGTCCCCTTTGGATAAGTGAGTGTACACTTGTCTTTTGATATGTCCAATCCTGCCAGTAGAATATAAAGTCCTTGAAGGTGATTGTTGTTTCAGCTTTGTAGCTCCAGCACTGGGCATAATCAGCACAACAGGATCACAGCACCAGTCGCATTGAGTTCTGCTCCTTGCTATCCATGCTTATGCATGTTTTATTTACTACTAGGCTAAAAGAACTTTCAGTGGGGCAATCTTGAATTTGTCTTGAATAGATAAGAAATGGTCCACGGGCTGCCCTGGTGGAGAGAAAGGCCTTGAGCAAGTTGGGAGAACACTCCGTGAAGGACTAAAGAGACATCGAGTAACCGGAGTCAATGGGAGGAGGGTATGGAAGCCGTGGCAGGTGGGGCCAGCGTGAAACAGAGCAGAGACCTGGTGCCTATTAAAGATGCTGAGAAAGGATGATGGGAGAGGAGGAATAAAAGGCAGCGGGAGGAAAGCACCGGCCTGTGCTTTATTTTAAAGTCTTCCTTCATGCGGGAGGATGAAAGGAGAGACTCTCTAGGGAGAGGTGCTGAGCGGCTTCAGCCAGGAGGAACAAACCCGGCACAGAGTGACTGAGGGGAGTCATTTACCATTCCAGCACCTCAAGTAATCTTCTTAAGACCCAGTGGAAGTTGCTGTTAAGTCACTTCAGCTGTGTCTGACTCTTTGTAGCCGAGTTTCTTGGCAAAGATGTGGAGTGATTAGGACAGGTGCTGATCTGCAGGAGACTCTCCTCCCCAGGAGTTTCCTACTCCAATGAAATTACACACCTCACCTCCCCCCATCCTGCTCCCAAGTGTGGAGTCCAAAGATCTGAGTTCCAATTCTGGCTGTGTCATTTACTGGCTGTGAGATAAGATACCACCCTCATCTGTCTGATAAGGTCTCTGATGCACCTTCTAGTTCTAGATCCTGTGTTCTCCCTTTGATCTAGAACCTAAGAACCACCCAGAACCCAAATCATCAGTCTCTCCTTCCCTGTCCTTCTTATTCTGAGTGCTGACCCTCATGGATCACATCATCCTAAGGGCCTTCTGACTCAACAAAATGCAAAATCAATTCATGTTCAGTGTCTTTATGCTATTTCAGTGCTTTGAAAATTGTTCACCACTGTATGGTTCAGGTGGTAACTATTAATAAGAATATTTGATTGATCAGGATAACACCATTCCCCAAATGTTCTGGAAAAACAGCTGTTAGAGTGTGTAGGTATGTGTGTGTACATGGATCTTCATAATTTAATCATCTATCAAAGCTAGAGGTATAAAGACACAAATGAAATGGCTCTTCCTTAAGTAACTTACATTAATTTGGGAGAAAGCAACAAATGAATATAAGTATAGAAACAAAATACGGAATGTCCCGAAAGTCTTGGTACAGTTTTAAGCTTGTTAACCCTTAAAACTGCACCAAGACTTTTGGGACAACCTCTATATTCAAAGCATATAGGGTACAGAGGAAATGGGGGGAGGGTCAGGGAGGGTCACATGAAGGAGATAGCTTTGCGGGACCATGGGAATTCTAAAAGACAGAGATGAGGAAAAATTCTTCCAGGCATGGAGGAAATTTTATGCAATACCCAAGATAGAATGTTATGGATGAGGGATTGCCTGGATTGTAGCTTCTGTAAAAAAGCAGCTAAGAGAAGTGAGCACTGCCTTAGATAGGGCTTGAAGTGCCCTAAAACAACAGGGTTAGAAACTTCTTGAGCAGAGGTGTGACCTGGTTAGACGTGCCCTGAACACCATCTCAGCTGCTCTTCGTGGTCCATATTGGAGAGAATTAGGAGACTATTGTAGTTAGGTCTGAACTGAGGTGGTGAATCCTGATCTAGAAAAGATGGCTATCAGGAAGGGGGATTGGTGAAAGTTGCTAAACAATTGGATCCAGTCTAAGAGCATAAGGGGCATTGGACTAGGTGATGAGGATACAAAGGCAAGAAAGGTCCCTGCCCACCAGGACTTTGTCTCCCAGTGGGGCTGGGAGGAGGAACACAGCCTAAAAGCAGAGAAGCATCTATCTGTGAAGCACCGTCTGTATGCTGATTGGAGGAGGAGGGAGAGATCCTGAAAATGAGGGGGCTCAGCACAACTGTGTGAGCTAAGCCTTGAAGGAAGCTGGCGAGAGACCTTAGAACATAGACTGTCAAAACAGGGAAGACTCATCTTAGAATCTAAACTAAATCGACCCTAGAACATGGATAGACAGAACTTGAAAAACAGCCCGATCTCTACAAAGAAACTCAAGACAAAGAACGTCGGAACCGGGTGAAGACTTTGGAATATGGAATAGGCCTGGAAAGCCTGGCCAGTCCCCTGGTTTTACAGAGATGGGAACTGAGATACACAAGGGGAAGGGATTTTCTAGAGGTCAAACAGCTCAGGTCTCTTCTTGGAGCCCAGGTCTCCTGATTCCTCAATGCTCTTTCCTGTGCACGGCCCCAGTTACTCTCTTCTCCTTCAATGGCACTGTTCCAACCAGGGGTTGAATCAAGCAATTGGAATTAGTTAAGGAACACTGAATTTCCAACCTTTTCATCATTCTCAAGAGGGCCAATTAGGCAGAAAACAACACTCCTTGGACATCAAAAACTTTCCCCAAAGAACAGAAAGACTCCAGGATTAAAGAGCTGTACAGCAAAATTCCCATTTAACAATAAAGGTGGAATGCTCAGGGCAAATCCTCAAATGATATGGGTAAAACAAATCCCCACCAATTTGGCCCACATACTTTGTGCTCGGCTTTTCTTACCTCCTTAGCTTCATGTTCTGTAATACTGATTTCATTCTCTAACAGTTGCTCAGTAGTTTCAGGTGTGTCCCACTTTTGTGACCCCAGTTAGAAAAGTCCCACATTTAGTAAGTGTCCGAGGCCACATTTGAACTCAGGTATCCCGAGTCTAGACCTGGCACTCTATCCATACTTTTACATAGCTGCCTTCTCTAGGAGTAGAACCTTTAAAATGAGAGGTGTTGATGATTTTTCCTTTGAGATTTGGAAACATCTCTGATTTGAAGTTAGAAGATTAGGATTTCCAGTGATAATTATGCTGAATCCAAGGAGACTTTTACACTTGGCAATGACTTTATTATGTTTGAATTTCCATCTCATCTACTCTCTGTTTGGCTTTGGATAAGTCTCATAGTGCTGTAGAAAGGGCACTGGGCTATCCTAAGTTCCTGGTCTCCAGTTCAAAGTGTGCAATGTCATCTATATGAAGATGAGTTTCAGCTCTGTTTGTCTAGCCCTAACCTCTCTCTTGCCCTTTAGTCTTGCATAATTAACAGTCTGTTGGATAATATCCTATAGTCATCTTCAACTCAACAGGTTGAAAACAAAACTCATTTTCTTTGGTCCCTCTTCCCAGCTTTACTCTTCCTGTGAAGGGATCACCACCCTCTCAGTTTTGCTGCCCTCCTTCTGGTGCCTTCCTTCTGAGATCATCACACATTTCCACCGAATATAGCATCTATATACATGTACATACTGTCTTTTCCTTTGGAATACAAGCCATAATTGTTCTAACTGCTTCCCGGGGTTACTATGAGTAAGGATCAAATAAGATGATGGATGCAAAAGAGCTTTGTTACCAAAAGTTCTTGTACAGGTGCACACTTGCTTAATGTTATTAGTAGGGTCTGTGAAAATAAGGTGTTAAGCAAAACATTATGGGGGTGGGGGAGCACTTAGATCCTTAGGAACAGCATTATAAAATGGCAATTGAGGGAGTTTAATAACTCCCTTTGAGTGTTTAATAACTGAAACTCTACCAAAGATAAGTCAACTATCTCAATTCTCTAGTGAGGACTGTTTTTCCTTCTTCAGTCTCAACTCAGGAATAAAACAGAAATAGGTACAAGAAATTGGGAAGAGGAACTAGAAGTGGGGGGGGGAGAAAGAGAGAATCAGAGAGAGAGACTGCAAAAAAACAGAGAGAGAAATAGAGATCAAAAGAGAAAAATAAAGAAAGAGAAAAGAGAGAGGCAGAGACAGAGACAAAGACAGAAAGACTGAGACAGAAACAGAGAGGGAAAGAAAGAAAGAAAGAAAGAGACAGGTGGACAGAAACAGAGACTGAAAGATGAGAGAGAGACAAAGAGACAGAAACAGAAACAGAGATAGACAGAGACAGACAGAGAGACAGACAGAGACAACAGAGGGGAAATAATTTTATGAAATTAGACCATTGGAGTATTGCTCTCTGGCAAATATATCCTGTAACAGGTTGCCAGTAGGCAGGCTGAAAGTTTAGAAATGCAATTAGGTTATTGCTAGGGTCCTATTGAGGGCAGCTAGGTGGCCCAGTGGATAGAGTGCTGGGCCTGTGTTCAAACCAGCCTCAGACACTGCCTAACTGTGGGACTCTGAGCAGGTCAGTTTGCCTCAGTTTCCTCATCTATAAAATAAGCTAGAGAAGGAAATGGCAAAGTGCTCCAGTGTCCCTGCCAAGAAAACCCCAAATGAAATCACAGTCAGACATATCTGAAAAATGACTGAACAGCCACCTAAGAACTGGCTCTCTACCATCCTGTGTTCTTAGATCTTTTCTAGTTCTAAGCATATGGTTAAGCACTTCCCAATCTGACTGTTCTGCTTTCTAAGGGCTCCCTCCCCACTCTTTGTCTTCTCTAGTCTCCTCTCCCTTATCCCCGAAAGCAGTTCTGACCTGGGTCCCTGGGCAGTCCCTGAACCTCCCTTTTCTTGTTTGCCAGATGAGGGAGTTTAGACCAGATGGTTGCTAACACTAGGTCTGGGATTCCGTGATCTCACCGGGAACTGTAGGTGATGAAAATCAAGATACAAACAAACCTTGTAAAAGAATTAATCGGATATACATTGGAAGCTACTTAGAAATAAGACTCTAATTATTATTATATAACAATAATACATATTTCAGTTCCCTAATAACCCTCTTTTAGGTGAGTCAGAGCTGACCATTCTTTTGCAACCGAGAAACTGTGGCTCAGACTGGACCATCATAATGGAGCTAATAAATGCCAGAGCCCTCATTTGAACTCAGATTTTCCAAATCCATGTCTGATTTTCTTCCCATAACACCAGACCTTTGTTTAGCCTGTGCTCCCTTGTAGGCAGAGGGCAAGAGAACAGCATTTAGAGCTGGAAGAGAGTGGGAGGGACTATCAAGCCCAAGGCCTTCATTTCCTAGAGGAAGGAATTGAAGTCAGGCAGCCGGGGGATCACTACCCATTGGGAGGTGGCAGTGGGGTTCCTGCCCATCAAGAGGTGGCAGTGGGATCCCTGCCCATCAGGAGGTGGCAGTGGGGTTCCTGCCCATTGGAAGGTGGCAGCGAGATCCCTGCCTTTTGGGAGGCAGCAATGAGATGGTTTTGAGGGATCAACAATTTTTACCCCAGCATCAGTGACAGACAGATGATTAGAATGGAAAGTCCCATGAAACAGGATTTTTAAAATTACTTGCCTTTGTATACCAAGTATTCCTTCTATCCCATCATGCCTGGTTCATGACCAATACCTAATACATGCTGTCTGATTGGTTGATGCTGCTCTCACGTTGTTCCAACTGTAATTTCTTTTTTTTTCACCAACTGAAATGGTACATATATCATTTCCACAGCAATGAAAACCAAATCACCTGATTTTCTCATTTCCCCAATTGGAATAAGGCAGGAAGCACCCTCCTTCCTCATTTTCTAGCTCTGTGGATACACAGACCCATCCCATTTCTTTCTTTCTCCACTCAGACTGATTCAGGGACCATCTTTCTTTCTTCTTTCATCAACTAAAATGATCATGGACCAGAGATGTCTTCGGGCCTCTTCATATTGCAGAATGACTCATTTCCCCAGGACTTTTTCTCTCAGTCCCATGGCACAGAACCAGGCTATAGAAATCTCCTCACCCTGGAAGCTCACATTGGAAGTACCTCCTGCTCCCCTGAGGCCTCGTGCTCTGACTGGCTGGCTCCTTCAGAATCTTAGATTTAAGGAGAAGGTGCAGACCACAAATATCTCTTTTCTTCCTCAGTCTGCATTTCCACAACCAGGGCTTTCTCTACTGGACACCAGACACTTTTCCCTTCTCTTCCTCCTCTTCCTCCTCCTCCTCCTCCTCCTGCCCCAGCCCTTCAGCTCTCTTTTTAAGTGTACTCTTCCCTGGTAGAGTATAATCTCCTTGAGGGCAGAGACTGCCTTTCTGCTTCTACTTGGATTCCCTTGATTTAGTCCAGTGTCTGGTCCATAGTAAGTGCTTAATAAATACTTGTTGACTAACAAACCACTCTACTTCCTTACTTTCTTCACTATTCAATTACCATATTTATATTTCCAATTGGAATACTACATAGATCATTGGACACCCAAATTTCATATTCACAGCAATTCCTCCTGTTCCCCACTTCTTTGGTTGGAGCTTGAGGGAACCAATGTGGGTTCCAAGCCCATCCCTGAGTAGCCACGGCTTACCTTTGCATGTTTTCCCATCCGGCTGCAGGGTAAACCCCACTGGGCAGCTGCATCGGACTCCAGTGGCTGTATCCTTGCAGGTACGGTCACAGCCTCCATTGTTGACAGCACATGTTTCTGTAGAAGCAGAGCAAAGAGAATATTCAGTGTCCTACTCCAAGCTTTCAGAATCACAGAATCTTAGCCTTAGAAGGGATCTCCAAGAGTCACTGGCCCATCCTTGAACCCTCTCTGCTGTATCCCTAACAACTGACTGGTCATCCAAGTGTGGCTTCAGGATCCCAGGCTTAACTCCCAAAGTTGCTGAACTGTTTCCTCAATGAAAGGAAATCCAAGTGGCTACACAGATGAGTGTGTTTGCTTGTCTAGTCTAGGGGATATCTGGCCTGCAGGCCCAATTTCCAAACCCTTTGTTGTTAAAACATTGATTCAGAGTCAAGGTGACCTTCTAAAAACTCTTTTAAAGTCCAAGAACAGTGTAAAAATTACAACTTTGGATTTCTAACAGGGAAAGGTCAGAAGGGAGTTAGGGGGCAAAGAAAATACTTGAAGCCGTGAAAGAGTTAATGGGAAATGAACTTCATACATCACTTTGACAAGAGTCTACAGGCCTGATCTTTTCTCACTGAGCTACAAGCCAAAGGCATCTGGGTTTTGTCCACTTCAAGATTTTCTGCAAATTGAAAGGAGCTGGAAGTAGGTGGGGGAAGGCATAATCGAGGTCACTGAACCCCATTCTGGGCTGTGATACTGAAATTTCCCAGAACTTGCTAAAAGGAGACTGGCTGAGTTGGGCACCCATTTGACCCCGGTTGCAGGCCAGGGATGGTCCGGCCTCCTGAAAGTGGCCTCTGGGGGAGAGAACTACTAACCCCCCACCCAGATTAACCTTCATCTCCCTTCTCCACCTCCTCTCCTCCTCTGGATGGTGCTATTATGGCTAATTAGGTGTGTACACTCCCCAGGCATATCAAAGACAGACTACAACTAAATAGATGGCTTTTTCCCCTTTGATCCTCATGGAGCAGAGTGGTGAGGATGCCAGTGGGATTTATTTTTAGTTTTTTTTCTCTTTTGTTCTGTTTTGTTTCGGGAAGCTCCAAACATGTTTATCTGTTAGCAGCTGCCAGTGGTGCAGAAAATCTGCCTCTACCTAGGGAGCTGTGATGGTGTCAAGAAGCCCACAGAAAGCTTCATGAGCCTTGAAATCACTACCAGCTCGCTCAGATTTCTACACGTATCAAAATAGATGAGGATGGGTTAAAATAAAATGGTAAATTTGGGTGTTTCCCAAAGGTCTTCACCCTTCCCTCTCCATTTAGTTCTAGCAGAGTCATGGCAAGGAACATGGAGAAGGAGAAGCATCCAGTGGCCCCCCCACCTCTGTCCATCACACTCTAGAGCAGACCAGCGGGGTCTGAAGCTTGCTTCTGCCGTCGGCTTCCTGGGAGCTCTCTGGACTGTCGTCCTGCCCCACAAAAGGTGGTAATGGTGCTTGCACAGACGGGGCCCTCAGTTATGGTGAAGAAAGGTCTATAAAGGCCGGACCCCTCTGCCCAACCATGGGCCCTCCAAGGCCAGCCTACTTCACTTGGCCACCACTGAGTAAACTTGGCCAAGCAGCCCTTCCCTCTCAAGCCTTTGTTTCCCCCTCTGACTTCAAGCTCAAAATGCTATGTCTTCAATCTCCTCTCTTCTGCCTTCCCTAGGGGAGCCCTCTGGTCCTTTAAGTTGGGTGGCTCCCTGACTTCTCCATGTCTGTCCGATTTATCTGGCCCAATCTCTGCTCTCCAGTTCGCACCCCTGCCTCTATCTTGGGGAGCACTTTCCTACTTTCATGGGGCTCCTACCCATCAAGGCCCCACTTAAATGCTGCCTCTTCCAGGAAGCCTCTCCTAATGATCCTCCCCTATGCGCTTCCCTCCATCTTCTTTCTTGTATCCTTTTGGGGGAGAATTCTGAATCTACTTGTCAGTCTACTTGGCTACTGTCAGACTGAGTTCTGTGAGGGCAGCAGCTGGGTCTGGGCCAAATCGCTCCCCGTTGTGCCTGCATTGGTACGGTGGCAAGCCTCTGGGCTTCCCGGACCTAGATCCCCCCACTCTCCTGGCCATGCTTTCTGCCTGGGTGGCCCTGGCCACGTCACTCATGAGGCCCCGGACTCAGGTTCATTCTCTGTACTGCCAGAGGGTTTCACCCGGTGGCCTTTCAGTCCCTGCCAGCTCTCTGTGTGCAGGCCTATGACCTCTCCACTCAGATGTGATTCCCCCTCCTTGAACTCTCAGTTCAGTTAAACAAACATTAAGCGTCTGGGTCCTAGGCTTCAGGTTACAAACACTAAATGGTCCCTGCCCTCATGGGCTTACGCTCTAAGGGGGAAGAGTACATCTACAGAGCTGTAAATATAAATGGAGCAAACTAATCCCTTCCAAGAGCAGGGCAGACTTCCACTGGGTTCAGAGTTAAGAAAGGATACCAATAATCTGGGGAGTGCAAAGCAGGTCAGTCATATTTGCCACCAGCCTTGTTTTCATGTCATAGAAGGGAAAGGTTTGGTCTGAAGGAAAGGCCAAAGGGCACAGGACAATGTCCCGTCTGTCATATGGCAGAGGAATGAGTCTTGTTCTATTTGGCCCCAGGAGGGAGAACCAGGAAACAGGGAGGAGGGAGAGGGAAGACAGATCAGGGAAGCCTGAGGAGAAGAAGAGAGGCCCCAAGAGGCCTGAGGAAGCTTCCCAGCAGGGAGAGCTGGCCCAGGGTGGGCTGATGTGCTTGTGGAGCTGGGGGGCCCTCTCCCTGAGGATCTTCCGGCACATCTGGGTGATGAGATGGGAATTCCATTCAGGAACGAGCCGGACAGGAGGCCTTCAAAGTGCTCTCAAGGGTTCTAGTCTCGTCTCAAACAGATAGATCCGGGTTGTTGACTTTCCCTGTCCCTGGCAATATTTTATTCCTTTAGTTCCTCCTCCTTTCCCTTGTTCTTTCCTGGTGAGCTTGGACCCTTCACAGTTAGATCCCAAGAGCAGGCCCAAATCTGCCGCTTTTGAACTTGTGCCCACCTTCTTCTTCACGTTGTCGCCACTGTCAGACGAAACGGGACCATCTAGTTCCTCTTCCCCAGGAGCTCCAATGACCCCTCAGACCCACCGCTTACTCTCCTGCTGCTTGAGGGAGTTGGGCTCATCACCAGTTAGCAGAGCAGTCCCAGTCGCTCCCAGCTTTCAGTTAGGAAGGTGCCTACCACTTAGGGCCCTTGGTCTTCATTTACGTTTACTTCTATATGGTTATATGGCCAACCTCTGGGCTCTTTTCGGCTCAGGCTCCTGGATGTGTTTAGTGAAGAAGCAGCTGAGTCTGTGTGTTTGTGGAGAGGTCCTAGAAGGGAAAGTTTGGGCAAAGGCAAGCCTTTTCTTGGAGCTCTCCTCAGGCTTTGGGGAGGCGGCGAGTGTCCTTCTCTTAGCCACCCTGAGGATGAAGGCCCTCCACAGCCTCTTCCTTTCTTGCCACAGCTTTCTCTTTCTCCTTCTGTCGGTCTCTGTGCTGTCAGTTACTGATAACTCAACCACGATGTCTTTACTTCTTTCTGTCCTTGCTGGGCCCCCCAAATCTCTCTCTGGCTCTGAGATAGCTCCTCATTTTACATACATTTCTTCCAGTCTGACCCAATCCCTTACTCAATCAAAACAGACTTCCCGCCACACCCAATCGAAATATTTCTAATTGATTCAAGGTGGTGTCCAGGCCTTGTTCATCCTTGTTTTGCTTGATGGATTCAATCAAAATGTGGTCCTTATCAAACAAAGGTAATCTCTTAGGTGGACTGGGTTACTCAAAGGACCCCTTCCCTCCCACTTAAACAAGTTTTCCAAGAAGAGAAGAGATGCTCCCTGGACCTTCCCAAGAGCCTCAGAGAGCACTTGCTTTGCTCCCCCATCTGTTCACCATGTAATACCATATGTTATAATTAGTGCTGTTTGTGTCTTATCCATTACTAGGCTTTGAATTAACATGTGGACTGGGTCGTGTCTCTGTAACTTTGGGCCTGTAAGGAAATCTCTCTGGGCCTTGTTTCCCATCTAGAAAATGAGGGGGTGGAAGAGGGGATTACTAAAGGTCCTTTCCACTTTTAAATCTTATGACCTAAACTTTTTATTGAGCACAAAGTTGGGCACAGAACAAGTACTTAATAAATGTTTGATGAATATAGAATGAATGGCTGAATGGGAAGGTCTGCTCCAAATCAAGCTTCCTTAATCCACAGAAATATGCCTGAAAAATCCTTCATTTGAACAGACTCCCTTGGGAGCTCTGAAGATCAAAGCAAAGGTTCTCCCCCCTCCCCACCTCTTTCCAGGTGTAAGTCATTAAGATTCCAAACCAAGAAAATGTGTCTCCGGCACACACTTGGCCTGGGCTAGTCCCAGTGCCTTTAATCTGTCACTTGAGGATCGACAATGTTGGACAGAAGGCTGGTTTTGTTCTGTAGCTCGTGCAGAGCAAATAGTGCTTGATCTGGGAAAGGGCTGTGGAGGTCAGAGTCTGCTTTGGCTCTCGGCTATGTGTGCAAACTCCAGGCCCTGCTCGGACCTTACTTCTCTTTAGAATGAAGGCTTTGGCTTAGACTCTCCAAGGTCCTTATCTGCTCTTAGTGAGGATTAAGTGAGATAACACATGCAAAGCCCTGTGCAAACCTTAAAATGATATTGAAATGCCATCATTATTATCTTTATTGTTGTTAATCTTTCCTATCAGCTCCACACGGGAGCTTTGCTTGGCCAACATCCAATCACCAGAGTAAATAAACTACTTCTCCCCGAGGTCTTGTAAAGTCCCTTCCCCAAGGACTCAGTTTCCTCACCTACTAAAGAAGGGGGCTGGGAGTACATGATCTCCAAAATCTAAAATCCCACGAGCCTTCAAATCATCCAACCAGAAACAATCCATCAATATATATATTTAATATATACCATGTGCCTGACACTATCCAGAACTGTCAAGGCCCCTGTTCTCGAGGAGTTTACATTCTATCCTGGAAGGCAACAAGCACACAAAGAAGTACACTTAAAACCAGTGCCAGGTGATGGGCAGAGGAACACTGTGGCCCCAAAGGCTGGGTCTCCTCTTTATAGGCCTGTTCTACAGCCTATAGAACTGTGTAGAACACTGGGCCCGGAGCCAGGAAGACCTGAGCTTAAATCCAGCCATAGACACTCCCTGACTGTATCATCCTGTGCAAGTTACTGAACCCTGCTTGCCTCAGTTTCCTCATCTGTCAAATAGGAATCATAGAGCACTTGCCTTCCAAAGTTGTTGTAAGAATCATATAGGATAGCATTGTAAAGTGCTTAGTCCCGGAACTGGCACAGAGCAAGTGCTTAATAAATGCTTATTTCCCTTTATAGCACAAGATTTCAGGACCTCTAAAAAGCTCCCTGCCCATCTGCAATGGATGAAGCCTGAAATTCTGATCAATTATCCCATCATGAAGTATTTATTATATTCCGGCAATGTGCCCAGCCATGTCCTTGGTGCTGAGGAGCAAAGAACCAATTCTACCATTAAGACATGAGTTTTTTGGAGTGGGGTTTGGGGTTCTAGTAGAAAGCCCCCTTAGGGAAGGCTGTGTGCTGTTAGCAGCCACAGGCATTTCAGTATGGGGATGACTCAAGAGCAGAGTAAAAAAGGTAGGAGGAACAAAGGGGCAAGTTGGAGGAGTAGGTCAGCTGAAGAGGCTGAAGTCTCTGAAGTCAGAGTCCCAAGCTGCTTTACAGATCACTTTTTCCAGCCTTCCTTAATCTTGGTGCCTGAAATCACTCAACGCCCACTGATTCTATCTAGATCAGATTTGTACTTAGCTACCTATGTCTTCTTTTTAAGTCTGCATACTCCTTGAGGGCAGATGTATCTCCAATGTTTAGTCCAGTAGCCAGTATACAGTAGGTGCTTGATAAATGCTATTTCTGTTGTTTATCCATCGTCTTCAAAGAAGACCAGGACATCAGGGAGGTGATGCCATGACATGCCAGTGAGGGAGGGCTGTGCAAGGTCACCTGCCTCACCATCCCCTCCAGAGCCATCTGGGTCCAATGGCCAGATAGAGACCAGGATGACTGGAGATGGCTCTGAATGCAGTGGGAGACATTGGTCTTTTTAAACTAAGGTCTTCAACAGGTCTCAGTTTGGCATCCATTCAGTGATTAAATAGCAGTTGAGGCAAAGAATCTCCTTCGCTTAGTCAAAAAAACCTAAATAAATACATTTAAATCTATCTATCTATCAAGCAGGCTCTTATAGATATGAGCCTGCTATTTAACTGACTGACTGAAGGGCTGTCACAGCCTTAGCTAAGTGGGAAGCACAAGGACCAAAGAAAAGGAAGTTATAGGGGAGACTTTCAGCTTGGTGCATGGAGACTAGTAGAGCCATAGAACAATGGCATGAGCTGCTTCTGGAGAACCATGGGCTCCCCCATCCACAGAGACCTTTAACTGCGCGCTGATTACTCATTTAGGGGGGAAGGTACAGATGACATTGCTGCTTGGCCTTGGTAGCTTTGAGGTCCTCCTTCCAGCAGCTCCCAGGGCCCTCTGGGATTACAGGTTCGATGGGGCTGTTTGAGAGGGCCCATGGGAAGGAGAAGGTGGGGATGTGGTGGGACACAAACTTTGTCTCCACAATCTCTTCACTGTCGCAGATGGACAAAGGACCTGGGAAGGAACACGTGGCCTAATGAATTACATTGCCATTACACTCAAAACATTATTCTTCAGTTTTTCTGGATCAATATTCTATCCTGGTGATTATGGACAACAGGTGGGTTTGTAGTGATGGCCTGGTTCCAGTAGAGTTCATTTATTAAGTTGTCTGGGATATTTGGAGCCACTATTACTGTTATTAATTTTATTATCATGGTGGCATACTGTTCCAATGTGTGTATTACTCTTATTACTAAAAGGAATGAAGGCCTCCATTTTTCAGAGCTGAAGGAGGAAAGGGAGCCAAAGGCTACAATCAGATAATGATGACAACTCTATTTTTCATCCCATCTTACAAAAGTCCTTGGAACACTCCCCCCCCCATATTTTGGAAGTCTCTGAAAGAAGTAATGATGGAGTCTTTGTATTGTCAGAACATTGGACTGGGAATCAGAGATGTTATTCATATTCCAGCTCTGCCACTTAGGAGATGTATGTTCTTTATCAAATCCTTTCAATTTCCTTGAGCCCTAGTCTCCCCATCTGCAAAATGGTGACAATGAAATTTATACCATCTAACTTATGGATGGTATAATCAATGCTATAGTGTACACAAAAAGCTTTGTAAATGAAGCATTTATAAATGTAAGCTATTATTGTTACTGTTGTTAATATAATTACTGAAGAAATCATGGAATTGTCAAGTTAAAAGGGATTTCCAAAGTTATCTGGTTGATAGTTAAACCAAAGAAAAACTTCCCTTTCCAGTAATTATGACAAGTGGTCATCTTGCCCTCTCCAGTGAGAGGGAATCTCCCAGGGTTCCTCTTTGGAGTAGCTTTCATTATTCAGGATTTTTCCTTTTTGTTGTTCAGTTGTTTCCAACTCTTTATGACCCCATTGGGGATTTTCTTGTCAGAGATCCTGGAGAGGTTGACCATTTCCTTCTCTAACTCATTTTACAGATGGGGAAACTGAGGCAAATAGGATGAAGTGGCTTGACCAGAGTCACACAACTAATAAATAATTGAGGCTGGATTTGAGCTCAGATGTGGTGTTCTATCTATTGGGGTACCCAGCTGCCCTAGAAGTATACATACATGCATGCATACAAACAAACATAGCTAATACTTTATATATTTGAAAGTACTGTATATATTCTCCCTTTTGTTTTTGTTTTATGGGGAGGCAGTTGGGGTTAAGTGACTTGGAGTTAGGGTTGTGTCTGACGCTGAATTTGAATTCAGGCCCTCGTAGCTCCAGAGCCACTTCTCTATCGCCTGTGCTGTCTAGCTGCCCTAAGTTCTCAAAGGTGATGAAGCTTAATCTCTTTCTTCTATTCACATCTAGGCTCAGATTGTTTTTCATCTATACCAGCTGCCCCAAATGTGTCTGTTGATGGACCAACAGGCCTGCATGTCCTAAAATTTGAGTAATGGGTACTTTTGTCCATTTTGTTTCTATAGTGTGGGTGGTTAGAGCAATTTCTTTTGTATTCCTGTGGATTTCATTGAGGAGTCCTTGTAACATTCCTGGGCTTCATACAATGAGTAATGTGTCCTGTGAGAATAGAAACATTTGGGGAAACTCCCTTGGATAGAGAAGCCTGTCTGGATTAGACACAGAACATCTTCTGGGATGTCAAATATGACAGGCATATGTCCCATCCGCCTCTCTTGAAGGGAATGAAGAATCTTGTTCTTTCTTTTTATTGTTCTCAATCCTATTTTCCAATATGATTTTCATCATCTTCTGCACTTGTCTTTGCTTTGATATTAGTCTCTTGTCTTGGAGGAGACAGACAAGCTCGGTGAAGCATTTCTTTAGTTCATAATCCTCTGCCATAGTGTTTGAACAGAAACTGTAGTTATCTTCAAGGAGGCAATTTCCCTAAACTCACTGTGAGCTCTGCCAAATGAACTGAGCTGGTGGCACATGCATTACCTTCCTTGTTGCCTTCGGATGCATGATGAAGCCAGTTCCTTGATTCTGCTCTGAGGAAAGCCAGGGGCGTTCCTGCTGCCTCTAATTTACAATTTCTTGATATCTTTGAGTTGAATGGATAAGGAGAATGACACTATGGTTGTGATCCTGTTCTAGGTCTGCATCTTTCTGATTGTACGAAGGAACAAGAATTCAATCCATGTTCAGAGCTAGCCTGGGAACCATGTGATTTGGAGCACCCATTTTCTTGTTTTATGCCTGCCACTATCGTTGCAGAAGTGGAAAGGGGATGCCCAAGACTGAGGGCTATGTTATACTTTAACCTGTTTTGTGGGTCACCAAAATCAAAGAACTCACCATCTTCTGGCCAGGTGACTGAGGGTGAGCTTTACTGTGCCACGGAAGTTGGTCCTGGGGTCTATTTGGTCTGTATGGTTCTGGAAGTCTGTAGCCTCTTTTCTCATTTGATTGGTCTTATCAAAGTTTGTTTTGTGCTAGGAGAATCTTCAAGCACCTTGGGCCCCCCCCCCGGAGCATACATTGGAGGATCTGGGTACTTAGAATGTTTGTTAGTGAAATCTGAAAGATACTGTGGCTAAGCTGGGAGTCAGGAAGAAAAGGCTTCAAGGCCTTGAAACATAATAGGTACTACACAAATGCTTATTGGATTGAATCAGGAATGGTAGGAGGTGAGATTGCAGACACATTTTGGTGAGATTTAAATGCTAGACTGAGGATCAGGAACTTTATATTCTGGACAATAGGGAATCACTGAAGTTATGGGATCTGAGATTTAGAAAAACCATTCTACAGTGAGGCAAGAATACACAACCACAGACTTTATGAGTCAGAAAGATCTTCAATTAATCCAACTCATACCTGAATAAGAACCATAACACACCCGACAGGTGGTCCTTTGGCCACTCTTGATCAGGCAAGGCTTTCAGGATGTGGCAAAAAGAATGAACTGCTACAGCCTCTGGGAGTGAAATGCCACTCCACGTTAGCCAACTTTCTTCTTGTTTCAAACAGTCCCACTTCCACCAAAAAATTAGGCTCTCTCCTAATGTTATGGACCTTAATAAATAGAAAGCACTTATCAAGATGCACAGGTTTTCATGTTACCCCCTGAGACAGTGAATAACTAGTAAAGTCTCTGAGACTGCTGCTGAGCTCTGAGAGCTTCCCCAGTTCTGTTTCTGCCACTGTGAATTCAAACAAAGAATGAAATTATCCAAATTTCCAAGGGCCATGAATCTGGGAGCCAACTAGTGCCCATGTCCTTGAAGCATTGAAGAGACCCTGGAGGCTGATGGCTTTTGCCAGAAAAGTTGATTTTTTTCTTCCTTTCCTAGACGCTAAAGCTTCCATTTGTGGTGGCCGCCAGGGAATCTTTACAAGAATATATGTTAGAGGTCATATAGAAACCTGTAGGTCAAGTTTAAAACTAGAAGGGATTGTAGAGGTCATCCAGTTCAATCTCTCATTTACAGATAAGAGAACTGAGGCCTAGAGAGGCAGGATGAAAGCTGTGATTTGAACCCTGGTCTGCCAATTTGGTAGACAGGTGCTATTTTTGGCCTTCCTTGACTACTACCATGATCCCCTGGCACATCTGGAGTATTCCAGTCAGTATTTGGAAGGTGGCCTCAGATGGGGGTGTTTTCCTGGTATGAGTCCCACTTCTTTAGGTCTTGAAAGACTACAGTTGTAAGGAATAGTTCCAAATGCTTTGGCTGGTATGTGTTTGTGGGGCGCAGGTTGTACTTTAGTTGTCTCCACCTACCTGCTCAAGCCATTCCATCTCACAAAACATGCCAAACATTCTAAGAGGTGACACAAGGGAAGACTTAGCCCTATCCTGGGAGGCCAGTCATATATCCACCTCCCCGGAGTCATGACCATGTTTGATGACTAAAGATAGAAGGGAGGATGATGAGGGAGAGGGAAGGAATGAGGAGCAAGAAAAAGGAAGAGGGATGAAAATTTCCCTTAACATTCAAGGCCCAATTTAAAGATTTACCTCATATAGAAAGGTTTCCCTTAAAAATTCAATTTAATAAGCACTTATTAAGTCCTTCCTGTGTGCCTCACACTATGCTAAAATGAAATAGTTCCTGCTCTCAAGGAGTCTAGATGATTTTTGCCTCTTCAGCCCTCATTTTTGAACCTCTGGAATCCTTGCCTGTGCCCAATATCCAGCCTGGAATGAGAGACACCTTCTGCCATTGTTTGCACTTTTCTTCATATCCACTCTCCTAAATGGTCAAGTCCCCTCTTACCTCTTACCCCATATTCAGATCGCTCCACAGGGCTCTGAGTCCCTCTTTTCTCTTCTTTATCTACACCCTGGGTGAGCTTATCAACTCTCACAAGTTCATTGTAACCAGGAAACAGCCAGTTTCCAGATCCCCCAAATCCATTTCCTGTCACTGACCTGAATTCCGTTTCTACATTAGTGATATCTCTCTTCGGATTTCCATAGTAGTTCAAACTTAACGAAACCCAGACTCATCATCTTGCTCTGACAAATATCCTCCCCCTTTTCTAACTTTTTTTCCTGTTATGGTGTTAACTTTTTTCTCAGCAACCAATTTGCCCCTTCCTACTCTTCCTTGATTCTTTCCTTTCCCTCAACTTCCTCAGCTGTCAGGTGTGAATCATTCTATCTTCACCATGTGTTCACCATGGCTTCCATCCTCATAGAGTCCCAAATTACTTCTACACTGGACTATTGTAATAGTGTGATTGGTCTCCCTGACAGGAGTCGCTCCCTTCTCCAATTCACATTCCACTGAGTGCCATAGATATGTTTTGTATTGAATTTTCAATAATATATGCTGAGTCCCATTTCCATTTTACCTGCCTTGACCTCCAAGTATATGCTCCTTAAGTATATAGATTTTTTTTTTTTTTTGGTGGGAGGAGAGTCTTCATATCCTGGGTCCTTGCACAGTGCCAGGAACTGAGCAGCAGCTAAATGAAGTCTTATTCAATTTGGAAAATGGTGAGGGAGGATATTGTTGATGTCTACAACTTATGAACCCTGCCCTTATCATGAATCATCTTTGCAAGATCTGCCACAAATGTCATCTAGTCTATACCCCGTGTTCTATTAAAGATAGTTGGTTATGGAGAATTTGGCATTTCTAAAGAAAGAGCTTTCCACTTGGGTCTAGCTCTCATCAATAGGTAGGCTTTCCTTATATCCAGGCAAAAATCTGCCCCTCTCCAGTTTCCCATTATTGCTCTTAGGTTTCCTTTATGGATCCAAGGAAAACAAAGCTTTCCTCTTTATCATGATTGTCCTTCAGATACATGAAGATACCTATTTCCTTGAAGGGTTCCCTTTTCTGAGCTAAGTGTTCTCAGTTCTTTCCACTGATCTTCATCTTTTGTGTGGAGGCTTCAAGTCTCATCTCTAGCCCCTTCTAGCTTATCAATATCTCTTCAAAATTGTGTACCTCCCCAAAATTGTGGTACCCAGAACTGATCACAATCCTCCAGATGTGATGTAAACAAGGCAGAAGACAATGGAAATGCTGTGCTTTGGTTGACATAACCTAAAACCAGAGGAGCCTTGTTGATGGCTCCAAAGTATTTTATCCTGGGCTTGCCCAGGAGCTGGTTCTTAGTGGTTCTTAGCCTGGTGTCCTATGACATAAGCTCTAGTTCTGGTTGAGCTAACAAGGTGGTGATGAAGGTATGGGGTTGGGTAACATTAGCCCATTAGTTCTCTGTAATGGGAACACTTAACAGCACTTGACAATGTCTCCAGTACCAGGCCAGATAGGTCCTTTTCTCAGCAACAGATGGCCTGATAATCAACTTTAATGAGAGCACATCTGTATTGGCAGGATTGCATAATCTGTCTCCCCCAAACTGGTGACTCCCAGGACTCTATTACTCAACTATGTCCCAGAGGCTCTTCTGGACTATGTTGGATGTTTTCGCTGGGGTAACCACCATCATTTCTTCATATGGCCAGAAGTAGAGTATTTGAGAGCTGAAAGTAGCTGGGTTTCCTGCCTGCTTTCTCTCTATCTCCCTTCCTTCCCTTGTTACCCTACCCCAACAGACACTTACTCTTACAGGGTTAACAAGGGCAGATAGATGGGTTGCCAGAGGTTCCTGGATGCTATTTTTTTCAGTCTAGTGGTCCTTCCAATTTGGGTTGGGCTTGATTATTATTTCATTTTGTATTTCTACCACTGACGAGTACAAATTTAGTTGTGCTAGATGCAAACAATCATTCAAATCTGTCTGAATTTGGTCTGGAATTTCATGAAGCACGATATTGATTATAACACCATTTTCTCCCTAGTAAGAGCTTTCTTCCAAATAGCCCTAACAAGGAGGAGGTGCACAAGTTATTTTTCTCTCTCTCATAGATAAAGAAATGAAAGCTTACCAAAGGGATATGGCTTCCCACCCCCAGGCCACCAATCTAGGGAGGGTTAGGGTTAGGATCTTAATTCAGTTCAGAATAGGAGTCCAAATGTTCTGGGAAGGATGGAACCCAACCCTGGTACTTTGTCAACAAGGAAACTAAAAAACTTTCCAGGGGTTACCCCCACTCTACCCTTGGCATTCCCTTCTTAAGCATTTCTGAGGTGCTTTGCTGCACTTTATAAACAGTATCTCCTTTGATATTCACACAACACCACCTTGAGGGGGTGGTACAAGTGTTATGATCATTATTTTACAGTTAAAGGGCCCTAGGGTGCTAGACCTGACTTCAAATACAGCCTTTGTATTTATTAGCTTTGTGACCCTGGCTAAACCTGCCTGCCTCAGTTTCCTCATCTGTAAAGTGGGAAAGGAGTAATAGCAGCATCTTCTCAAAGGGTTGTTGTGAGAATATAATGAGTCTAAAAAGCTTTACAAAGCTTTAGATCTCTCTCTAAATGTAAACTGTTATCATTAGTTATTATGAAGCCCAGAGAAGTTCAGTGGCTTCTTCAAACTCACGTAGCTAATAAGACAAAGATGACTAGTGCATGACTGTGGATGAGATACTGCATCCCTTTGACCTCATTCTCCTCAACTTTAAAATGAAGTAGGTCAGAGAGATGACCTGTAAAGTCCCTTCCCACTTGGAGAATCATATTCTAGATTAATCTATGCTCTTCTGACTCCACTCACTCCCTGGAACTTTTGAAACCCAAGCACCCTTCCCCGGCCATTCTTTTGTATGTCCTCTTTACCCCTGAGGATGTATGCTCTTTGAGGGCAGGGACCATGTTTGCTTTCATATCTGTATCTCCAACACATGGCACAGTGATTAACGAGTTCTAGGTAAGTCCTTCTTTCCTTCCAGTATGGCCCCTCTGAACACATGGTTGGAGGGGAGTCTGCTGTCCAGGAACAGCCCAATCCAACTGGAACATAGACTGGGGGAAGAATAGAGTGAAATCCATTTGGAAATGACTGAAGTTTGGGTCTTATCCTAAAGTGGTGAGGATTCGTCAAAGGTTTCTGAGCAATGGAGTAATATGGCCAGTCTGTAACATGGATCTTAGCAGGGTAATTTTGGCTGCTTAGTGAATGAGGGGTTGGAGGAGAGAGATTGGAGACTAAGAGATATTAGGAACTAATGAATTACTCTATGCCAGCAGTGAGAGATGCTGAAATGGAGGTAGAATGGATGGAAAGGAGGGGGTAGATTCTAGAGATAAAACTGAACAGGACTTGGGAGAGGAGGAAGGGGCCAAAAGTGGCAAGCTTGGGTGCCAGGAAGGGTTAGGGGTCAATAGTAACAAGGAAATTTTAGGGGATACAGGTTGTTGGAAGAGGATGTTAAGTTCCACTTTGTACATGTTGATTTTGGGATTCTGACAGGATTTGGAAAGGGGGAGCTAGAAATCAGGGAATGGATCAGAGCCAGAGCTGTTGATCTGGGAGTCATGAATATCACTGAGGTCATGGAGGGATGAGATTCTCAAGGGAGGGAGAAGAAGGAAGGGCCCCGCAGGGCACTTACATTAGGGCTCAGAAAGCAAGACGTATCAGCCAAGGAGACTGAGGAATGGTCAGACAGGGTCAGGACCAAGAAGAGTCAGTCTATTCGAGCTGAAGGAGAGAGTAGCAAGAAGCTGGAAGGAAAAGGTCCAGGATGACAAAAAAAGTAACTTGTCATTTTGACAGTGAAGACATCTAGAGCAACATACAGAACAGCTGGCAGGGAACAGGGTGAGGAAGCTAGCTTGCCCTAGTCAGGGAGGTGAGGAGACACCTGCTGAAGGTGACAGGTGGCAGTGCTAGGGGGCATCTCTTGTACTTTCCATTCACATGCCCTAGAGACCTCCAGGGCCTCATCACTCCTGCCCTCCACTAGTGTAATCTTCTCATTGGTTTTCCTGTTTTCAATCTCTCTGCTTTACAGTCATATCCTCCCACAGATCCCAATACAATCTTCCTAGAGCACAGCTCTGAGCCGATCACTCCCTTGCTGCAGAATCTTCAGTAGCTCCCTCTTGCCCCTTGGCATTTGCACCCCTTCCCAATCTCTCTGTGCTTATCTTCCCAGAATGATTTCTTCATTTCCACAATTTCATCAAGTTATGTTGCCACCAGACTTGCACTGCTTACTTTCATTTGAACTGAGCATTCCCTGAGCTTCACCATGGGACTATCTCCCATATCAGGGACGCACTTTCTTCCAGGTCTGCCTTATTGACTGCTTTGCCTCCTTCAAGGTTCCTTGTGCTCACTACCACCTCCTGGAAGCCTTTTCTTATTCTTCCAGGGGTTTCTGCTTTTTCTCTTCTCAAATTATCTTGTGTTCCCCATGGAATATACATTTCTTGGGGTAGGGACTTTGTCATTTGCTACTCTCTGAACCCCAATACCTAGGACAGTGACTGGTGAAATAATTTGAAGAGAAATGGACTTATCTCTTGCTGTGGTTACTGGATCAAGGGAAAGATCAGACTGAACAAGTTTTCAGGATGGCAGTAAGAGATGAGAAAGAAGAGAAGTAACTGATGGAGAAGGCTTCAGAGGAGGTGGGAAGGGAAGGACCATGGACTACCAGTGCTTATTTCACCTGATGCTCCTCCACAGACTTCAGGATTCAGCTCAACTAGACTTCGCTTTATACATTCCCTGCCCATTTTTACCTCTGAATGCAGAATGTTCTGTGAGTCTGGTGGTCTTCCCTTTTCTCTTCCTACTCTTCATTATCTCCTCCCTCCATTATTTCACCTGTCACCTCCTCCATGAAACCTTTCCAAAGTTTCCTGTCAAGATTAATCTCTACTCCTACCTTCCAGATAGCTCTACCTCCAAACCTGGGACTTTACTTAACATCTTGGCCCTCTCTGATATATGTATTGTGTAATAGCAAGTTTGATAGTGTCACCCTCCACCCCAAGATTGTGAACTCTTCATTTTTGCAGGGGTTTGGATAAGACATCTTAAGTACCCTTCCAGACTGTGTTCTGTGACAGGGCTGGGTCAATGTGTTTTTTTCCCTAATTCAGAGTAGATTAGATTAGAGAAGTGTCTAATATCTATTCTATTCCTATAATAGGTATTTAATAATTACCTGTTGATTGGTTAGTAGCGGTAGCGGGTGAGTGCTTTTCGCTGAAAAGGGGAATACACTCTTCATTGGCTTCAGATTTAAGATTTGAACCAGTTCTGTCCTGAATGGAAGTCAGTCTCTGTCCCACCAGCCCCCACTACTCCTAGAAAGCACAAGCACAGCCACACTTTCTCTCAATACAGAAAAGTGACTTTTTTTTATCTGTTAGAGCTGATTAGATCCTCATGGATATCCAGAGAGGAGGGAGGACAATGCTGTTGTCATTTTATAGACAAGGAGACAGAGGTCAAATGGGAGAATCCTAGTAGCTGGGATTTTTCTACTGCTTGAAGATTGCTGAGAGCTTCTAAACATTGTCTCCTGTGAGCCCCACACCACAAAGGCAGGCAATAATCATCAAGGAAATACTTCCTAGTCACCCAACACTGTGCCAAGTACTGAGGATTCAGAGGCAAACAAAGAGTAAACCCTATCACTGGGGAAAAATTATCTAGATGGAAGCAACCACTATCTCACCATGAAATAAATGGACTTACCTCTAGGAGAGAACACAAAAGCCTGAATCTGCCATTGGCTCCCACCCCCCTTTCCATCTTATGTCACATATTTCCCTTCCTGCACTCTCTGCTCCAGGACTGCTGATTTACCTTGTGTTCATTTCCCACCTCTGTGCTTTTGCACTAGGGGTCCCTCATGCCTGCCATGCATTTCTTTCTCATCTGGTCTTCCTTCAAAGCTTAGGGGCTTCTTCCTTCCAAGCCCATGGCTCCCTGCACAAGACTTGGGGACTTCACACTGCCTCCACCTCTGCCACTGGCCTCTATTCCTAGCCTTCTCTCTCCCTCCTCCTCTTCACGCAGCCTTCATCTCATTGTTCTCTGGACATGTACTCTCCCCCCAGTCTGCCTTGCTTTGGGCTGCTCCTTGTCCCTTTGATGCTTTTTCCTTCCATCCCCACCCACTGAGTCCTTTCCCATCCTTCAAAGCCCAGCTCAAGTCTAGCACTGAACACCGAAGATCAGACTGCAGAGAACGGCCTTGCATTCCGCTCCCTCACACTTCATTCTTTTCAGAGGGATACACTCGGGCCCACCCAAGGTCAATGTCTTGTCCAAGGCTGTAGAGGAATCTGGATCTCCTGCTTCACCACTTCCCCATTACACTGCTCTTTGGAGTAAGTTGGGCCATTCTGCACTTGCTTCCAGAGTCTCTTCCTAAGATATCACTTGCATTATGTTCCCTCCCTCCCTTTTAGGAACTCATGATATTTCTCCATCTGACAACCACTGGAGTTTAGACTCCCTTTCTTGACTTTTGAGACCCCTCCCCCAAGACAGAACTCATCTTACTTATCCAGTAATATTCTCAACTACTTTAAACATCATAATATCTTGGCGTTTTAAATCTGGAAGGAGTCTGGGAAATCATCTATTCCAAAGCTCCCCAAGTTTTACAGATGAGCAAATTGTGGCCAAGAGAAGTGAGGGGATTGCTCGGGCCCACACAAGGAAGCCTGCATTCAAGCTCAGGCACTTCCCCACTGCCTATCCAAATAATTTTCCAATTTAGCCTGATCTTGTGCATACTACATACTTACACCTGCCTTGGTGCCTTTGCTCACACTGATGCCCCCTTGCCTGGGATGTCTTCTCTGATCATCTTTTCCATGTGGCATCTAACTCTTTCTAAGGCCCCTTTCTCAAGGATCCTCACTTTCATGAAACTTCCTTTAACTTCCACAACAGTGACCTCAGAATATCTTTGTAAGAAGCTCCTTGAAGACCAGTACTGTTTGTTTAGGGTCTTGGTCCTCTCCATACCCAGAATGGTGCCTGGCAGAGAGGAAGTGTTTGATAAGTGCCCGTTGAATCTGAGCTATGGGATTTAATCGAGCTTAATTGAGCCATTGAGTTTAATCCACACCTCAACAAGGCTTTCCTTTGCTTGATAATTAGGACCCCATGACTCTTTCTCCAGCTCTAGATGTACCTGGATCCCATGACTC
>JAJPUD010003653.1:96987-130110 GCA_023553655.1 Myrmecobius fasciatus | reverse complement strand
TCCCATGACTCTTTCTCCAGCTCTAGATGTACCTGGATCCCATGACTTTTTCTAGCTCTAGATGTATAAGACTGCATAGAGTCCTCTCACTCCTTTATTTTATTCTACCATGTATCAAACATATCCCAGCAAGAGAGAGACCTTTCCTTCTGCAACCTAGGTGGCCAGGGCCATCTCATTTGGATTGCAAGTGTCTATCTCCAATTCTACAAGCCTTACTCCTTATATAGGAAAGATAGATATTCAGCTCTGTATAGTGGGGAAAATATTAAAAACAGAAACCCACAAGCCCTAATCTCTGTATTCTGGGATCCTGGATATCAGTATTCCAGGGAAGTCAGGGAGGCAAAAGGATGAAAGGCTCCTCCTTTTTTGCAGGTCTCTAAGAAAAGACTGGTGATCAGTGAATTTCCATAAATCCCACACAGGAGATTCCTGTATGGATGACTAACTACCTTCCTCATCTCCTTCTTATTCTATAAATCTGAGATTTGGGGATTTTTTTCCCACTTGAAGTGGACTAGGTTCTAAAGTTCTGTTTTGACCATTAGGGTTATTGTTTTAGATGGCTGAAATGCATGTTTCAACTCAAGAAACCTTTCCCCTGGTGGCCCAAGACATTGCCACTTGCTCTTAGACTCCATCAAACCCTTTAATAATCAGTCATAGAAGTTTAAAGCTGGAAGGAACCTTTGAGATGATCTAGTCCAACCCAGTTGGAAATATGGCATAAGGAACAGAACTCTAGTTTTCAGTTCAGATAACTTGGTTTTGAGCCTTTGACCTACCTGATTCTACTTAGGGGATCCTGGTGAAGTCTCTTTCCCCGGAGGACTATGCAACTTCTAAAATGCCTTATATACCATTCTATAAATCCTGATTTTTCAGATTTTGGCCCTTTGTTCTCTTCCATCAGATGGAATGTTTCCTACATCTGAACTCTTGTTTTATTTCAGCAAATATTTATTAAGTGACACTGTGTCTCTCTAGTGTATTTGTGATGTTTTGACATAATTACTTGTGTCCATGTCATTCCCTAGGTAGATTGCGAGTTTCTTAAAACAGGTAGAGAGTCTTAATAACATCCTGCTTCTGGGAATGCTTAGGATAGGATCTTCTATCTAGTAGCCACACAGCAAATGTTTATCAGATGAATGGTGGGATGGATTAATGAACAGATGGGATGAATGATGGGATAATTTTAAGTGTCATAGGCATTTAGACAATGGGAATTTAGATAATGATTTTTTTTTCCTGGAATATGAACCAGTTAGGTGGTGCTTTTCTATCCCCTTGGGGAAATAAGGATCAGAAACATGCCATTTAGCTCTCTAATCTACAGTGTTAGGATTTTGCTGCTGTGCCTCAGTGTGACTTTGCTTGGATCAGTGACATTAGTAAGGTGTTAACTGCAAACATTTTGTTATAGGCAGAGATCACTGGGCATTCATTTGCTCTGGCTTATGGGTGGCAGGGGTGGGGAAAAAGGGAAAGGGAACACATGAATAAATTTGAGGTAGGTGAAAATTTTACAAGGAAAATTTTAAAAAGAAAAAAAAAAGAAAAAGATGAGCTCAGTCCCAGAGCAAAACTCCACATACATCCGCTCTTTCATTTCTCTCTTCTCCCCTCCTTCCCTTTCTCTTTCTTTCCCCTCTTTCTCTCTCTTTTTTCTTTCCCTTTCCTTTTCCTCTCTCTTTCTTTCTCCCCTCCCCCTCCCTCTCCCTTCTTCCCTCTCTTCTCTTTCTCTCTTTCTCTCTCTCTCTCTCTCTCTCTCTCTCACACACACACACACACACACACACACACACACACATATAGAAAAGTGTCAGCACAACAAAGGAAGTGGAAGAAAAGTGTTACCCATGAGGAGGCGCCGTTTCACCCGCTTGTCCACATCAGCTACTGACGTGGTATTGAACTCAGTACTCTCAATTGCAGCCTCATCCTTCTCTAAAACACAAGTAAGGGACAAATACGGAGCAGTTGGTTAATGAGAAGCCCAGTTTTCCACTGCCTAAGACAGTTTCTTGGCCTTGACCAACCAAGACCAAGAAGTGAGTCATGAGAGTATGTAAGCCCTGCAAGGGGGCAAATCCCTTTGAGATTGTTTTAAAGGCTGGAGGGAAGTGGAAGTGAAGGGGGAGAAAGAAAGGATGAGAAAGGAGAGCACGGACGGGGAGACAGACTCATATAAAACAAGTCCGGGTGGGAGAGCACCCAAATACTCCAGAGGGATGGTAATGCCAAGGTCTGAAAGTTGTGGGCATGGGACAAGGAGAGATAGAGCAGAGGATCCGGTGATGGGAAGGCATGGGTCTGGTACACAATGACATAAAATTGTGTCAAACAGGCATGCAGATTAAACAAACAAACAAAAACAAAGTATACATATAAACAAAAAACAAGTCTCTCTTATGCTCTCTCTCTCTCTCTCTCTCTCTCTCTCTCTCTCTCTCTCTCTCTCTCTGTATCTTTCTGCCTCTCTCTTTTTCTCCCTTTCCCTCTTTCTTTCCTCCTCTCTCTGTCTCTGTCTGTGTCCATCTGCCCCTCTCTTTCACTGTCTCTCTCTCTGTCTCTCTCTTTCTCTCTGTCTCTCTTTCTCTCCTCACTGTCTCTCTCTCTCTTCTTCTTCTTCTCTCTCTCCCTCTCTTTGTCTCTCTGTCTCTGTCTCTTTCTCTGTCTCTCTTGTTTCTCTCTCTCTCTCTCCTCTTGATCTTCTTTTTCTCTCTGACTCTCTCTCTGTCTCTCTTTCTCTCTCTGTCTCTCTGTTTCTCTCTCTCTCCTCTTGGTCCTCTTTTTCTCTCTGACTCTCTCTCCCTCCCCACTCTGTCTCTCTCTTCTCTCTCTCTTCCTCTCTTTGTCTCTCTGTCTCTGTCTCTCTGTCTCTCTGCCTCTCTCTTTCACTCTGTCTCTCTGTCTCTCCTCTTGGTCCTCTTTTTCTCTCTGACTCTCTCTCTGTGTCTCTGTCTTTTTCTCTCTCTCCCTCTTTCTTTCCTCCTCTCTCTCTGTCTCTGTTTCTCTCTGTGTCCACCTGTCTCTCTGTCTCTACGTATATGTCTCTCTGTCTCTGTCTCTCTGTCTCTGTCTCTCTCATTCACACACACCCACACACCCACACACATACATACTTACATGCACACACAACCAAAACCAATACCAATTTGGGCAGTGCTGGTTGCCTGGTTGTCTATAGGACACTACGTGCTACACATTCAAGGGGAGACAAGGAAAGACTTAGCGATTTAGTGATTTTAGGAGCATGCAGCAGAAAGGGAAGAGATGACAGAGAAGGTTATTCCTGGTAGGCAGGGCTTTGGGGCAGGATGGAGAAGCTTCCCAGAGGATCATGGGAAAGGTTAGTTGGGTTGCCTTCCTTTGCTAGCTTAGAAATACATGGAAACAGTCATTCCCAGGGTAGGAAAGAAAGGGGAAAAGGATGATCAGTAAGCAAAAGAAATGGAAAGGCTTCTGATCCAGGCAAACCCGGAGGGAAGCAACAGCTGGGTAAATAAAATGATTCGAAGGAGGGGTAGGGAAGAGGCAAAAGGGGAGGGCAGGGAAAATTACTTTCAAAAACAAATGTAAGTAGGGACTTTCACATGCAGCAAACATTTTTAGAAAAAAGAAGAAGAAAAGAAAAAACGGAGAAAGGAAAGAGAAAGGGGGAGCACCAGGAGAAGTCAGCTGAACAAAGACACAGTGTGTTAGACAGAGGGCCAGAGTGTCCCCCTGGCATTGCGGGTGTTTGCGTTCCGGCAGCGATGCCCAGAATCTGCAACGCTGAAGACAGCAAACACCGAGGGTGTGGAGATGGACAGAGGAGGCTGGGGTTGGGGGCAGACAGAGATCGGGGGCAACACTACATTGCAATGGGTCAGTTGTAATGAGAGGGTCGGAAACAGGTTCTAGATGGGATCAGGCTGCAATAGAGGCTTTATGTTTGTTTGTTTTGTTTTGTTTTGTTTTGTTTTTGGCTCTTGACAATCATTAATGTACGTCAGTTCTCAGACAAGACAGGCAATCAGGAACCATCACCAGAAAGCAGGGATAATGAAGTAAAAGTATTCTCTAAGAAGATACTACACAGAAGGGCAGGGTGAGGGCAGGTCATAGGGATGGGAGTGGGGACAGTGGGGGGGGAGCAGCATGAGCACACTGTGGGCTAAAGGTTCTAACGGGGTCTCAGCCTCTGCCCTTTCCATGGCATGCATGTGCTGGCAGGAAAGCTGGCACGGGCTTGCCGTGCCTCCCCCAACCCTTCCTGGCAGGCGGGCTCTGGGAATCCCCTGCTGCAGCCCTTTTCCAATTCCCAAAGAGCATCTGTAATAGGCAACACAGAGTCCCAAATAAGAACTGGCCCCTCTTTTCCCCCATCAAACCCAACTTAGCTTTGGTCCTCTATTGTTAAAGAGAAAGAGAGAGAGGGAGAGAGAGGAAGTTTCAGAAGTGTAATTGAACTTTGAAAATACTGTTTTTCATATTTAAAACTTTTCAAATAAAATCCCATTATTTTCAAATAAATAAAAGAGGTTTAGTCATATTATGAAACCAGTAGGAACATTCAGGCTCGGTGCACCAGGAGGAAAGAGATTACAGACTGTAAAAATAAAGAGTAAAAAAGCAATTTTGTGCAAGAAATTCAGCATTATTCAAGGGAAACCTCTTTGGTGGAAGCAGATTCACATAGTTGAAAATCCATGGTGAGAAGGAGGGAAGGGCAGCATCACTTTATATCGGCTGGGAAATGAGAAACAATATCAAGGCCCCCTTTTCTTCCCTCTCCTAGCCAAACATCTGTCTGATATCCTCACTAGGCCTTCTCTCACTTCTTTGATAAAATTTACCTTTTGACTGAACCCTAGGAAAACACCGCAGGAATTAGATTGGTCAATTTAAGAATAGACCAGGTCCATTTTGTCTTCTCAAATGGACTAGCTGCCAAAGGGATCTCTTTCCAGATTTCCCAAGATGAACGAAGAACACAAGTGACATCTTTAGATATGTCATGCAAACCACTCTTACCATGACCCTTTTGGACTATGGTTGATGTCTAGGACATTCATTATTGGGCTCTTGGCTATTTAAACATCGTAGTAACATATAACATGCAACAAATGAGCAGATCCTGAAAATGGACCCAGCCACACGCTTAAGGGATTCAAATGCCCAATGTACTCCTTGCTCATGCTCTTAAATGGCGTTAGTAAAGGCAGCAGGGAATGGTTCCCATCCCTGGCAGAGTGGGCGTGTGCCACTAAACACAATAGCCGGGCACTTGTCTAGCTACTTTCTCTTGAAAATTTGGTACCGACTAGCTGCTACTGGCACCCTTTGCTTGCCTGAGTTCCCTCCTTGTGCCCAGTGATTCTGATCTCACTCAAAAGGAAAGGGCTCGTTCTCTCCTCCTAGCAGCAGTGCAACAACATTGGCTTCAAGTGGCGTTTTACTTACCAATGCATGTCCGGCCATCGGAGTGGAGAGCATACTTCTGATGACAGCCACATACAGGCCCCGTATCAGTGTCATCACAGGTGTGCTGGCAGCCTCCGTTTCCATAGTTACAGGTTACTAGTTATACCCAAAATGTACGTGTGTATATAAACAGAATGATAACAAAAACGATTAGTTTATGGTTTTGTTTGTGTTGTGTTGTTATTATTATTATCATTATTATCATTGTTATAGAACGGTCTATCAAAGCCAAAGATAATTTACATTGTGAAGATTCATTCTTGGCTAGATTAACATCATCACCTTTTTTCATTTCCCTGATCTCTTCTCAATTGTATCTTTTTAAAGAAAATCTGAGGCTCTTTCTTCAATAAGAAAATTGGGATGAGACATTACTGAGTAACTTTTGCTTGGCCCACACTTCCTAAAACCTTTGAAAATATTCCTGCATTAGAAAAATCAACTCTTGCCACCTCTAGAACATTTTGGAAGGGAAGGAAGGAATGACCTGCCAGTGAGAGTTAGATTTTTCTGGTCACACAGAATTTTATTTTTCTTTCCTGATGAACGCTTTCTATGTTTGAAGAACAGACCTAAAGTCCTAACAACCCAAATGTTAGGTCTGAAATCTAGTGCAGCTGAAAGCAATTCCATCTAGAGCTCTGTAAGGTTCTTATAATGTGTTGGGCTTAGGATGTGCCATATGATTCAGCCATTCATGGATTGAACTTGACATGTGCCATATGATACAGCTATGCATGGACTGAACTATTCTAAGAAACGGAGAGTAAAAGTCTATGGATTTGGACTAGCCATGGGTAGAGGGGACAGAACTGGTGAAAATGTCTCCCTTCTGCTTCATTCTTCTAATAGTTTTTAGTTGATTCTCTAGGGTTTTCTGTTTTGTTCTTAAAGAAATGCAATAATATTGAGTTCCAAAGAAGGAGGTGAAAGTAAGCATCTGGAATAAACAGGAATAGGGTCAGAGGGTGTGTTCCAGCCATATTCCTTGAGGGAACAACTTTTATAGACTGTTAACAATTATTTATAATTAGCAGATTGCTCATTTGTTTGAGGCTGATGCTTCCAGAGTGGCTTTAGGATGCTTCAGAATAATTTTTTTCTTAAAAGATGCTCCAGAATAATTTGTCTTCTTAAATAACTTAAATCCTCCTTCTTCTCTACCTCACTTTCTGACATTTCACCCTTTGTTTTGATTTGCTTGGTCAACCCTTTCCTTATGGATGGCAGAAAAGTAACCCTAATTTGTATCTGAATGATCATCATTCCAGATCGTTGGCATTTGAATTAAGTTTATTCTGATAAGTACATTCACTTTTTTAACTACTCAGAAGTTATTAGGCAAATTAGGAAATTTTAGGTCAGAATTTGGGTGGGCATTATTTCCACTGACTGAAAAAAAAAGAATGAAATTATCTATTTCGATCAGAAAAAAAATTTATGAGTGTCTAAGTCTTTCACAATGCTGAAGGGCAAGTTTCATGAAGTAAGAAAAGAATGGCTCAGAAAAAGGAATTACTTCTACTTGACTATTCCATGCTTCCCCAAGACGCTCACAGCACAACGGTTATACCATGTATGTGGTTTGTCATGACTCTGACTCCTGTATGGAACAGACCATTTTCTGGCTTTGCCAAAATCACAGGGACATGATTCCTCAGTCCTAGAGGACCAATTTCCAAGGCCAAACTCTTTGAAAAGTAAATAGGAAACCGACCCAATGGCTGGAGACTTGCTATTTGAATAGCAAGGCCCTTGGTTCTTTCCCTTTATTGCCTATCTCTGTCCCCCTTTAGCACCGCATGGGTGGAACTGATTGGTCTGGGACCAGCTTTCTCTTATCCCCAATATAGCTACATTCTTAATTAAGAAGTAGCCCAGCTACACAGGAGTGGGGATGGGATCAGAAATCCCCAGGCATAGGGAGCAGGCCCAGGGACAGGGACATCATTGTTGGCTTGCCACCAGGTGTTTTCTAGGGCCAGGAAAAATTCAAGAATTCCTGACATCATTTGGGGCTCTGAGCAAGGCTTTGAAATGCTGCCAGTGCTCTTATCTTTCCCATATGTCTGCATGCTCATCAAGGAATTCAGACCTGCAGAAACTGCTAACTTAACCAGGGACTTGTAGCTCCTTTTTCATCAAAGTTTCACCTTGAAATGCCCCCTCTCCCTCACACTGTAGAATCAAAGCTTAATATTAAGTGCATACTATGTGTTTGCTTCCAGGACTATGGCTAGTGTTTATTTTATATTGACTTGCCTGCATACATGTTTTCCCCCTCAATAGAAAACAGGCTCTTTGAAGGTAGAAATTATTTTCTTTTTGACTTTCTGTGTCCAGAATCTAGCACAATGTGTCACATAGTAGGCACTTAATATATGCCTGTTGAATTGAACTAAATTAATTGGGTATTTCAAAACACTGCCATTGCCCACCCAAGGGAGCACTGCTTTTCCTTCAGACCTGAGGAACTTTCCTTGCACACTGGTTTGCTATGCAGGGAGCTGTGGTTTGTACCACAAATGCTCCCTGTGGTCTTCCTGAACTTCTCTTAAATCAGAGAACCCTACATGGTATCCTTCTCAGCAACCCAAAAGAGTTCCTAAAAGGTTACCGATGAGAAAGGCAGGGAACTTGATCTTTGTGGACAAAGAGGTAGTAGCTATTGGGGAAAAAACTTCAGGAAGTTTTTCTCAATTTCTTTCTTAGGCAGCCTGAAGGCAACACATAAATGCAGGGAGAGTCTGAACTTCTGGGATGAAGGCTCCTTGTGACACAGCAAGGAGGTGCTGGGCATCCTGGTGATTTGGGTGGCTTCCTTATGTGTTTGGTTTTGTTCTCCCCTTTATTGTGTGTCTCTGGGGAGACTCCTGCAGCCACTTGGCTATGCTGGTCCCAGAGCAATGGGGTAAGCAATACTGCTTCTCTGTTCCAAGGTCAATGGTAGCTTCATCCCTGATATCACCTTCTCAGCACTTCCTTCTTTTGTCCTGTTCTCTTTTTTTCAGGTTATCAGAGATCCTCTTAGTCAATAGTTTTAGCCTCTGGTGGAACATCTGAAGTGAGTGTAAGGGCCAGAGGGTAGGAGGAGGTGTGAATAGACACTGATATAGACCTGACCACTGCCTTCACTTATGGATTCATTATAATGGCACAGCTCCAGAAACCTCTGCTTCTCCAAATTTGGCCCAGTACTCTACCAGCAAAGGGCCAATTCAGACTCAGCATGTTTGGGGGTGGGAGTGGGGAGAATACCCATTGTTTGCACTGGAATTTAACTATTGTGCATTATAAATAATTCAGAAAAGATACCCTTGGATCCCTTGGATTCTCATAGAGACCAAAAATTGACTGTAACTGTTAAGTCTTGTCTTTTGGACCCAACTTTGAGCTTGGGGTGTCTAAGAGGGCTCTAATGATCTCAAGAAATAATGGAAAATTTCCCTGCCCCCATTTTAATAACTCATTTTGGCTAATCTTAACTGGGAAAAAATGAGCACATGTGATTCAGCTCTTTTAAAGTGGGGGAAGACAGGCAGGATATGATCATTGGAATTTCAGAAAGGTTGAAAAACACTAATTTTTGGAGGATGTAGGCTCCATCCTGCGTGCCATTAACCCTTCTTAGGAAACTATGAATATTATTTTTTCTTTGGTTCTCCATAGGATTCCTCTGGGCCAAATAGCATTGACTAGGTGAATAGAAGTCTCATTTAAAAAATGTCCAGGGTCAAAATGACTTGAATTGAGGTTTAAGCTTTGCTACTTCTGCTCCTTAAAGTCCCTGATCAGTGATTTTCTTAGACATTTTGCTCCTCATCATTTTCAAACAGCAATGGGAAGCTAAATGGTGTCATGTTTCTTGGAAAAAAAAATCATCTCCAAGTCGAGGGCTGTCCAATAAATTTAATGCTAGTCCAGAGGAGCAAATACCCCCTTTGCAAAATACATTTTTTAAAGGTGGAAGATAAATTGGTTAAGGAATAATAATTTACAACTCCTTATAGATATATGACAGTGTTTATACCTGTAATTCTGTCTCTTGACTTTTTAGAGGACAAATGTTTTTTTTTCTGTATTAAATTATAAATATGTATCAAGGAAGGAAATACAGCTGAGTTATGGGAAATGGGAAGGTTGATAGTTCTGGCTAGTATTTCTCTCTGTCCTGCTGGGGCTATATGCAGCTAGCCATAAAAACGAGAAGCAAGGCTTTTCTTTCTGATGTTTGCAAATGAGCCGGCATCATAATTTCAGTAGAGAAAACTGTCTGTTTGGAGGAGAGAGAGGAATCAAGCCAGAGCAGAACATGGTGGCTGAGGTGTACAATGTTCCTAAATTATCTATGGGTATGTTTCCCTTACACTGTGAGCATTCCTCTGGAGAATCTTTTATGTTGGATTAGGCTGCCAAGTTCCTCAAGGTCTGAGACCAGGATGGCAACAAAAGAATTTATCAGTGGTGAATCTCTGTCACAAGATTAATGACCTGAACCATTTCCTTTTCCTTACAGTATAACTGTGTCAGAGGGGTAGGAGTAGGGGGATCAGGGAGGGACCCTGGCAATATGACCTTTAAAACAGATGGCAGGGTAGCCTATCTTATGAATGACCTTAAGTCAGCATATCCCATTAGCCAAATGAATAGAGCTGGAAGATAGTCCTTTTTGATATTTTTTTTTATCAGATCTTATTTGTGGATAAAGCTCTTTGGTAGATGGGTGCTGAGTAAGAAACATAATCACTCCTTATTGCTGTATATTATTTAGTTTGACCATCTTCCATTAGGTATTACTCTAAGGCTTCATCATGTTAAAGTAGTCCTGGAATCTAGAAGTCTGTCCCAAGAAAACCCAAGTACTGATGGGTTATTCCAGGCTAAAAGGACTTTGAAATCTGTCTAGCAGTAATGGACTGTGTGCCTGCCTCAAAAGGCCAAGTGTAACTAAATCCATAGAGGCAGAACGTCACTAGACTAGGATGACAGCTCTGAAAGGCCATCTATGGACAGTGTATGGGGATAAATTGTTATCTAAATCAGTGAGGGCAGGACCTTCACTGAGTAAATCATGGGTCTTGGAACATTAAAGACATAGTACTTAACGGTCTAAGAAAAGAAACTACAATCTAGCAACCTCTCCAGCCAGATATCTGGAGGCAGAGTTTGGGATGAAAATTTCAGATGATGGAAAGGCCAATTGAATGGGTATCTTTACTCTTGTGAGTTTCCCCCTTGCTCTCAAATCCAAACCAAAATTGTGGAATCTTTTTTTAAGAGACAAAGCTAACTTCAGTGTTGGGAGTTCATTTGTTTTACTTAGAGATTTCCTGGTCCATAATCTAATACTGTTAATTCCCATGAACCAGTAGGAGTTCTGGAAATATAAATGACAAATCCAGGTCAAACCATTGCTGCTTTGTGCTCCTTGCTTTTTATGTCTTCCTGTAGACATGTATGTCCTTAATCCTTTTCTTTTAACCTGGCTCTACATGCAAAAATATCAGCTCATCTGGGCCCTGGATTTCATAGTTTTCCATGTGAGTTCCATTTTAAGGAAAAATATTAGTCCAGCATAATTTCCTACTTTGGGAGAATTTAGGTGGAAATTTTATGTCCAGAAGAGACACTACCAATGTTCACTCTGTTGTACTGAATTTCTGTTTCCAAGGAAAAGAAAATGGAGAAGGAGCTCCTCAAAATAGTGGGAACCAAAGACTTTATGGCCTGAACCTTTATGCCTAATCCATTGATTACCAGGCTACAAGTTATCCCGACCCCAAGGCTAGCTGATGATCTTGGTCTCTGGAAAACAATGGCAGCATGAACAAAGCAACACAGAAACACTTTTCTTTGGCAAAGCAGACAGGTTGGGGGGCATTTGACACATCAGTCTCCATCTACCTACGTGTGCAGTCCCTCTGGTTTTTGGCAAGTTCAAAGCCAGGCCTACATTCACAGGCAACCCCACCTTTGGGCGTCTCCCGGCAGATATGTGCGCACCCATGATCTTTGTTCATACAGTTCATACCCTCTGAAAAGAGAGAGAGGAAGAGAGAGAAGGAGGGGGGGAGGAGAGAAAAACAAAATTGGGCTGAAAAGATGTTGCCAATTAAATTTAATCAATGACATGGCTTTATTATTCTACCATCTGCATAAGTCCTCCCCCTGGACCCCTACCCTCCAGCATTGACCGTGTCTCTGTTAATGGGTAAACTGTCACCACAACTGAACTTATGGTCAATCTGGCTTCTCCATCAGTAGCACTGTGGTACCCACTGAGATCCATGCATGATGCTCATGGGTCTCATGTTGGCGAATTGTGGTAATTTTCATAATTTAAACTTTGGGGACAGACTATAAGAGCAGATGAAGATAACACGGGAAGCTTCTGACGGAGTCAGAAGTCATTAGATTTTACCAGACCATTAGCCATACACAGTTAAGTCACTGAAAGGACTTGAGGGCTCCCCTCAGCACACATCGGTGCTAAGAGAAACTGCCAACCTATGCCAGGAAGTATAGAAGGTGAGCCGCCTTGGCAAGGTGGACCGCTGGCAGGGTCCCACCCCCTTCTGCAGTGCTGCTCTTGCTCGGCTCCCTGGGGAAAGCGTCTTCTAAGTTCACTGCTGTTCAGCACCAAGGGCAGCTGCTGCTCGGGCTTCAGAAGGTGTGGGGCTGCTCTGTTTCTGTCAAAGGGATTTCCCAGCTCTCTGTATTGGGCGGGTCTGCTCTGGGGACAGTTCTTGTTCTTCCTGGTTGGGGCTCCATTTCTAGTAGAATCTCCCCTTTCTAACTGGTAGTCATGGCCGTTTCTGACTGATAGAGCTCATATGAAGCTGTGGTGCAAAAAGCTTTCAGGATCAGGAAGAGCACCGGCTCAAGTCATGTCTGTCACCAGCTTGCTATGTGACTTCCCCCCTTGAGAACTTAGGTTTTTGGACTAGATCTCTAAGACTCCTTGGAGCCCAGCCATTCTGTGATTTTATCTGATTGGCTCCTTTCTGGTAACCCCCTACTCTGTGCCTTTCTTGTTCTGTTGACCTGGCTACCTCTTCCTCCCCCTCAGGTTTGTTGATATGCTGTAATTAACTGTGGCCTCCTTCTTGGGTTCTAGCACCCTTGCTCCACTATGTTGAAAGTGACTCCATACTTAGTGTTGGGTCTCCAGTTCTTCCAAAGTGTGTTCCTAGTTCTGTAGTCCCTGTAGTTCAGTTTAACCCTTGAATGAAACTTGGATGTCACGTCATGCAAGTGGGTAAAACACTAGATTTGAAGCCAGAGGGGTTGTCTCCCTGAATTTACAGCTTGTTCCTTGTGTGAGTCGAGGCAAATCACTTAGAGAGTTGGGAGCTCTTTTTCCCCATCTCTAAAATGATGGTATTGGGACAAATGATCTCAGAGGTTCCTTCCAGCCTTAAATCTATGCTCCTAAGTATTGACATTTTCTCAGAATTCACATAGTCCTTGAATCTGGTACCTGAGTAGGAGAACACAAATGACAATGGAAAGCCATTTAACTGTCTTGGACTACAATGAGGGGAGGAGAATAAGAGGAGTGGGCAATTGGTCTCAAAGGAGTCTTGTAGCTTTGCATTCTGTCCCTTAAGCCAAAGTCATAGTACTAGAGGGAAAAAATTAGTCATAACTACAACCCCAGCTGCCTTAGTGGAGCAAAAATATAACCAGTGCATGTAGTTTGTCAGTAGCAACACTGGCTTTTCTTTGTCACCCTAGGGCTAAGGCTGTCCCTCTGTGGTAAAGTTTGGGGGGCCTGAACAAAGCCAAGTTAAGGGGGGATTTTCCTTGCTTCTTGTTTTCCTTTCTTCCTTTAGAGAAAAATTCATCCAGACATAAATGGAGGATGGTGTGGGGGAGAGGGTGGGAGTGGGTAAGAGCACTGAACCCTGGAGTCAGAGGGCCTGGGGCTGCATGCTGGTTCTGCCCCTCACTCTGGTCCTTTCTGCTCTCCAAAGGGAAGATAGCACTGACTTGTGTGATCAGCCACTGTTTTGGATTATCCATGTTCTTGGTCCCTTCCTCCAGCATGAATAATTGAGGTATAATCGTGATCAAGTAGACAGGGCAGCTCTCTGAGCCTGGCTGGAATTGACAGCCCAGTCCCCAATAGCTTGGGGCTTCTCGATGCCAGTAAGTTCTGCATTTTATATTATTTAGCTGGGAAGCTCTCCTGCCTGGGAAGAGGCTGACTTTTTGTCCTTTAGCAACTAGCTTGAATATCAGCTCTGACGCTATGTTGGATTCTGTCACTGCTTGTACCAAAGGAGAGAACTAACATAAGAGGGGTGGACAATACATCGAGGGAAAACTTAGCTCATTATAAGAAAAGACTTTTTAATCAGAGCAACCTGACAAGGGGAGCCTTGGAAGGTGGTTAGTGTTCAAGCAGGAGCTAAAGGACATCCGTTAGAGAATCTATAGAGTCCTTCACTGGGTGGGGGCTTTGATTAGATGGGGAGAAAAGGCTCCCAGAACTCATCTAGCTCACCCCCTCCTTGAACAGCAATCCACCTGACTGTCTTCAAAAAGTGATCACACAGCCTCTGTTTGTTTTGCTCTCTATTTCTTCTTGCATCTCTCAACTTCTTCTCTAGGAATTTGGATGCTATACTACTTGGTGCATATATGTTTAGTATTTATATTGCTTCATCATCTATGATACCCTTTAGTAAAATATAGTTTCCTTCCTTATCTCTTTTAATTAGATTTATCTTTCCTTTTACTTGATCTGAGATCAGGATTGCTAACCCTGCTTTTTTTTGTTCACCTGAAGCATAATAGATTCTGCTCCAGCCCTTTACCTTCACTCTATATGTATCTTTATGCTTTAGATGTGTTTTTTGTAAACAGCATATTGTTGGATTCTGGCTTTTAATCCAGTTTGCTATCCACTTCCGTTTTATGGGAGAGTTCATCCCATTCACATTCACAATTAAAATAACTAATTCTGTATTTCCTGTCATCTTATTTACCCGAAGTTATGTTTTTCTCTTTCCTTTCCCCTTTCTCCCTTCTCCTCTCCCCAGTATTTTGCTTTTGATGACCACCTCCCTCAAACAGTCCTCCCCCCTTTAGAGCCCCTTCCCTTTTTTTACACCTTTCCCCCAATTCTTCTATTTTCCCTTCTATTAGACAGCCTCTGTTTGAAGACTGCTAGTGAAGAGAAACCCATTACTTCCTATGGAAATCCACTCTCCTTTGGGATGGCTTTAATTGTCATTCAAAGGTGAGGGACATTCATGATCTCACCCAACAGAAGGACATTTTCCCTTACACTGAGATTAAATCTGCTCTTTCAAATTCTGCCCACTTGCTCCTGATTCTTTCTTTTGGGAATAGGCAGAATGGGTCTAACCCCTCATTCACATGGCCAGCCCTCAAATGCTTGAGAAGACAACAGCCATCATGTTTCCCTTAATCCTTCTGGTGTTGAGGCCAGACACCCCTAGTTCTTTCAAGTGACTGTCCTATTTCCCTGTCAAGGGTAACATCATTCTTCCAAGTGTCCGTGACTTAGGCTTTCTTCTTGTCTTCTGACTCTCCCTTTCCCCACAAATCCAACTACTTGCCAAGCCTTGAAGTTTCCAGCCCCACAACATTTCTCCCCACTATCCCCTTCTCACCACTCACACCACCTTGCTTCCTCTTCACCTCTCGGTCTCATGTCTCTTCCCCACTCAGTGATGAAGCACAGATCTAACCACCTCACTCCTCTGCTCAAAGGGCTGGCAGCTCACTATTGTTTCTAGAACAAAATCTAAGCTCTGTCTTTGAAAGCACTTTGTAAGCTGTTCTCAGTTTCATATCTGCCCAACACCTTCGGGTCGCCCTTCTCTGTGTTCCTGACACGTGGTGCCGCCGTCCCTTGGCACTGACCGTCCCTCATTATCTCCTCACCTCTATCTCACAGACTTCCTCCTCATAATATACTGATAGATGTACATGTTGTCTTCCTTGGCAGAATAATGTTAACTCCTTGAGAACAGAGACTGCTTTTTTGCCTCCATCCCTATTATCTCACACTTCTCCCGTTAATGGAGTGGCAGCACCCATTGACCTCCTTGCCCTGCTCTAGATGCTCTGAGGCACCTCTCCAAAATTAAAATGGTATTTTGGCTAGATGAAATCTGCCCAGAGTGTAGAATAGTAGGAGTATCTCTGTCTGAATGGTGTCCTGGGCACCCCAACTCTGTTAATGTAGCCTTGGGTGACATTAGCTTTCTTGGCTGCCATGTCATCTTATTTATTGACTTCTGACTCACCCTTCAACTTTGAGCCTCCAGGTCTCTATAACTATTTCAAATAACCATTCCTATTTTCTTCTTTCCCATATGTGAGCCTGGATTCTCAGCCCATGATTCCCAACCGAGGGCAAAAAAGGTCACCAATATAAATCACTCAGCAGTTCAAATTGGCAACACAAATATTACTCTTTCAGTATGACTTACCTTTCCGAATTGGCCATTGTGTACCCCTTGTATAGACTGAAAAGGACTGCTTAATAGTCAAACTTATGCTGAAATAGAGCAAGGATGCCTTGGAGTGCTTCCTTACCAATAATGTAGAATATTGGGCAAATAAATGGAGAGTGAGCTAAACCAAGCCACACCATAGCCAGGGAGACTGGGAAAGAGAGCTGACATGGATATAGATTTGACTATGTTCAGAAAACCACTCATAGTATTCTTCCCAGCCTTTGAGACACCAGAACAGGGGATGGTTCTAAAGGAATATTCCAAGATGCATTTTTCAGAAACGAAACCTCTGGGGAATGTTTTTTCCTTGAATTCTAGAGCACATATGCTACAGTAATAGAAAGCCATTGGGAAGAAACTTGACCTTCCAGACCTGCCTGCTGTTCTTTGCTCTGATTTCACAGCCAACTCCAGGTTTGGCCTTTCCCTATAGGTGAGAAAGAATCTCTTGACACTAAGCCCTGGAAGTCACAAGGAAGTCACATCAGAAATAGAACTCACCAGGATCTGTGATTCATATGAGCTTTCAGGGGTAAGAAGCATTTAGCTGGGCAAGGTGAAGAGTGTGCCATTGGAAGAGACAACATTGAGTTCTGTTTAGTTCAGTTCACTCCACTTAGGGGAATGAAGAATTGTAACTAGGTTAGAGAGACCAGCACGTTTTTGGTCTTTGGGCTTATGGGATTGAATTTTTAAAATACTCCTTTGGCTTAGCATACAATGACTATAATTAGTTCAGACTGGATGCTACCATATGGCAGGCTGGGATAACCTTCCTCTTCACTGATCTCTTTTCCTACCCTCCCACCATTCCATGCAGAGACCTTGCCTGTAGCAGCTTCCCACTAGTGTCCCTGACTTTGCCCCTTACCCCTCCTCAGACAAAGGATCTCCTACTTTCCCTGAACCAGAGGCACGCTTGGGGTGGTTTGTGGTACGTGGCCCAGCATAACCATTACTAATTAGGGCTCTGATGTGGTGTCCTGAAGACCCGGGTAAAGACTTTGGAATTACAGTCTCTGGATTTGACTCCTGCTTTTACAATTTACCTGACCAAGGCAAATTCCCTTCCTTTCTGGGCTTTTGAAATAATCATTGCTGAAATTTCCATATGAGGCACTTTAAACTTTACTAACCCTTTACGATCTTCTCTATGTGATCCCATTTGGTGATCTTGAGAGATTTACAGGTACCATTCCCCTCATTTTAGAGCCGAGGCGACTGTTCCAGAGGGGGCTCCATGATTTGCTCCTGGCCATTCTAAAAGGAGGTGGTGGAGGCTGGCTTCTAATCTAGAGTATGTCAATAAATCTACAAGGCTGAAGATTTAGAGCTCTTTGCACAAACCATGATTCCTAAATTAAAAGAATCCCAGTTCTAGCTCTCAATTCTAAGATTCTGGGAAAAGAACCCACTTGCATTGAAGAGAAGACAACTCATTTTCTTAAGTGCTAATTGACTCCCCAGAGAGAAAAGCTGTTTGGCAGTGGGATTAGAATGAGCACCCTTTCCTGAGGCAGAGAGGAAGGCTTGGAGAGACAGGAAAGAAGGCATTCACTCCATGAAGGAGAAATGATAAATTGATTCAGGCAGGCAGATAACCATCAGCCAGCTTCAATGCAGAAAGCTCTGTGCCAGGTCTTAGGGCAAAACCAAAGACAAAGGAGACACAGTCCTAGAGAAGTCCAGGAAATTTCCTGTAGGAGGTGGGAGGTGGGTGGAGGGGTTCATTATCATTGTTATTCCACTTTTCATCAATAAGGAAATTGAGTCTTAGAGAAATCTAGGAATTTCCTGTGGGGACATGGGGGAGGGAGGGGGGCATTATCGTTGTTACCCCACTTCACGGATAAGGACTGAAGCCCTGTATGCTCAAAGCTTCTTCAGAAAACTTCTATCCTGGCAGGACGCACGAAACAGAAAGGATGGGACATGGGTTGGCCATGCCATGGCCACAGGGCTATGGCTACCACAGCTGTGGCCTTTAGATCTTCTTGGTGAATAGTGAAAAAGCAGCTGGCTCAGGGAAGCCTTTAGCAGGTGACCAAGGGCACGCCTAGAGCTGGCTGCCTCCTCTTCCCATTCTCTAATGGTGAGCAGAGAGCGTTCACCAGACACTACGGGAACATTGTTGGGCCAGAAAGCTGTGGCCAGGCCAACCTGAGGACTTTAGACCTGACAAGAAAGGAACCCAGGTCTGGCAGGGCCAACATCCTCTGACTACAAGGTTCTCATGGCTTCTGACATGGGATGATCCAAAAAAAAATAGAACCTTTAGGAGGCTGTTGTCAGAGATACTGATCTTGTGACATACAGTCATCACTCCTGGACATTTGGTTTGGGCTTTGTCCAGGCTTTTTGGGAAGCATTCCCTGTTCTGCCCAGTCAAATTGAGCTTTCCTTTCCCATCCCTTGATTACAGAGAGGCAGAAGGGAGGCAACCCTAACACTTAGTTGTGTGACTGGGACTCGATGTCCCCAACTCAAGTCATCCTGAGAGAGCTCCCACTGAAGACCTTGGAGCCACAGCCAGATGACTACTTGGGGGGAAGGTCACAGAGAGAGGCTTTCAAGTCAGGTTGGACTGTTTGGCCACTGAGGTCCCTTCCAAGGCCCCTGAAATCCTGTGACCCAGAAATTCCATAAATGATGGTCATTCTCCTAGCAACAACGACAACAACTGATATTTAATATGGTGCTCAAGGTTTGCAAAGTACTTTACATAGACAACAGTTCCCTAGATCAGGAGCTTCCTCACTTTACAGGTGTGGAAACTGAGGTCCAGAGAGAGATGCTGATTTGCCTTAGGTCACACGACTAGTAAGGATCTAAATACGGGTTTGACCCAGCTCTTCCTCCCTCTAAGTACAGCTGGTCATCCATGCTGCCATCCACAATCTTCCTTGATCACCACCACAACCATGGGAATTAGGATTAGAGGTATTGTTCCCATTGGACAGATGAAGAATTGAAGCTGAGATAAATGTCTGAGGTGGGCTTTGAGCCAGAGCCTTCCCAATGATCCAGCCACTTACTCATCCCCACAAATGACACAAATCTCCTGGACCCACCTGACACAGGGGAACACAAACACAGATGTGTGGGGTTCTGTACCCAGGGATCCAGACTTCTTAGCTCTGTCACAAACAGCTCTCCCCTGGCTTTTTCCTGCCTTCCACAACCACACAGGACTAATACCAGTCGATGTGTCTGAACTTTCTTTGCCTGGATAAGGTACCTCATGGCAGCCCCAGGGGGGAAGAAGGCTCTTAGCAGCAAAAACTACCTCTCTGCTTCACAGATCCAGCTTGTGTGGCAGAATGGATTTCATGGGAAATTTCTGAAAAAAATTAAGAAGTGAGGAGGAAGTCCAGAAGTAGGGTAATGTCCATTCAAACTACAATAGCTAAGTAAAATGTTTGCCCCTTTCTGCCCCACACACCAAGGCACCATGGTGGTATGATTTGTGTTCATGTTCTTTGCCCAGATCGAATTGAGCAGAGGAGGCCCAGTTCCTTCTAGCTCTAGTGGGTATCTCTGACCTCAATTTCCTTATCTATTAAACCAGAGCTTTGAAGTGGATGATTTTGAAGTTTCCCTCAAGTTGTGGATCATATCTTAGTTTGGGCTTATCCAGAAACATAGTCTGGGACTTTAGGCAAACTTCCTCCCTTCTCTGGGCCTCCTGGAAAACAAAAAGATCCAACTACACGTTCCCTGTGCTTCCTGCCAGCTCCAACACCCTTGGCTTTAAGGACCAGAAAAGGTGAAAGATATTTGATGTATAAATCAAAAAAAATTCCTAAAAAGTGACATATAGTTCTGAGAAGGAAATGTGATCTTCAGATTGGATTGGAGACCACAGCAGAAGCATTTTGTTCACTTACAAACCCCATGGCCAGTGGCCCAGGCAAAGGGAACGTGTCTGGCTCCAGAAGCAAGTCCTGGTAGAACACCGGATGACTAAGGGTGGGGAGGGGGCACTCTGGGGGTACAAGTAGGAGAAAGGTCATGAACTGGAGTTGATGCAATTGACCTTGCAGGCATCTGGGAGTCCCCCTTCATAACCTCCCCCTTTGGGCAGAGCTGGACTGGATTTTTTGATCCGGCTATGGGAGCCTGGGAAGTTGGAGGAAGCAGTTTCCTTGTTTCTAGCATTTTTCCCAATCCCCCAGAAATCAGTGGGGGGTAGGTGGAGGAAGGGAGCTAGACTTCTGCTTTTGGCTCTGGGCGCTAGTAAAATCCCAGCCAGATGCTTGAAGTGGAAATAAATAATAGCAATAAATTGGCAAAGTGTCACAGGCTCTTGAGAAGGAAGTTTCAGTAAGGCTTTGTGGTAGTGGGCAAACAGCCCTGGACCTTCAGCAGAGAACTGAGTTTGAAGACTGGTTCTGAAGTAATTCAATGCCAGTGAGGGGCAGTGGTCAGGAGGCGACTGCAGAGTTGGAGGACCTGCCTTAAAGGCTCTTTCTGCTCCCCACTACCTGTGGGAACCTCGACAATTCATTGATTCCCCCCTTCCTTCATGTGTCCAAAAACAAAACAGAAAACCAAGAAGGCTTGGAGCTCTGTCCTCTGAAGACCACCCCAGAGGCCACAATGGGTCCCTGTTCTCAAGGAGCTTCCATTTAAACTGGTGACAAAAGCCAAGGTCATTTGAGGAGGGAGAGAGCAGTAACCCCTGTTGGGAGTCAGAGGCTTAGGAGATGCTGCACTTAACAGAAAGAGAATTAGGGAGGGGTAGTCATCACTCCCTCTGGCTGACCCTCATCTATAAAGAGAACCCTTGGTTTCCTGCAGCTCAGGAAGATTTGGCCATCTTTCCGGCACAGTTGTGAGGCTCCAGGGGGATAATGTGCAGAAGTGCTTCAAGGGCAACAGGTGCCCCCAAAGTCGGCATCGTTAGTCTATCCTGATGCAGCCTCCTGGCAAATTCTCTGGCGCTTGGTTTTCACATGTTTAAAACAGAGCTAAGAATCCCTGGTATAACTACTTCCCAGGGTTGTTGTCTGCAGTAGGAGACACAATGGGTGTGAAAGCCAGTTGTGAACATAACCCTTAGCCTTGGATAAAGCATTATCATTATCATCGACCTTAACCAAATCACTGACAAAATTATAGCATGGGGCCCTTCAAGCTGACTTTTATCTTCATTTCAGCCCTTTAGGCCTGATCATTTGCCTCATTCTGAGCTCTTGGATTGCACTATCCTTCAGGACAAGTGGGCTTGAAAACCAGCAATTGTAAGCAGCTCACCAACACCCAGGTAGGAGAGAGACTCAGCTCCTGTGTTTCTGAGAAGCAGAAGCCAGGGGTGATGTCAACCTTGTGCTATTTCACATTTTTCTTAGTTTCTTAGTTGTTTGTTTTTATTAATTAATTTATTATTATGAAAAAATGGCATGCTTTATCAAGTTGGCAGATGACCTTAAGTTGACTGGTAGTTTTCATCTTGGATGGCAGAGACAGGATCCAGTTACGGACAGAGTGGAGTGATGGGCTGAATCTATGTGGGAGTGGGTTTGGGAGAGGTAAGACTAAAGAATGACTCTGAGAGAAGGAAAAGAGAAAAGTGTTCAAAGACATTGATGTAGACATATAAAGGACTCATCAAACAGCTTAATATTTTTAAAAAGACATAGTCTAGACTATGGAACTAAGCCAACAATAGCAAGATTAAAAATAAGGTGGGGAAAAGAGGAAGATTGAATAGGGCAATTGCTTGGGGTGGGTGGAATAATGATAATTGATGATAATATAAAAGAGAGCTACTCAGATTTTTTTAAAAAAGGATGGTTCAGAGATTACGACCCTGGGCAAGAATTTTGAGCATGGTGGTACCTCTGGCTAGAATACAGGAGTTTGGAGAATAGGTAAAATGAGAAAGATGAAAAAGTTAATGGAATATTTCAGTGGATGTCCAGCAAGTAGTTGGTGTCATGATAATAGAATTCAGGATGGATTAGGATCAGCCTTATAGATGTGGTAGTTAATTACAGAGATATAGGAATATAATGTATGGAACCTAATAAGTTTATGGAAAAAGACATGCAGACAGACAGAGAATGAGGCAGACAATGAGAGAGAGAAAAAGCAAAGAGAAAGGTAAGAGGAAGGAAAGAATGAGAGAAAGAGAGGAAAGAAAGATGGGAGAGAGAGAGAGTATTAGGAAAATAAACAGACCTTGCCTGGACTAAGCCATTCAATTCAATTTAATAATCATTTTTAAGCTGTTTGAGTTTATAGAAATAAGGCAGCCAAGTGGTGCAGTGGACAGAGTGCAGTGGAGTCAAAAAGACTCGTATTCTTGACTTCATATTTGGCCTCAGACATTTACTAGCTAGGCAAACCACTTTACCCTATTGCCTCAGTTTCCTTCTTTGTAAAATGAGCTGGAGAAGGAAATGACAAATAACTCCTCCATCTTTGCCATGAAAACCCCAAATGGGGCCACAGAGGCAGACATGACTAACCAACAACAGAGTGCATAGTAAAATACAAGGCTAGGTACTGAGGACCTGTTCAAAAACCAGCAGAAGAATCCTTGCCTTAAGTGATTTATATTCTACCACACTTAGGGGAAGAAGGGAACTAAAGAACCAGCTAAAAAGAGTGAGACAAGAAGGAATTAGGCAGGTTGGGGGAGAACCGGGACAGAATTAGGGTGGAGAAATGGTTTTAACCATTTTAACCATTTAACACAGTTAAAGACCATGGTGTGACTGAGGATTGAGGCTTGGATTTAGCCATGAAACCACTAGTGCTACTCTTAGCAAGGTCAGTGAAGGTCAAGGAGGCCTTCGAAGATGGAGAGCAAAGGGATGAGGAAACAAGAGGTGCAAAAGTCAGCCATTCTTTCCAGAAGTCTGGCTGAAAGCAGTCAGGCTCTAGATTGAACCTGAGGAGATGGCAGGGGTGACCCAAGGATTTTTAAGGATGTTTGCAAATAATAGAAAGCAAAGAATGCAGGCAGGAGATCATCAGGGAGACAGGATGACAAGAGACTATTCTGGGATGGGACAAAGTGGTTGAAAGAAGGGTTGTGTCTGATGGTTTCTGAGTCCATCCTGGCTGGACAGTAAGGAGGCCAGGGGCTAGGGAGGGGTCTCCTTCCTCCAGGAAGGCCCTCGGCAGACTAGTGCCGGTGTCTAGGAGAACCTAAGAGGACATGGCAGAACAAGGTAGTTGTCTTTAAACAGATTGAGAGTAGGGGGAGGCAAATGAACTGAGGGCAACAATTAGAGCTGTCCAAATGAAGGCAGCAAAGGGATCTCCCCATCACTAGAGACCTCGAGTTGGGGCATAGATGGGAGAGAGGATTCCTGCTCTGGCAGAGTTGCATTTGGTGTCTTCTGAAGACAGTTCTTTGGTTTGGGGGACTCTGAAAGCTCAGTTTGGGGCTCCTCCAACTCTACCTAGGCACATCCCTTTTGTGACCCCAACAAGCTAGTTCTATTAGGAAAGAGATCGCATTTCATGCAATGAACCTTAGGGTTTGCTTCCAGCCACTTTCTGGATAGCTTTGGAGAGAAAGACTTCTTATTTTATTTTATTTTTTTTTGCTCTGGCCCTAAAACAGCTCCTTTGTATTGGAGCTGAAAAGTTTCAGCAAAACCTCAGCAGACTGTGACCACGGGAAATGTGATTTCCCCCTCTCTGCCCCCAGCTTGGCTGTACAAATGGCCTCCCTGCAGCTCCGGGGTAGGGGACCAGTGATCGGTCTGCAGACATGCTGATTTGCTGGCTACACCATAATTGATTTGCCTGGACACTCTTTGCTCATTTCCCCCTTATTAAACTATTCATCTAGCTCAGATCCCACACCACCCACAAGCTGATCCATGAAACCATCCAACTGCTGCTGCCGCCTCAGTTCTTCTGCCTGCAGCATCTTCCCCTTATCAGAGGCAGGGACTCCTAGTGAGTGTGTCAATCCCCATGACACCTCTGGCAGTCTGGGCCTCCCACAGCTGGTCACCCTGCTCATCCAGGCAGTGGGGTCTAGTAGATTTCAAGCTGACCCTCTGTGGCCATCTTCATTTTTATAGATGAGGTAGCTGAGGTCAAGAGTTGGGAAGGGACTTATTTGGAGTCATCTGGCTTTTCTGCCTCTGGACAATGAGCTTTGGATCAGCAAGACCTATCCAAGCACTGGGGTGCCCTGGAGAGCAGGGAAGGGGTTTTATTGTCTTTCTTTGGGTCCTTATCACTTAGCACAATGCCTAGCACATAAGAGGTGTTTAATAAATGCCTGCAGCCTAACTGTGTGACTGTGAGAAAATGAGTTGCAGTCTCCTCATTTGTAAAAACTGGAAAGTTATTTATACTATTCTTTTCCTATCCTATGCCCCAGGATTGTTGTAAGGAACAGGCTTAACCAACCTTAAGGAGCTATAAAAAGGGAGTTTTCATTATTATTCTACAAGATCGCCATTCAAGAGCATCCACGAAATTACATGGTCACAGGGATATGGCTGATAGCTTTCTCCCCAGGGCTACATGTGTTCTAGGACCCACTCTATTAGCATTAGGCTGCCACTGAGTAGATCATATTCTTTATTATAGTTTAATTTGGAAGTCTAGAACTTGTATTTGGAGCAAGACCAGAGGGACAAAGATCTGGACTTCTAAACGTTGAAGCTCTGTGGTCAGTGGTGGAAGCCAAAGGAAGACAAGGCAAGGTCGTCATGTTGAGATGGACTAGCAATCACTGCTGTAATCGGTGGGGAAGTGTGGTTATAGAGAGGGAGCCAGCTCGAGGGCTAATATGGTACATTTCTCTGCAAATGGTGTCTTCAACTATCCCACTAGCTAATAATAAAAACATTCGATGTTCAGGCACGCCCTGAAATGCTGATGTTCTCCAAAGGTTTATGAACACGGCAAAAGGCAGGCAGGGACTTATCCAAGGTCAGTGATCCAGGATTAAAACCTCACTATTCAAAGCCTCCATCTACTAACTAGTCCTGACTCCATCATTATTAAGGAGAAAAAAAAAAAACCCCAACCTCCAAACTCAATTTTCCATTTGGTCCTGCGGCAGAAGGGTGCTTTAAAATGCTTCCCACTTCTTGACCTGTCAGCACATGATAATTCATCCCGAGTTTCTACTTGGCTCAATCCAATTTTAACCAACTTAGTAAATCATCTCTTTCTGCTTTCCTCCTAACACACACTTCCATTATGTAGGAAGCTCTTTGCTCTTAATTAGGTTTCCTTGTGTTTTCTCAGCAGCACTCTAGACAGATAATACTTTTCTTCCATTTCAGACTTAAAGCTTCTCCCCTCTCTGCTGTCCTGGTGCCATTTTAAGGAAATCTTTTCTACAAAATCCAATTTATAAGATCCAAAAGTCAGGAAATGATGATTCAGATTGCAGAAACAAATCTCATTTTACCAACAAATTCATTCCCGGCATAGGAATTGTCTCCATGGACCTCACAATACCTTGTTGAAATAGCACATCTTACTTGATAGAGAAGTTCAGGAAAGGACAGAGATACCTACAGTTACAAGAAGGCAACTTAGAACATAGAACAAAGGATGCTGTGGCCAGGGTCCCTCTGGAATATTAAGTATCCCTTGGCAGCTGGAAGCTCTGGGATCTGTGAAAGGCCTTTGCCTCCTCAGATCACAAATGAGAATATGAATTCTCAGAGGCATTGGCCAGGGCCCCTCACACACCAGTGAGTGGGGAGTGTGGGACGTGTGTAGCCCCAAGTTCAGGCCAGGCTGCTGGAGCCAGGGGCTCGTTGGTCCAGATCTTAGCTTGGAGGAACCAGAGAACCTTGCTGCTTGCCCCTCCTGTCCACCTTCCCTGGGCTCTGATCCAGTCTGCTGGTGATTTGACCTTCCTCTTGTCACCAGGTTCAGCCCACACCCCCTTGAGAAAGCCACTGCTCAGTGTTGAGGAAAGAACTCTTGTCTGGGACTGTGAGGATGCAGGGGTGAATCGTCAGCCTCACCATCACCCTCAGACCCTGATGGGTCTGGAGCTGGACAGCATCCTAGAGGCAGTGGAGTCCTGGGGTCGGCTAGGTCACTTAGCTTCCTTCTTTGCAAAGTGGGGGGGGGGAACTGGACTCAATGGACCCTTCAAATCTAAATCCCATGATCCCCTGCGGACTGACCTAGAATAAAACCAAGGCCATCTCTGAAACAATGACGGGTCAGTGGGGATTCCTGCAGTCTCCAGGACAGCAATTCACTTTGGTCCGACTGATGAGGAGAGGGGCTTCCAGGAGGCCGAAAGCCTTGTCCCTCCCCTAGTCCCACAAAGTTCAGAAGTTCACCAAACTCCAGTGACTCTCTGTGACCTCCTCTGCTTTCCGTTAAAGCCCTTCACAACCTGGTTCTAATTTAGTTTTCTGGCCTTGCTCCCCATTACTTTCCCTCATGAATTCCACAGTCCAGAGAAACTGGTCTTGCTGCGTTCCTATGCGACCATCCAGCTCTCCTCCCTGCCCCGACCCTGGCCCAGGCAGGAAGGCCCTACCTTTACTCTGGGAAGCCTTCCCTGACCACATCTCTCCCCCCCGATGATTCCATTTCCCTATGCACATGCTGTCTCCCAGACAGACCGCTAGCTCCTTCAAAGGACAGACTATTTAATCCCTAATTTTGGATACCCCATGCCCAGCCCAGTGGCTGGCACATAGGAGGTGCCTAAGAAGCCACTACTGACTGAAAAGGCTTTAGAATAGGGCTGGGACCCTTTTTTCTGCCAAGGGCCATTTGGATATTTATGACATCATTCACCGGCTACACAAAATCTTTTGTACCTAACTTTCAGCTCACCGTCACCTGTGGTTGATTGTGCAAATGTTTGGGGGCCTTATGGGGCCAGGAGGGAGGTCGGTCCCCCCACGCCTGCTTCGGAGTCACAATCCAGCCCAGGAAAGTTGGCCCTTCACTTTGACTGCCTCAGCTTCTTCAACTGGAAAATAGGGTCATAACAGCACCTACCTCCTGGTCTGTTGTGAGGATTAAATGAGATAATAATTGCAAAAAGCTTAGTGCAGTGCCTGGCACACAGGAGGCACTTAATAAGTGCTATTGTCATTATCATTATTACTAATAATAGCAGTAAAGTGCTTTGTAAACCTTAAAGTTTATATAAAAGTTAGCCATTATTATTGTTGTTAGATAAATAAATAGCATGTTTATTAAGTATTTATTTTGTGCCAAGTACTGTGCTAAGCCCTGGGGATAAAAATGCTTGCCAAAAAAACCCCTGAATCTTAAGGAAACTATTTTTAAAAGAGAAAGTAACATATAAGAGGAACTAAAATGGGGGGGGAGGAGAAATGGGCCTCTTTGGGGTCAAGATGGTGAAGAGGGGGAAGAAATCTTGAGAGTGCGTGAAGTGAATAAAAACAAGGCCCCTCAGAAGGGAAGTTCTGAGGGAAGGAGTCATCAGTGAGGAAGACTGGATCTGGGAAAGAAGTCTGTCCAGAGTGGGAAAGTGGCTGTGGAAAGGACGTAGAATAGAAGTCCAGTGAGTGAACAGAACAGGGAATAAAGGGTGTCCTGACCCCTTGGAAAATGGCAGGCTGGCCAATCCTGGTCCTTGGGCCCTTTAGGAAGTGGAGGCTGCCTAATCCTGGACCAGGAAACTGGCTCCCACACTCTTTGCCTGCATTTTGGAGACTTGCTCATGGCGCCTCTTCACATTAGTGACTTTAAGCCTTTCCTCCACAAACTTGGGTGGTAGGACATGCAGTATTACTGAGACCATTTCATAGGAAACCAGAGCTCACCACTGACTCACTGTTCCACGGTAGATAGAGATTTCCCCTCTCTCAGCCATAGCTTTTTTATAAAATTAAGAATTTGAACTCTAAGATTCTTTCTAGTTCTGGAGTTTCTTGAGATCATAGTTTGGGGAAAGAGCAGATGGACCAAGCTTATGGGCATGGAAACAAAAAATGGGAGATGGAATCAGCAACTTCCTTCAAAGCACTACTGAAGCTTTGATCATCTGCTCTGTGAGTCCTCTCCAGGTCTCCCCAGCCCTGAAAGTTCCCTGGCATCCATCTGTAAACATAGTTGTATTTGTTTCTCTGTGTCCGTGGCTCCTCCAGGATAATATCAGCTCTTTTAGGAAGGTTTTGTCCCATTAGTCTTTGTGTTAGCTAAACTGGTGGCCTCTTGGAGCCATTTGATATCTGTTCCTGATCTTTCAGGGCCTTTGCAGCTCAAATATTCTATGGCCCGAGGGATGCCTTGAGCGCAGCCTGGATAGTGAGCAATTTCAGAGGGGGTATTCCTTGCACCATTCAATCATCCACATGCAAAAAAATTATTTCCAGTTTCAAAGAGCCTCAGAAAGATTTCCCACAGAAAAGTTAATGGCAAAGCTCTGCCTATTGGTCCACCCCAAGAAGTAGTCACCAAAGATTAAATATCCATCAGTAGGGAGGTACTGCATTATTAGGTAGTTATTACCCTCATTTTTAATCCAAAGAAACTGAAGTTTAGAAGGTCAAATGATTTGTACATAATCACGATTTAGCAAATACTGGAATTTGTCCTCAACACCCTGTCCATCTAATTTCTAGTACCTCATGTTTTCTCCCATAACCCAAAGGTCTTACTGGAAAATCGGCTTAAAATACAGCTGCTCTTTTTCTCTCCACCATGAAAAGGAATTCCCTGGCCCATACCTTCTCCATGCAAACCAAGATGGTTTAGAAGGTTTGGGATCTGCTGGAGAAGTGGCCACTTTGGGGGCTGGGCTAAAAGTCAGGGAGCCTGAACCAAGAGACACTGGGCAAAGGATTGTCCTTCCAGGTCTTCTCATTGATAAAGGGAGAGTGATAATCATGCTTAAGCTACCTTCCTCACCACTGGTCCCAAGGAAGAGCAGGTTGGCAGTTTTTGAGCACTCTGGGAATCTAGATCATTATATTATCTCCCCTTTGTTCTGCTTCGGTTTTCTCCCCTTACACATCCGGGGTAATTGAGATCATCTCTGCACTTCCTTTCATTTCAGATGTTGGCTCTTGGGTGAGAGCTTTTCGGCAGGCTCAAGTTTTTACCATCATCAATGACTAAGTTTGCAAAGATGTTGAGTACTTGAGCTCAACACTCACAGCATTGTCAAGAACATGCTATTTCATGGATGATTACTGAAATCCCTTCCAACTCGAAATGCCCATGACTTAATGCATCTTGGAAGCATTTTAAGTTCAGATTACAGAACAAGCAACAAAGACTGTTATCATTTATCAGGAAGGTGAAAGCATAGATCTAGATTAGTTTGAGAATTTTAACTTTTAATTTATGTAAGGAAGAGATGATTAGCAATAAGAGCTATCAAAAATGTAAATAATATAATATATATTATATGTGTATATTATGTATATTATATGTGTATATATTATTGTATATACTATGTATATATTATATACACAAACAATAGTAACAATATCTAGCATTTACCCAATGCTTTAACACATTGTTGATGTTTGCAACCCTGGGAGGAAGATGCAACTATTATTTGCATTTTACAGATGAGGGATCAATGAGATCAAGACAAGACAATGAGATCAAGACTTGCCTAGGTCACACAATTATTAAATGACTGGTACAGGATTTGAATTCAGCTTTTTCTAACTCCAAGTCAGGTTGGTCCTACTGAACCATCTGGCTGACTCAATGAATGGGTGTCTTCATCAGGACCTAAGTGTCTTGTCACACTAGAACTTCAAAAGGAAACTCAATGACCACGTCAATCAATCAACGAGTATTTATTAAATAGCTACTCCATGCCAGACACTGTGCTGGGTGTTGGAGATGCAGGCAAAAATGACACTGTCTTTGCACTCTCTAGGATACGCCATGGACATATATACATAAAAGAAAAATGGTAATTAAGGGAGGGAGGGCACTTATAGCTGGTTTTAGGTGAACCAGACCTCAAAGGATGAGGAAGAGTTTGACAATCAAGAGACAGGGGTACAGGACATGGGAGTGTTCAGGAGATGAGGTATCATTCCAAGCACTCTCTCAGTGCACCCCATAAGAACCCTGAGAGTTTAGCAGTACAGACCCAGTTTACACTTGAGGCAGCTGAAAGATTCAGGAAGGTTAAGTAACTTGCCATTCAGCCTGTGGATGTCAGATAGGATCGCCCCTTTTGGAACAAAATTAAGTGACTGCTCTCTCTTAGATCCTCAGCTTTTTGTAAAATGAGGGAGTTGGACTGGATGCCTCTGCTTCTCTCCTATCTCTGACATTGTGTGAATCTGGGATATTCCCATCTTTCTAGCCAAAGGAACAAATGTCCCTTTCCTCCCACACTCCCCATTCAAGAACACTCAGGGCATCCACTGCACAGCCCAGCAAGGTCTTCAAGGCCTGCTTCCCCCCGGACTCTATTGGGGCTCATCTGGCCTTTCTCTTCCCTACTCTGACTGGCACAGACTCCTGCTCTTTGCCTTCGTCCGTGCGTTCTCTCTCCCCAAAGACTGCTGCGGTTCAAAGCTCAGCAGGAGGCAGGACCAATGTCTGCTCTAGAGTCTGTCCTCTCCCCCCACACAAGGCACTTGTTAGGGGCTTGTGGTGTGAACCCTGGAAAGTTCCCTTTGGCAAAGGAGAAAATACCCAAGCTTTCTGGGGTCGCTCTGGCTCTGCCTCTTCCCTGGAAGTTGGGGAGTGGTTGGCTGCTTGCCAACAGATAAAGGAAGGCTGTTTAGGGTAAATGGTCACCTTGGCGGGGTGGGCATCCCCTGGATCCTTCCCCTTCCCGTGGAAGAGGCCCAGCCAGGGAAACCGACTCCAAGGGAAGGAGGAGAGATTGGACTGAAGGGATCAGAGTGCTTCTTGGCTCTGGAACATAACAAGACTCTCCCCCTTGGAGGGTGGGGAGCCTGCAAGCTGTTCCAAGGGACCAAGAAGTCTGGAAAGACAGGGAGCTTGCCATTCCTCATCAGGCTCTTGTCAAGGGGATTATGAAATGTAGAATGTGAACTCCTCTAGCCTCTGTACCCCCAATCCCAGCAGAGGGCCGGCTTACACTGAGTGTCCAAAAAAGGCTTGCTGGATTGAAATGAATTGATTTCCTGTTCAGGGACATGTTGGCTTAGATGGCCTCCGAGCTGCCTTCCAGCTCTGGGCTTCTGTGATAGGAATAATAAGAATACTTTCCATCTGGCTAATACAGGACTCAACCTTAATCAAGCCCTGATTCCTCACGATTTCACTGGATCCAAACAGCAGCCATCAGAGGGAGGCTGGGCAGGCCTCATTAGCCCTGTTTCACTCAAGTGGAACATGACAGGAAGGGGAAATTAAGCTACTCCCGGCCCTGAGCTCTCTCCCTGGCCGCCACCCCCACGTCCAGCCCAGACAGGACATTCCCTTTCAGGAGCCTGGCTCTAGACTCTCAGTCTGTATGTCTGGGCTACAATAATGAGAGGGATGCCTTTGGAAGGCCCACACGGGGCAGCCAGACAGCTCCCAATGGCTCCCCAGCTTCCCAGGGGTCACTGCTTTGGACAGCAGAAGAAAATGTCCAGCCTCGCATTCAGAAGGTTCTGGTTCTGGTCCGGGCTTGGGGTCCATTTGCCGAGTGACTTTGGGGTGTCCAGTTCAAACACCTCATCTACATGTCTGCTACATGTGCATCACAGGGATGAGCCCTAGAAAAGCTCTCCTAGGTGCTCAGCCTCTGCATAGCAGGAGTTAGACCAGGAAAGTCTATGGATGGTCCCCCCTCCAGCTCTGGCCTTCCATGTCCCATTTTCGAAGGGCTCTTTGGGTCCTGCTGTTCTGTGTTCTAAGACCTTACAGCATAAGCACTGATGAAGTACCTACTGTGTGCTAGTCATATGCTAAGCACTGGGATTATGAAGAAAGGTGAAAAAGCACTTCCTATTCTCAAGGAACCTATGGTCTACAACACAAGCACAAGTACACAAAGTGCACAAACAAGCTGGAGATGCTAGGAAGAAAGAAGGAAAGAAAGGCCATTCCCCCTCATCCACGACCCCAGACCCCAGACCAGGGAACACTCTCCCCTCTGCCCAAGCCGTGGCCTTGCTGCTGCATTCTCCATTGCTCTGAGGAGGGCTCAGTGCCCGTGCCTGCCTCTTGCTCAGAACCAGCACCTGAACTTGACGAGATGAAGAGTCATCGGGTTCAGGGGCAAGGCCAGGGAGTTCTATGTGGTGGAGATGATGGAGGTAGCCAACATCCTTTGTGAGGTTTGCAAAGAGCTCGACATAGAAGGCTCCATTTATTCTTTACAACAACCTAGAAGGTAGGTGCTAGTGTGACCCTCACTCTAAAAAACTTGGAAACAGACCCATATGGATGGACTGTCTTGTCCAGGGTCACCCAGCTAGGACATGGCTGGGGAAATATTTGAACTCAGGTCTCCTGACTGAGCACAGCACCATCCATTCCACCACCAGTCCCCTGTTACATACCCACAAGACACCACCAAACCAGTGCTGGGACCGGTTTCTGATAGAGACCTCGAGATCATGGAGTCTGCCCCAGATGGAGAAACTGAGGCCCCAAGAGAGGGCAGGAACCTAGTGCTGCCCCTCTCTCGATTACCCAGTCCAAGGTTCCAAGCCTGACCCCGAAGCCTTTTCCCATCCTGCTCATCCTTCCCTGTTCCCTACTGCTATGAATTCTTGAAGGCGCTCTGTCTTCCCAAAGGAGAAAAGGCTTGCCCAGAGTCCCACAGCATGAAGGGCTGGAGCCCGGGACTGAGGACTCATTCTGAACCCGGGCTCTCTGGTGTGGTTCCTCAGAGGGAGCTCAGAAGTCTCCCCAGAGGCAGAATGTGAGATATTCCAGATGCCCTGAAAGGGGTGGGTGTGAGTCCTTTAACCAAGAAACCCTGAAATCAGGAAACTCCAAGCACTGCCACTTTCTTGTCACCTGGGCAAGTGTAGGCAAATCAGTTCACTTCTCTGGACATTGGGTTCCTCATTTTCAAATAAGAGAGTTGGTCTACCTGACCAACAAGGTCCCCTAGCGTTTGGTCTCTGATCCTCCAATTGGGTGGAAGCACAGTAGCTATGATCTGGGCATTAAGAAGCAGGAGCAGGAAGGGCAGGGCACCTGCTGCCAAGAGGCAGCAAGCCACCAACTTGTCTGCCCTTGGAGACTACCTGTGGCCAGCACAAAAAAAAAA
>JAJPUD010003653.1:78731-96977 GCA_023553655.1 Myrmecobius fasciatus | reverse complement strand
GAGATGATTCTTAGAGCTAACAGCCACTCCCGGGAAAGCTGTCGGGTGTCTCAGTGGCCCACAAGATTAATGTGATCCTGGAGGCCACAGGAGGAGAGGTACCTCTGCAGACTGAGGGCCACAGTTTTGTTCTGTGCTCCGTCCTGCTCAAACCAGGTCTACGGTACTTTAGGGAGGGCAGTGATAAACTATGGGGTCACTAGGGTGCTTGAGACCTGGAGATCATGTTAAGCAAGGATGAGCCGAAGGAACGGGGCTTTAGAGGCACAAAAAGGGGCTGGAGACACAAAAGTGTTTTCAGGTATTAGAAGAGCCATCGCAGGGATGTGAAACCAGAATTGTTTTCAGAAGAGCTGCTGCTTTTTCTGGCAGTCAAGGCTCTCCCACTCACTAGTTCCATACAGCTCCCTCCATCTACATTAGGCTCCACTTGACAATTCTCAGCTCCAGGATCACAGATGCAGAGCCAGAAGGGACCCAAAAGGCCATCGAGTTCAACCTGCCCATTTTACTGCTGGACTGTCTGGCTTGGTGCCTCCAGGGCCTAAATGGCAGATCTGGGAAACTCCGAATGGGAAAATCCAACAACCTCTTGCTTTGGGGCCAAAAGTTTCACCCCATTTCTTAAGATTAGAATGTTATTCCTCCCTGCTCCAGTTTATCTTTGCAATGTCATCTTCTCTACGAAGATCTCCCCTCCCAAAGTCCATGAAGATCTTCCTTCCAAGACATCCCCATCTGTGCTTCTTTTCTGACCTGTCCCAGGATCCTCTTGTGCAAGTTATTGGGGTCCACTCTCTTTACTAAGCTGTGACTCCATGAATAAACTCTCTCCCCCAAAACTGAGCACAGAGCCTGGTCACATATCAAGTACTTAATACATATCTGTCAAATAAACAAATGAAGAGGACTATCTGTGGAGACAGAAGGGCTGGGAGTGAGCCCACGTTCTAAACCTTCTGAGCTCTGAATTTCAGCTGTTCAGCTCTCCTTGTCTGCCCCTTGGTTTACATTTCTTTAAAATGAGGACATTTGTCTAAAACAGGGATTCTTGACCTGTTTTTGGTCATGAATCCTTTTTGCCAGTTTGGAGAAATGGAATCAGAATTAGAAGGACATCTTTTTAAGTAGTTGAAAGAAAGGCTAAATTCCAGTTGGAGAATTAATGAAAGTAAATCTGGATTATTTTTATTCCAAGTTCATGGAGATCCTGAAATCTATGGACCATAAACCTTCTAGTTGGAGGATTAATGAAAGTAAAGCTGGATTTTTTTTTTTAATTCTAAGTTCACAGAGATTCTGAAATCTATGGACCATAAACCTGGGAAGTGTCCAAGGTCCCTTTCTGTTCTTACAGCTCTCCCAGGAACTTTTCTCTTTCACACTTTACTTGCATTATGTTATTGTTAATGAGGGCCAGCACCCATCAAAACTGAGCTTTCAATCTTCCTACAGATAGATCAGCTGGGACACAGCCTGTTGGGGTGGGGTGGGGTGGGGTGGGGGTTTCTCAGAACTCCTTGTATCAGACATGATGATGAGCTAGATGAGTTCTTAAGATACAGCTAACCTCTAAAATTCCTCTTTATAAATGTTTGTTGATTTGAATTAAGTCTGATAAATGAGGAAGCTGAGTCTTGGAGCGGGTGAACTAACAATGGCAGCGGCTCAGATTTCTGTGGGGTCTTTTGCAAGCTGATGGCCCATTCTAGCTCATGCATTCTAGCTACGGTCCAGCCAAAGTAGTGTTAGCTGTGGATGACATCTGCTCTTGGTCTCCAGGCCTAATCACAGGCTGGTCCCCTCCTGGAAGGCTCTTCTTCCTCCTTTCTATCTCTAGTAACCCTGTGGCCCCTTTGAGGATCTTTTACAAGAGAACTTTCCTGATTCTCCCATTTGTCTGTGTTCTGCTTATGTATACTTATTATTTCTTGTCTGTTGTACAAAACCTTTTTAACTTAATATAATCAAAATTATCTATTTGATGTTCAGTAATGAGCTCCAGTTGTTCTTTGGTCACAAATTCCTCCCTCCTCCATGGATCTGAGAAGTGAACTATCTATCCTATGTTCTAATTTGCTTCTAATATCATTCTTCCTGTCTGTTGTAACTGAGTGAAGACCAATGTTCTGGGTTCTTGGTCACTAATAGTCTTGAAACTACTTTGTTTCGCAACCACAGGCAGTGCTAAATAAATCATTTGTCCTCACGCCTGCCTCTGGTGGAGTGTAAACCCTAGGAGAGAAAAGACTGTCATTTTGTCTCCATTGGCACACAGTAGTGTAACAAATGCTTGTTGACTTGAATCGAAGGTTTATAAAGAAATAACAGGGTTGACTCATGTCTTCCAGATCCAGATTCCCAATTCTTTCCATGACTTCCCACCGGAAGCTAGCGGCGTATTTGAAGATGCTCTCACTTGTCAGCACATCTCAGGGTGACTAGACTTAGACAGGATGGGCTCTGGGGGATCAGACACTTGGAAGGGGGCCTCCAGCCAGTGGTTGAACCTCTCTGGCTTCTCCAGGGACCACGGAGAGTGGTTCATTTTGACACCTGCCTATTTTTAAATCTGGAGACAGAGCTGCTCTTCAGGGTCTGGTGGTGGATGAGACTTCTTGGCCCAATGCTCCGTCCAGCTAAGCCCACATCCCCATCTGGGGGAGGGGGATGGCCTGGACATGGAGATTCATTTCTCAACTGGGAAGCTGTGTGATGGCTTAAATCAACTCGCCCTTGTTGACTTAGTGACATCTGAGCTGTTCTTTCATCCCTGCTTGGGGCCCAGCCTTCATGCGCACTTCTGCCATGAAGTGTCCCTGGGATATTTCTCTCTTCCTGTGGGTTCAGAGGATTTCATCTTTCACCCAAGCCCAGACACATTCAAAGAGATTTGTGCAAGGTAAATTGCCAGCTTATTTTTCTACTCACCTACATTCTAGCCCAGTGCTAACTTGTGTAGCCTTAACAAAGTCACTGACCCTAGCCTCAGTTTCCTAATCTGTAAAATGTGTGAGTTGGACTCAGGGCTTATTCCTTTCTAAGCTTTTGTTGGATGGGGTAGCTCAGCAAAGAGAAACAATATTGGGCTTGTCATCAGGAGAGAGCAGGATTTCTGGGCTTAAATCCTACCTCTAAAGGGTTGTGGGTATGTAGGTAAATAATTTATTTTTGGCCTCAGTTTCCTGCTCTTTAAGGTGTTGGAATTAGACTAGATGACCTCTAAGATCCCTCCAACTTGGATCTGTCTCTAGGGTCTGACCACATTTGCCTTTCTAGCCCTTTTAGGCAGTAATCCTCTTCCCAACCCCCCTTAGCCAGTCAGCCTGACTTTCAGGTCTCAGACTATTGATACAGCACCTCCCTAGGCTCTTGCCCAGGCTGTGCCCCCTGCCTGGAATGCCCTCCCTCCTCTCCACTGCCTCCTGATGTTCCTAGTTTTCTTCAAGGCTTAGCTCCAGGGCCACCTTCAAGGAGAAGCTCTCCCTGCTCTCCCAGCTGTGACAGTTGGTGCCCTTTTATCCATTTGATAGTTATTTGTGAGGCAGCACTAAATGGTGGGGCAAATCCTGGGGCATATTGCCTCCCTCGGGACATCTGAGCTTTTTTTACATGGGCTATTTTTCCTGTCCTTGGGGTCCCGGTGTTCTCCCTGTTCCTGAGGTATAATTAACCACTTAAACTCCAGGTGATTGATTTGATATTTAGGAGACTCTCTTCGAAGCAGGAGTTCTCATTCATTGTGAGAGGAAGAGAGGGATTCTGAGAAGCAGGGGTGGGATGGCAGGGGCTGGCACAAGCCAGTGCAAAGGCACGGAGGTGGGAGAGAAAGAGTTACAAGCACGTACAAGTAGGAGAAGCCGGTCTGGCTGCCCTGAAGAGGGCACGAGAGGAGCCTCCACAGGGCTGGAGGCCGGCCCATAAAGGATTTCCAAGCAGACTCTTCCTTTGGAAGAGCTTTGGGCAGTTTTAAAAGTTTTGTAGGGTTTGGAAGTGCAAGGGTATGAGTTTCTAAATACGAAACACAATGTTTTTAGCAACCAAGAGGGGAGAGGACGTGTCCGGGGTCCAGACACAGGAGCCGCAGACTGAGAAGAGAAGGATGAGGAGCCATGGAGGGGAGTGGGCCTGCGTGGTGGGAGAGGGAATAGTCTGAGACCCACACAGGACCGGCTGGCTAGCGGGCACTGACTCAACCGAAAAGGAGAGGGCCAAGGCCGCTCCTCACAAGCCACGGCTCTGAAGGGCCCTTGAGATGATCAGAGCTAATGCAGGAGCCAGGGCGTGGGCAGAGTGTGTGTGTGTGTGTGTCAGTGTGTGTGTGTGTGGGGGGGGGTCTCTCGTGAGCCTCCTCCGGGTGCTGGGGGCCCGCGGGGCCGAGTTCTGGCCGGCGACACCAAAAGCTTGGCCGCCCCAGCCCGGCCTGGGGGAGACTCCCCAAGTCAGCGATCGCGAAGCTTTCGCTGTCGGAGCAGGGAGAGCCCGTGCTGGGAGTAAGCATGTCCAACGCCAGGAGGCGCCATCGCGCAAGCCAAGGACGCCCGGGCTCCATGTTGCAAGTCTGCCCGGGAGCCCTCCTCCGGGTCCTTGTGGGCGGAGGCCGAGCCCCCGGCCCCGCCCTCGCGGAGCCTCTCTGTCCCAACACTGCTGTCCTTTCCCGGCGGGTGCCCCTCTCCCACCTGTCCCGAGAGGAAACAAGAGGGCGGGCCCCACCAGCCCACGCGTGGCTCCCGGCCCGCCAGCTTCCACTCCGCAGAGGAGGGAGGGAGGCCGAGCCTCGGTTCCTAACTGACAATTCCCTGGCCTGGGAAGGAACTGGTTTTGTAAATTACCCAGGGACGCCCTGGCAGAGCCGTTGGCCCGACCCCTTCCCCCACCCGGGCTTCTGAAACCCTTTCCACGTGCCCTTTTCACTCGGGGGAATCTTTACGTGATCCTGGGCATAGGGACATGTAAAACAAGTGTGCAAATCAAGCCCCTACTGATGGAAAATCCGTAATTCTCGGGCCTCCACGTTCATCGCGGGAGTCCCTGTGGAGTCCGCACCCCCACTTTAAGAAGCTGTCCCTAGAAGCTGCTCCTTTGGATCCCAATAGGGGCCCTAGCAATGATGGAGAGCAAGGACCTGCGTTCTGCTGTACAGACAGGGAAATGAAAGCTCCGTGCGGAAAGGGACTTAGGGGAAGGAGAGTCTAAGACCAGCTTCAATGCCCCTTAATCTGCCTGACCTTGGCAAGTCTGTGCCTCTGTTTTCCCATCTGGAAAATGAAGAAATTGAACTTGAAGACCTCTGATATCCCTTCTAGCTCTAAGTCTGCACAGCTAGTAAGTGGACCGAAAGTCCCAGAGAGGAGCCAGGCCCTTTGGCTCCAGGTACTCCCCCTGGCCTTAATAAGCACCCACTGTGTGCCAGCTCCTGGGGAAGCTCAGAGGCAGCAAAGAATTGGAAAGTGCCCCAGTGGAGACTGTTCCCTAGTAGAATTCAGTCCCTCCAGCATGGCGGAGATCTGCCATGAATACGCTAGCCCAAGGGACCCCTTAGTCAGAGAGGGAAAGCTCAATTTTGACTGATGTATTAAAGTTTGGAGTGACAGTGAGGGGAGAAAGAGAAAGAACCCCAGAGAACAAGCCAAACCAAGCCTCGAGGTAGGAGGGCACGGCCTGCTCACCCCCAGCACTGAGAGCCCTTTCATTCCGGGCAATTTGGCCAGCATTTATTAAGTATCCACTAAATGTCTGAAACTCTGCTGTGCTGGGCTCTGGAGAAACCTGAGATGACCCTGTCCTTGCAAAGGTCATGGTCCGCTGGTAGAAAGAACACAGAGATAAGTAAGTAAAAATACATGCCAGATGGCAGTGCCCATTGGGAGCTCATGGGAGAAACGCCCTTTGAGTTAAGCCCATCTGGGTACTAGGGATTCTGAGAGGCTGCATGACAGAGGGAGAGCATCATGAAACTAACCTGGACAAAGAGTAGCGGGAGTGTTGTCCCGGCCCGGCTGAAATAAGATTTGAAAGGCAAGAAGGCGGCAGGCTACAGAGGGCCTTGAATTCCAGGCTATCACATCTGAACTTTATTCAGTAGGAAGATGGGAGTCTTTGAAGGGTCTCGAGCAAAGGAACGATAGGGCTAAGGCACAGTTGTGCCTCTGGAAGATTAATGTGGCGGAACTGGGACTCTACTAGCCAGAAGAGAAAGCTGGTTAGGAAGGAACCCCAAGCCTAGTCCGGGAGAGAACTACAGAGGAATTGGCTTAGGTGGTGCCATGGGGATGGAAGGGAAGGGGTGAACGCAAGAAGCCTTGGCAGTGAAATCCACAGGCCTTGGGAAGTTGCCCAGGGTGCCGGTGGCACTCTTGCTTTCTAGGACGGAACTGGAGACAAAAGTTAATTTTTCTTTCTGAAAAATTGATCTCCCTATTCACATTTTTTCCCTCTCAATTATCAGTTCACCCTCCCCAAGAAAGCAAGAAAGACAAAAACGTTCCTGTTTCTAACACACAGAGTCTAAACAACCCTTTTCTGGGCCGTGACAGGAAAAGCCTCCCTGAGTCCACCAGGAACCTATCAGGATGGGCACCTGTGATTGTGGCTGATCCCAAGACTTTCAGAGTTGTTTTATCTTTTAGTGTCGCTGTTAGTGTAGAAATTATATTGTAATTATATTTGTATTGTATATTGTATAAATTATATTATATGAAGCCAGAAGATGTTAAAGGTACCAGATGGTTTAATTCCATTTATCAGATTTTTATTGAGACGCTTCTGAGAGGCAGCTGGTGGTACAGTGGCTAGAGCTGGGCCTGGAATCTGGAGGAACTTAGTTCACACCTAGCCTTGGACCCTTAGGAGCTGTGGAACCCTGAGCAAATCACTTCACCTCCATTTGCCTCTGTTTTCTCAACTGTGAAATGGGGATAATCATAGCCCCTCCAATCCCAGGGCAATTGAGAGCATCCAATGAGATAACATTTGTAAAACACTTAGACTCTGCTTGACACATAGTAGGTGCTGGGGCAGCTAGGTGGCGCAGTGGATAGAGCACCAGCCCTGAAGTCAGGAGGACCTGAGTTCAAATCTGGTCTCAGACACGTAACAGCTGTGTGACCCTGGGCAAGTCACTTAACCCCAATTGCCTCAGCAAAAAAAAAAAAAAAAGACACATAGTAGGTGCTTTACAAATACTCATTTATCCTCCTTCTTCCAACGTACCCTAAGTAAATCACTTCACCTCCATTTGCCTCCATTTTCTCAACTATAAAATGGGGATAATAACCCCTCCACTTCCAGGTCGATTGAGAGCATCCAATGAGATATTTATAAAACACTTAGAATCCTGCCTGACACATAGTAGGTGCTTTACAAATACTCATTTATCTTCCCCCTCTCAGTGTATCCTGAGTAAACCACTTCACCTCCATTTGCCTCTGTTTTCTCAACTCTAAAATGGGAATAATCTTACTCCCTCCACTCCCAAGGTGATTGAGAACATCCAAAGAGATGATATTTATAAAACACTTAGAATCCTGCTTGACACATAGTAGGTGCTTTACAAATACTCATTTATTTTCCTCCTCCCAGTGTACCCATTACAGTGCCAGGGAATTGGGGGATTCAGAAGAAATGGAAAATATCATTCATGCCCTCAAGGAACCTCCAAGGTCTTTTCTAAGGAAGGCAAAGCTTGTTCAGGCAAGGTAGGAAGAAGTGAAACAAGGGGCAGCTGGATGGTGCAATGGATAAAGCATTGGCCCTGGCGGCAGGAGGCCCTGAGTTCAAATACAGCCACAGACACAGAGAACTATACTAGCTGTATGACACTAGGCAAGTCATTTAATCTGGATTGCCTCACCCAAATAATAATAAAAAGAAATATAGCAAGGAGACTGAAAGCAGACTTGGGTCCTAATGTAAACAGAACCATGGATTATCCTGGCTGAAAGAATGGTCAGGACAGTAAGAGGCCACAGGACTTCATGGGAGAGGCAGAAGAAGAATCTGGGCACTAGGAATCCAGAGACTGGGCATTTGAGCTGGCCATATGCCCACAGGCAAGCCTCTTGTCCTTGGGCTCAGTTTCCCTATGTGTTAGAGATTGATGATCCCTCACAAGATCATCAATGGTACAAGTGCTTGTAGCACTGTGTAAATCTAGGCTAATTGTATGAGTATTGATTGATCACTGCTTCCATGCCAGGCGCTATGCTAGACACTGAGACATGGGCATAAGACAGCCCCTGCCTCCAGTAGCTCGCATCTCTTGTGCCAGTCCAACTCCAACTTTGATATATTTATATGGTATAATTTGAGCAGGGACTGAATAGCGGTTACTACCTTCCTGTCGGAGGCAGTTGCCCCTGGATGAAAGTTGAGGGCCCTGAGAGGCTGAGAGGAGAAGAAGAAGGAGGAGGAGGAGGAGGAGGAGGAGGAGGAGGAGGAGGAGGAGGAAGCATGCTCTAGGCACATGAGTCCACTCACACAAAGGCAGAGACTGGAGAGGTGGCTGCCATGTGTGGGGAGCAGTGAGCCTTTGCCAGAACAAAGACTGCACTGAGGAGATTCCAGCCAGGTGGGCTCGAACCACCTGGGAAGAGCCTGCAGGACCAATGGGAGGAGATGGGCTTTTGCTCCCAGGGGCAAGAGGCAACTGTGGAGGATCCTGGACTTAGAATCATTGCCTGTAGAGTGACGGGGTTGGCAAGGCTGATCACTGAGGCTCCTCCCAACCAGAGGATTCTCTATTCCTTCTTCTGACCATGGCTCTTTCCTTCCAACGCTGACATCTTGGACTCTGCGTTTCCTGTTCTCCCCAGCTCTGATGCTGGGTCTTTCTATGGCTAGGTATCCAGGCAGGGTCATGGTGGATGAGAGTATCTAACCCCTGAGAGTCCCTCAGAAGGACATCTCAATGCCCGCCCCTTTCTCTGAGCCTGGGGATAGGACCCACTTTTATTCCCCCTGGAACCAGAGTGGTGCTGGTCCATCCTTCCCGGGATTATTTTCTTTCAGGCAGAGTGAGTCTGTGTGCTTTTGCAAAGTGCCACCCTGCACATGGCAGCAAAGGATGCCCCCCGATCCTTTCTGCCCCAAACCAGTCTGGAAATCTCCTGTGTAGCAGCCTGCAAGGGGGCACTCACAAAGAGACCTGACATGTTTGTGCTGGAGAGAGGGGCCCTCCCCCTGCCCCTGCTCCCACCCCCCTCCATCCCCATGTAACAATGCCCCATTGGGCTATTCTGAAGGCCTGTTGCCATGGTGATGCGTCAATAACATTATCTTCTGCATCTGTGTCCTTTAAACACCCAGGGAATGGATGGAACATGCATCGGTAAATGCTGGAGCAAACCTCCAACCCTCAGCGATCCCCCCCTTTTCTAGGCCCCTCCTCCCCCACTCAGAGCTGAGGGAGGTTTTTTCTTCCACCTCATCAACAGAAAATGATGAAGCCCCAAGGAGGCTATTAGTGACAAAGCCCTTTCTTGTCCCCCACTTTCCATGAATAATTACCGCTCTTCAAGCCCGACTCTGAGCCCGGCAAAAGACCCCTTTGCAGGCTTTGGATGGTTAAACAAACATTTGCCTACACAAGCATTTGCCCCTTTTCATGCACTTTCCAAGGATGAGGAGGGACCAGAGGGGGAGAGGGAGACCAGGGGAAGCTCCCAAGAGGCCATGAAAGGAAGGCCCCCCAGAGCCATCTGCTTCCTCTTCTGGAAATCCCTGGAGTTCAAGGGAAGGGCCCCCACGTCAGTGCTCACAGGAGGCGAGGGGGCTTCCTTTGTCCCCGGGAACTTCTATGGTTTCTGTGTCCCCAGATGTACCACCGATAGTAATAAGCACGCACACAATACAAACATAATGGCTGCTGTCCAAGGACCAGCCTGGTTGAGTCTGGAACAGGCTGTGGCCAGAAGGGGGGAGGCTAGCTGGCAAAGAGTGAGTGGCAAGGCCAGGACTCGAATCCAGCTCCTTATGCCCAGTCCTGGGTTTTCCCTACATCCCCGCTCCTCCTTCCTTAAGGAACAAGTATTTACCGAATGGGATGTAGACGGAGGCAGGGAGGGGGGACGCAAAAGTCACGTCCCTCTTTCTCAATTTAATTCAGCAGGCATTTGTTTAATATGTTCCATGTAAATAGCTGAAAAAGAGAATTAAAAAAGCACTGGCTAGAAAGGTGAAAATAAACAGTCCCACCTTCACGTATCTTATATTCATTAGAGTGAGGGAACAGCAGGGTCACAGATAAGCAAATGCACAGTAATGCAGGAGTTCCTGGGGCTTCCAGAGCAGGAGAGAGACTTGACTTGTACTTTAGGAATACCATTTTGATAGATGGGAACGGAAAGAGACTGGAGCCTGGGAACCCAATTAGGAGATTAGGACAAGAGTTCAGGCTAGAAGTGATAAGGGAGGACATTTGTATGGCCGAGGCCATGTGAGTAGAGAAGAGGGATGGATGTAAGGACACTGGGAAAGTAAAATCCATATGGCTTTCGATGTGAGAAGTGGGGGAAGTCAGGGTGATAGAAGGATGGAAATGCCCTCAGTAGTAAGGGGGAAACTAAGAGAAACTGAGATCTTCCTGAACTTTCTCATCTCCAAACCCTCATCACTCTGCAAAATGAAATCAACTTAGAAACTCCCACCTTCCCAGTACCGCCTGCCTCAGGGCCCCTTCCTCACCCTAACTTGACAGGGAAGAGAATGGACCTCGGAGGGCTTCTCCATTTGAGCGTGGCTCCCACAGAATTCTCCTCCTCACTTCCCACCCACCTACTTTCCTGGACTTCATCAGCTCCAAAAACTCATCATTGTGCAAGATGAAATCAACTCAGAAAGTCCAGGCTTCCTACTGATGCTGCCCTCCTGCCTTTTAGCTCCTTTTAGGGCTGTCTTCCTACTGGACTGAGAACTCTTTGAAGACAAGGACTGTCTTCTGTCTTTCTTTGTATCCCCAGCACTCAGCACAGTGTCTGGCACACAGTGGGTGTTGAATACATGTTTATTGACTTGGACTCTGGGCCAGAGATAATGAATTCTGATTTGGATGACTTAAGTTTGAGATGCTCAGAAACCCAGGTGAGATATTCAGAAGGCAGTTGGAAATGTGTGAGAGCTCAGGAGAGAGGTGAGAACTGGTCGCAGATGTGTGAAGCATTAGCCAAGAGATGGTAATTGAACCCAAGGGAACTGATGAGAAAGTGTAGGATGGATCAGACAAAGCCAGTTAGGACCCAGTGAGACCCAGAGCTTATGGCCCCATGGAGAAGTGACTATAGGACCGTCTGTCCTTTGTGCTGTCAGTCAGAAGGGGGACCTGCCTGAAGCTTAGACAAAGGGTACGGCACCAGAAGTCAGGGAAATATTCTCGGCACTGGGTCATTCTGCAGCCTCCAAGCCCTTCCTGCAACCAGCCTTTATCTTACTCCTCCCCATCCTAGAATAGTCTCCTCTATCAAGGCCTTGAGACCAGACTCAAACACCCCCTTGTCCTGAGAGAAGCAGGGTCACATGGCTGAAGGTGTCTGATGTGGACTAGCTGGGTTACCGTGGACAGAGAGTGGGACCTGCTGCAATCTCCTCAGATGGAAATTAAGATGGAGGGGGTGTGTGTGTGCTAATTCCTGTGCTGTCAGCCTTAAAGGGTTGTGGTAGAAACGTGAATTATGACTGACCCTGCCACAAGCACATTGTGCCTCCCTCCCATGAGCACCTGCCACATTCTCCTTTCTTTTCTTTTGAAAAAAGAGAAGAACTTATTTTATTTTATTTTTGGCTAGGCAATTGGGGTTAAGTGACTTGCCCAGGGTCACACAGCTAGGAAGTATTAAGTGTCTGAGGCAGGATTTGATTTATTTTAAACTAAAAATCAAAGCCCCAACCCCAGCTCCTTTACAGAACTTGTGAATGTAGAATGTTTTCAAAAGTCCTTTAGTATCCATCATTTTAGTAGATTACAAGATCAGCAAAAATTCAGTTTGCTAACAAGCATTTTAAGAATGGATTCAAAAATTAAAGTAACAATTTTTTAAGTTAAAGTAATGGAACACCTATTTGTCCAGTTGCTGAGCTGACTGATGGCTGAAAATAAAATCCAGTTCTGGACTACAAATATCATTAATTCCACGTTATCTTCTCTTAAACACTTCATCCCTTTTTCTTAAAAGGAGGGCCAGGAGCAAATGTTCTTTGTCTTTTTTTCATCAACAAACAACTTGTACAGAATAAGTGCTAAATCAAGAATTTCAAATACCCCGTGGTGATGTGAAAAGCAATGGATTAGCTGTCACAAGACCTCAGTTCAAATCCCACCTGTTATGCTTGAGCAAGTCTCTTCCCATCTCAGAATTTCAAAACACGATACCTCTTAGATCATAGAACATTTTGTGAATATTAGTTCTGTCATCCAAGATCCCTCCCAGCCCTGACATCCCCTGTTCTAAGCTCCCTCCCAGCTCTGACACCCCCTGTTCTAATCCCCATCTTGCTCTAACTGCTCTGTGAAACAGGGATCCTGCCCTTCCTTGCAGCCCCTAGCTCACAGAATTGTAAGGACCATGGGAAGTAAGCCACATAAATTTAGCATCCCATAAACAATGAAGTGTTAGCTGTCCCATCTCTTCATGATAATTTGTCGATATGTGAAATAGATTAAGAAGGATCTTGACTTAAAAGAAAGCCTGGTGCCCTCCAGCTTCCCGGTGCCCTCCCAGGTCAGACTGGGCCGGGGCCGGGCCAGGCCAGCTGTGGGTTCAGTTTCCGGGGGCAAGTCCGTGGTGCCCTCCCATGTTGCTGCACTGAAACCTACCTCAATGAGAACAGCCTTTGGGCTCTAGCAGCACCAACTAATTATATCCTGAGAGCCCTGGCACTGGGAAGCAGAGCCGGGAGATTCACTTAGGATGATGAAGGAAACTTCCTCAGAAAGGCCAGATCCTGGCTTAGCATCTCCCTCCCCCCATCCTTCCCCTCCAAATTAAATACACTCTGGGTACTTAGGTCTGAGTGCAGGCGCCAGCCAGACGGACTATCCCGGAGACCAAATACACGGATTTACCGAGAGCAGAAGCCTGGGCCACTGACTCCCTGGGCTACCAAATGGCCTTCGTCCTGCAAAGCTGTGAGGGCCACCCAAAGAAAGCCTGCAAATCCCATTTTCTAGGCCATGTCTGACAGTTTCCCTGTTGGAGAAAGAGAATCATGGGGTATTTTTCTGGACACCTCTCAACATGTCACTGGCTGCATCTGTACCTAATGATTTGAGGAGGGGGACGAGAAGATGCAGGAGAGTCTTCAGGTGAGCAGTGGGACCCTGGGAGGACTGTGGCAGTGCCCTCCAGGAGCAAAGGGCTCCCAAGGTGGCCAGAGTTCTCAGCCCAAGCCAGACCATCCCTCCATGGAAGTGAGCTGACCCGTGGGGACTCGGGAGGAGCCCCAGGAAATTAGTAGGACCCAGGAGAATGAAGGAAGAAGGCCTAAATTTCACGTTGAACAACCGATACTGACTAAACATCTGCTCTCTGGGAGCCTCTTAATTCAACATGGGATACAACAATAAAAACTGAGAAGTCCCTGCCCTCAAACAGCTTCTGCCTAGGAATTGGCAGAGACATGTATGTAGATGAATAGAATAGAAGTGCTCTCTGAAAATCTGAAGAGGGAGAGACTGCTTTCAGCTGGGAAAAGGTGGCAGCTAATGGACCTCAAAGGAACACAAATGTGAAGCACAGGACGTAGATGAAGGGGCGTTAGAGAACCTCTCCTCTGCCCCCTCAGGTGTGAGGTGAGGAAACAAAGAGGACAAATGAGCTGCCCAAGAGCATACAGATAGAAAGTAGCAGAAGCAGGAAGTGAGTTCAGGTGCTCTGATTAACAATCCAGTCTTGTAGGTTTAGGGGTTTTCTTAAAACTTTTTATTATTTGTTATTTTTAACAGTTAAATTTTGAGTTCCCTATTCTCTCTCTCACCATTCCCCCACTCACTGAGAAGGCAAATAATAAGATGTCAATTATACACATGAAATCATGCTAAACATATTTCCATATTAGCCATATAACAAAAAAAGAAAGATAACATGAGAAGATTATGTTTCCCTTTGCACTCAGTTGTGTCTCTGGAGGTGGGAAGCACTTATAATCATGAGTCCTTTGGAACTGTTTTGGATCACCGGGGTGATCAGAGTAGACAATCCCCTCAAAGCTGGTCATCGTTACAATATTGCTGTCACTGCACAAAGATCGAATGCATCTTCTCACTTTGGTCTTTTAGTTTTAATGAAAAAAGCCTCTGCTCTGTATCATATATAAGGGAGGGGAGAACAAATAGCTAATGAACAAGACTGCTGCTCTCATTATGAACTAAACCCAGAGGGATCTGAGGGCTATAGCCAGCAAGCAGACAGGATGAAATCCAGGCTTAGTGGGCTCCACTTATTTTAAAACCCTACAATCTTTGAATTGGAACATAACTCAGAGACTCCCTAGTTCAGTCACACTGGTAAGTACCTTCCCAATAACAGCTGATCCTAGCATTTCTAGAGTGTTTTACAAAAGTTTACAAAGGGCTTTACAGAGACCTTATTTAAGCCTCATGATAATTCTGAGTGGTAGGCACTATTATCATCCCCATTTTCCAGAGAAGGCATTTGAAATAAATGATAGATAGATAGATAAATAGATGGATGGATGGATGGGTAGACAGGTGTGATGGATAGGTGATGGATGATGGATAGATAGATAAATGGATAGATGATAGGTGGATAGATACATCCTTGGATGACTTATTCAAGGATGCTGATTGCTACCTGAAGTTAGATTTGCACTCAGACCTTCCTGACTACCAGGCCAGCATTCTGTCATAGTATATACTACTCACAGGTAGTCATCAAGCCTTTGAAGACCTCCAGGGAGAAGAACACGCTGGCTCCCAAAGTAGTCCATTCCATTTTCAGATAGTCTGTTTTTTTCTTCCATCAAATCAAAAGGTGCCTCTGCTACTTTCTAATCTCTCTGGGTGCAAGCAGATCACAAGGGACTCCCTTCCACAGGACAGCCCTTTGGTACTTGAAAGCAGCTCTCGAGTCTCTCCTAAGACTTCTCTTCTCTGAGCTAAATATTCTGAGATCCTTCAAAAGATCCCTTCAGAATACAATCTTGAGTCCCTTCAGCAGCCCATCTGCCCTCCTCTGTCCCCCAGTCATTTTGTCAACACCCTTTTACAAATGCAACTAGAAATGGCAAACCACATATTTGAGATAATGCCTGACTAGGCAGAATACAGAAGCCCTCTCATCTCTCTAGACCTGGATACTTCACCTTTCTTTATGTTACCTATGATTGATCACCCAAATAGAAAGAAATAAGAAGGCAAAGTGCTAAGGGTTATCTCAAGGTTTACATTGTTTTAAACAGTTAAGAAGGAAGTGATTTTTCTGAATTCTCATTAACACAAAAAACCAGATACACGTTTAACTTGACCTTTCTGGCTGTACATTCAACATTATTGGAATCCATATGTACCAGATAGCCTAGCCTCCCTGTCCATGTAGGAACCCACAATAGATTAGGAAGGATCTTAGGGAATTTTGGACCTGAAAGGAACTTTTAACAGAATGTTAAAGCTAGAAGGAGCCTTGGAACCTAGAACCTCAGAACATCAGCTCCTTGAGGACATTTGTATTTTTGAATCTACAATGGTTATGACAGTCCCTGGTACATAGCAGGAATTTAATAAATGCTTAGTTGGTTAGCTGATTAATGATTAATTTTAGAGGTCTCATCTGACCCTAGCATGTTACAGAAAAGGCAGCTGAGGGTTTGGGAAGTGACTTGTTTTACATTGCACAATGCTCTAACAACAGAGAGGAAACTAGAAGCAGAATCTCCTAATGCCAGATCTAGAGTTCTAGAACCTCTATGTTTTAGTATGTGGTTCTGCCTAGGAAATGATGAAGACATGGCAGTGCATGGGTGGTCCTGAGAAGGGGAGGTCATCCTCTCAACAAACAGGCCATTTTTAGTTTCAGGCTGGCTGTCTAGTCATTCCACTATTTGACCTGAAAGAGGTTAGATAGTATTCTATTGATTCAAATAGCACAGCTGGTTCAGCCATTTCCCAACTGATGGGCATCCCCTCAAATTCCAATATTTTGCCATCACAGAGAGAGTTGCTATAAATATTTTTCACACATAGGTTCTTTTCTCTGTTTAATGATGTCTTTTGGTTTATAGACTTAGTAGTTGCATTGCTTGATCAAAGAGTATGTACAGTTTGGTTGTCTCTTGGACATAGTTCCAAATTGCTCTCCAGAATGGTTGGATCAATTCACAATTCCACCATTAGTGGAATTAGTATCCCAATTTTCCCACATCTTTTCCCATTTGTCATTCTCTTTTTTTGTCATATCAGCCAATCTGATAGGCGTGAGTTCGAACCTCAGAGTTGTTTTAGTTTGCATTTCTCTAATCAAAAGTTATGGAGTACTTTTTTTTCTTTTTTTAATTTTTAATTTTATTTTTTTAAATTTTATTTGCATAACATATGTGTGGGTAATTCTTCAACATTAACCCTTACATAGCTTTCTGTTACAATTTTCCCCCAAATGGAGTACTTCTTAATATGCCTATAGGATAGCTTTGATTTCTTCATCTGAAAACTGCTTGTTCATATCCTTTTACCATTTGTCAATTAGGGAATGGTTTATATTTTTGTCCTTTAAGAATATAAATGCTATACCACTTGGTGCATATATGTTTAGTATTGATATTATTTCATTGTCGGTGGTACTCTTTAGCAAGATGTAGTTTACTTTCATATCTCTTTTAATTAGGTCTATTTTTGCTTTTTCTTTGAGATTAGGATCATAACTTCTGCATAATATAGTCTGATCTAGTCCCTTACCTTTACTCTGCGAGTGTGTCTCTGCTTCGAGTGTGTTTCGTAAACAGCATATTGTAGGTTGTTTTGATCCTCTCTGTTATCTGCTTCTGTTTCATGAGAGGTCACCCCATTCACAGTTATAATTACTAACTGTCGATTTCCCTCCATCCTATTTTTTCCTTCTGTTTGTCCTCTCTCTCCTTCCATGCTTCCTTTCTTGACAGTGTTTTGCTTCTGTCTTCTACCTCCTTCAGTGTGTTCTCTCTTGTGTTAGTCTCCCTCCCACACTTCTTTACTTAATCTTCTCCTTTCCTACTTTCCTATTAAGATAGATTTATATATTCAAATTATATTGTACATTATATCCTCTTTGAGCCAATACTGATGAGAGTATGGTTCAAGCGAAGCTCTCATCACCCGCCCTCCTCCTTTCCCTCCACTCTAAAAGGTTCATGACGCCTCTTCATGTGAAATAATTCACCCCACTCTTACTTTTCTTTCCTTCTGCACCCAGGATACTCCTTTTTCTCATTCCTTAATTATTTTCATGCCATTCCTTCAAATTCGCTTTATACTTGTACTTTCTGTCTGTATATTCCTTCTACTGTACTGTTAGCAGTACAATTTTTAAGAACTACAAGTATCATCTTCCCATGTAGGGATGTACACCCTTATGTTTTCCATTATGTTCCATTGAACTCCCTTGAATCCCTTATGTTTTTTTTTCCTCCCCCCCCCTTTAGGCTTCTCTTGGGTCTTGATATTTTTTTTTTACTCAATACTGGTTTTCTCCTTGTGAAAGTCTTTCTATTTCATTGAATCATCACTTTCCCCCTTTATTATGCTAAATTACATTGTAGTCCTCCTTTGCCTTCCAGAATATCATGTTCTGTGACCTTTGATACTTTAATGTTGCAGCTGCTAAATCCTGTGTAATCCTGATTATGTTAAATTGTTTCTTTCTGACCACAAGCAGTAGTTTTTTCTTGACCTGATTGTTCTGAAATTTGGCTACAATATTCCTTGGAGTTTTGATTATAGATTCTCTTTGCTGAGATGATCAGTGGATTCTTTCAGTACCTGTTTTGTCCTTTATTTCCAGAGTATTAGGCAGTTTCCTTGATAATTTCTTAAAAGATTCTATTCAGGTCCTCTTTTTGACTCTGGCTTTCAGGTAGTCTAGTGATACTGACATGTCTCTTCTGGATCTATTTTCTAGATCTGTTGTTTTTCCAAAGAACTATTTTACATTTTCTTTTTCTTATTCTTTTGATGCCTCATAGAGTCATTAACTTCCACTTCCTTTTCCATTTAGTCAATTGTACTTTTTTTTTTTTTTTTTTTTTTTTTTTTTTTTTTTTTTGTTT
>JAJPUD010003653.1:65501-78631 GCA_023553655.1 Myrmecobius fasciatus | reverse complement strand
CAGATTTGAACTCAGGTCCTCCTGACTTCAGGGCTGGTGCTCTAACCACTGCGCCACCTAGCTGCCCCTCAATTGTACTTTTTAAGTAGTTTTCTTTTCCCAATATACTAACCCTTGCATCCTTTTCATTTCTTTTCCAATTTTTTCCTCTACCTCTCATATTATTTAGCTTTTCCATGAGTTCTCTCTGGGTTTGAGACTATTTCTCATTTTACTTTGGGGTTTTGCCCCATATATGTTTTAACACTGATTTGGGGGAAAAAATAAGTGTTCTATTTTGAGTGGAAAATAGCAGAACATCATGAAAAGTCTTGGAGTCAGAAGCTTTGCCTTCTGACTAGCTTAGGGGTCACTTGGCACCTTTGGCACCCATTTCCTTTATCTGTTGTTAGGAAAATAAATTTGTAAACTTTAATGTGCAGTTGAATTGAGAGCTATTAATATAAGGATGAGCTATGAATTCAGACTTCTCTGTAGGTGACTGGTTGTCTGGAAGAAGAATTGCTAAACAACCAGCATAAGTTGTGCCAGGATCTGTGCTTATAACTGTTGGAGAACTAAAAATAAGTAAGACAGGATCTCTGCCCTCAGGGAGCTTGCAGTCTAGTTGTGAGAAAGTCAGGAGACAGAATTTATTTTTACTTATTTGATATGTGCACTTTTCCTTTTAGAGAAAATAAGCTCCTTAAGGACAGGGACTGTTTCTCTTTTGTTCTTGTCAGGGAACCAGTCATCAGACATTTTATTAAGGGCTTCTTCTGTATTAGCACTGAGCTAAATGCCAGAGATACAAAGACAGACAAAAACATAGACCCTGCCCTCATAGAGCTCACAGTCTAATGGGAAACACCACATGTAACTAGCTATGTATATACAAGATGCAGACATAGACTATACATAACAGATGCATGTAGCACACATAATCTCTCTCAGTGCATATATATATACATGTATATATATATATGTATATATACATGTATATATATAAAAGAAATGGAAGGAAGTCTCAGAGGGAAGGCCACTGTGGGGAAAGGGGAAGAAGGAAAGTGAGAGAGGGACCAGGAAAGATCCCATCACCCAAGACAATGTCTCAGACATAGTGAATTCTTAATAAATGTTGATTGATTGATTGGGTAAATTCTTAATAAATGTTGATTGACTGATTGGGGTGGGAGACTTTGGGCTTCAGATCACAGGACAAGGCATGGATAAGCTGGCAGAATCCTTTAAGACCATCTGGTCTACCCTCTTACTTTACAGAGACAAAGAACAGGGCCCAGAGAAGAACAGAAACTTCAAGATCACATAGTTAGTGGTGGAGCCAGTCTAGACCCCAGGACTGTACACGATCACACAAGGCCAAAGATTCTTCTATCACTAGAGTGACTTCTTTTGGAAATGGGTCAGCAGGGGCAGAGGAAAGGAGTTGAAAGAGTTTTCTTTTATCTTTAATCAATTATTGATTCTTCGTTTCAGGGAATTCCTGTATGACTTTCTAGATCATGACTTCAAGTGGTAATTTTAAAGTGCTATATAAATGTCGGAGGAGGAGGAGGAGGAGGAGTAATAGTAGTAGTAGTAGTGGTAGTAGTAGTAGTAACAGTAATAGTGTCTTCCTTACCTGTCCATGTACACTGGCTGGATTGGCATTTGTCTGCTTCTCACCTTCCCAGGTAGAGAGTGCAAGGTCACCTGAGATGAGATCACAGAATCTCAGAGCTAGAAGGAAGCTCAGAGGTCCTACCTGCACCTGACCAGGAATGCCCACTCTTCCATCCCCTCCAGTGATGGTAACCAGCAGTTCTCCATTTCCTTATTATTGTGGTCCCCTTCCTCTGACTGTTCTGTAGCTTGCCAATGCCCTTCCTAACAGGAGGTGGCCAGAGGTAGGCCTCCTCAGAACATGTGAAGACCACCTTCTTCCTCATTCAGGATGCCCTGCCTCTTTCTTTCTATTCACCACCTTTCCCCATTCATTTAACATTTTTATTAAGAGATGAAGGCCTGGGTCTGTTACAGGTTGGGCTTTATCCACTTTAAGGTAGGGCTCCAGCAAGGCCTTCCATTTGGGCATGGGGCTCATCTGGGTAGTCTAATATATAATCATGAGAATCCTAAGGAAAGGTCACCCCTAAGAACTGATTTGGGCAGCAGAGGTCTAATGTGCCTGATGGAGTTACATAGAAAATGAATACTAGCAAACTTGTCACTGCCCTATGCCTCCTTGAGGTTTACAGTGATGAAAAAGCTTAGAGCCTTAAGAGAGACAAGGCCCTTTCCTCACAGCAAAGAAGGACTACAAAGGCTATTGTTCCCATTTTACAGATGTGGAAACTGAGGCTGCAAAGAAGTGAAACAAAATTTGCAAGATCACTCAGCTAGTTAAATGTTGGAGCTGAGCTTTGAATGTAAGCGTTCTGATTTCCAATCCAGTGTGGTTTTTGCTGGGCCACAATATAAAGTGTTCTGTGACGTCTAAGGAAGGGAAGATCTTTTCTGACTGGTGGATCAGGGGGGCCCCCATGGAGGAGGTGGCATCTGAGCTGGGCCTGGAAGAATAGGCGGGAATTCCCCAGAAGAGTATGAGGGGTAAAGGAAGCTATAAAGGTTGTCCATTTGCAGGCAGGAGTGTTTGACCTAAGACAGAGGGCAAAGCGTAGGGGGTATACATGGGAGAGTGAGTTGACCTGCTCATCGACAAGCTAGCGTGAGTCTCCGGTTCAGCCAAGCAAATCTTCCCTGTTTCTGCCTTCCCAAACACTTCCACTCAGATTCCCCCCCAGCCCTTCCAGCTCCCTCAGGCACCACACTCCATCAGGGCCAAACCAGGTTAAGTCTGCCTCCAGAGCATTTCTCTCACACGACCCTCTCTCCTCATTCATTGGCCATCACCTTATTTCAAGCCCTCATCTCCTGTCGGGAGATCTGCTATGACGGGCTCCTAACTGGTTTCCAAACTGTCTTCTCCATGGCCACAATTAATCTTCCTGGTGCGGACGTCTGACCATGTCATTCCTCAAATCAAAAGCCTTCCTTGCCCACAGGATAAAATTCTGTCTGAGTCCAATCACTCTTTCCAGCCTTGTCTCCCACTTCTCCCTTTACCCATGGGCTTTCCAGCTGTCCCCTGCTCTCAGCCTGCCCCCTCATCTCCACCAGGCAATATCTTTGTCCCCATCTTCTCCTGCTTCCCCAGTGTGCATTGGTGCGCCTTGAGTTACTTTTCATTACTTTTCTATTTCCTTGTGTGTTTTTGTTACATTTTCTGGGAATGGCCCTTCTCTATAGGCAAGGCCCATTTAATTTTGGTCTTTGCCTCCCTGGCCTGAGTTTTGCATCTGCCACGTGAGAGGGACTTGGGAAATGCTAATTGACCTGGAGTCCCCACTTAGGCTCCTCTGCCAAGGGCACACTTGGACGGGACCCACCCATGAATCCCCTACTTCGACCAGAAGCTCCAGGAAGGCCGGGCCTGATTTGTTTCTCATCTTAGCTCCTCAGTTCTTTGCCCAGAGATCACTTAACAAGTGCTTTTGTAATGGATTTCTTGCCTCCCAGGAACCTGCCGGCATTAAGTTTTTAAAGAAGAAACCATTGGGTCTGGGGAAGGCTGGGAGCTACAGAAATCTTGCTTTCCCCTCTCCCTAGAACTGGTGAGTCAAGGTGTTTTTGAGGTTCTCCCAGCTGCCTGAAGCTCCACTCAGACACATCCCGCCAGGCCCAGATTCATGGATTTAGCCAGCGGAGTCTCTAGCCCATTAAGGAGACAAGACATTCAATAGGAAATGTCACCAATCAATCAGTGAACATTTGTTAAACACTTACTGTATACCAGGCACCAGGCTCCATGTGGGAGCCCAGCACACACTCGCTGAGCATACATGGGCAAGGGCAAACAAGACAAAATCCTGGAATAATAAAGATGTCTTCTACATTATACACAGCAACAAGACTATACGATGATCAATTTTGATGGACATGGTTCTCTTCAACAATGATGTGATTCAAACCAGTTGTGCTACGATGAAGATAATCATATACATCCAGAGAGAGGCCTGTGGGAACTGAGAGTGAACCACAACACAGCATTTTAACGCTTTCTGTGAATATTTCCATGCATTCTGTTTTCCTTCTTAGGTTGTTTTTTTTCTTCTTCTCTTTCTAGATCTGATGTTTCTTGTGCAGTAAGATAACTGTATAGATATGTATACATGTATTGTATTTGTCATATAATTTATCCTATCTAGCATGTATTAGATTACCTGTCATCTAGGGGTGGGGAGCGGGGCGAGGGAAAGGAAAAGCTATGGAAAAAAAAAGTTTTTTTTGCAAAGGTCAATGTTGAAGTCACTCATATGTTTTGCAAATAAAAAGCTTTATTAAAAAAAAAATAAAGATGTCTTCTGTCTAGAGACCACTTTGCAACTTCCAAAGAAGCCTCTTCAAATGAATTATTATCTCCTCACCAAAGACTGGGATCAGAGAAAAACAGGATCAGAGAACAACAGGTTAATAGAAGCCAGCTGGGTGGTCAGCCAGCATTTATCAAGTGCCTATTGTTTGCCAGGTGCTGCTAAGGGCTTGGGATACAAAGAAAGAAAAAATCAAGAAGCCCAATGAGGGAGATCTAACACAGACAACTGGGTATAAGCAAGGTGAACTGGAGAAGCCCACAGAGAAAAGATACTGAATGGAAGGGGACCCGAGAACAGCCTGATCCAGAAGGGAAGACTTGAAGGAAGCCAAGGAGGGAGGTTGGGAGATGAAGAGGGAGGAGAGAAGGTCCCAGCAAACCCGAGTCTGCAACTGAAGGAGCTGGAGCATGGGAGTGAAAAGCCTGCAGAATCTGGGAGGCTTGGAATGCCCCTGGAGGTGATAGGGAGCCCCTGGAGGTGATAGGGTGCCCCTGGAGTCAATAGTGAGCCCCTGGAGGTAATAGGGTAGCCCTGAGGCATACAGAGGAGGAAGGCTGCCCAGTGGGACCTCCACGCTAGCTCAGTGACTCTGGTGGCTGAGTGGAAGCTAGGGCAGAAGAGAACAAAGGCTGGGGTTTATCCTGTCAAGGATTCCTTCCTGGGTCTGCCTCCCAGTATGGCTGCTGTAGTCATCAGTGACTATATGTGCAAGGCCAAAGTCACCCCATGGCCTGAATCCTACTTGGGGGCTCACAATTATTATTCTGCCTTTGACTCCTCCTCTAGATTGAGTTAGGAGAGTGAACTGGCTGCTGCCCTGCTGGGAGAAACACATTGGAGTTGCAATGGGTTATGTCAGCGGAACTGCAAAATCCTTCTAATAGAGAGAGCTTCCCCCAAGAGAAGAAAGGTCATGAGCAAAGAGTAAGGAATCATTTTAGGGAGCTATATAACAACTTTATAATTTAATGATTGATATTATAAATATAATGTTTATATATTATTATAAATAAATATATTATATAATATTCTGTATAGTATAATAATTATATGACAATATTTATAATTTATAATTTTTATAATAACTATTTATTTATAATATTTATAATAACTAATATTTATTTGTTATATATTAAATAAATAAAAATAATAAAAAATAACAACTTGCTCCCTATGGTTCTCTAAGATATACAAAACATTCTCTACACAACAGACCTTCTAGGCAAGTAACACAACTGATTTTATTCCCATTTCACAAAGCAGACTGAGATTTTCCATTAGTCTTGGCTTGGAAGTGTTGGTCTTTGAGGCAAAAGTGGACTCCAGCATCTAAGGGCTCTCCTGCCCTTATCTCTGCCTCTATCATTATGGTCCTAGCTTCTTCTTAGAGAACCTCAATTTCCTCATCTTTAAGAGGGAAATAATAATAATACTTAGCTCACAAAGCTATGACGGTGAAATGAATAATCTCTGTAGAGTATCTTGCAAACTTTAAGCCATTATCATTATCAATAGCATGATTTCAGCATTCATGATAACAAAGCTCCTTAGAATCACAGTAATAGAATCGTGGACTTTCTGAGTTGGAAGAACTATTAATGACCTTCTGGCCTCAAAATCAGCCAACTATAGCACAAAGGCCAAATGGGACCAAGCCACCTGCTCCCCGTGACCTGCCAGCAAAGGCTGAGTTTTACATTTTTAAATAAAGTTATATTGTATTTAAAAACATTTTGAAAACCATACTTGGTTCCAGCCATGCAGAAACAGGTGACTGGCCATATTTGGCCCTCGGGTCAGTTTGCCCACCCCTGTTCTGGTTCATCTTCCTTTTTTTTTTTTTTACTGAAGAAGAACAGTAGGCTCAGAGAAAGCGCTTGAGACAATGTGCTCGAGAAGTTGGCAGGCAAAGATCAAATATCAGAGCTGGAGGGACCTCAGAGGCCTCCATCATGCTGAGGGCCACTGAGGCCCAGAGAGGAGGGATGTCCCGAGTCCATTGGTGATTGGGTCGTGGACTAGAGCTGGAAGGGACCTCAGCGTTCAGAAAGGGGAGAGGTCACCCATCAGTCCAAAATCATGGCGGAGCCGAGATTTGGACTCAGGTTCTCTGGCCTCAAGTCCAGGTCTCCTCCCACCATGCTGTCCGGCTCTTGAACCGAAGCCTGGTCGGAGTCCAGCTTCTGGTGCTTCTCTCTGTTGTGACAAGGTCTTCCTGACTCTTATTTCATTTGTTGATGTCCTTGGGAGGACTATAGGGGAAGAACGATCCCTTTGGGAAAGCAATTTGTCAGGTCAGGGGGCAGATCTGGGCTCCCTCCTAGATTCCCAGGGTCACGGGATTCATTTGTTCATTCATTAACTCATTCATTAATTTTGCAAACATTTATTGAGTACCTGATACTTATATGGCTGACACAGTGTTGGGCACTGGGTGGACAAAAGGAAAAAAGCAAAGCACTCTCTCCCCTCCAAGAGCGTACATCTTTTTAGGAATATCAACACATACTCATGTTAGTAAATAGGAAATGTGTACTGTGTAGATGCAGTATAATTTATCAGTGCATAACACCAGCAGTGGGCCAGGCAGGTGGCAGCTGAGGGGGTCAGTAATAGCCTTTCCTCGCAAATATCCTCCAGCCCTTGGTATCCAGGATACACCTGGGCAAACTAGGCACAAGTTATGGGCTTGAGCCTTAAACCAGTTTGTTGGATGACAAGGAAAAATGTCACTCTGGTCCTTGATGGTGGCCCTAATTCCTTTCAGACCCTCTACATGGGTGGGGGGCTTAGAGTCAATCCAGCTCTCCTACTGGAGAAGCCCTTTTGGCAGGTCAGAGTATAACTATGGCTCAAAGGGACCTTGGACACCAGGTCCTTCCTCACTGGACAGAGCAGGCAGGGATGGTCTCATTTATTATCTCCATGGGACCCAGCATGCAGTAGAGGTTTAATTGCTTGTAAATTGATTCATATCCTGTTGAAATGCAAATTTGGAAAGCTCCTTCCACAGACCCCCAGCTTCTAAGGCCCATCTTTTCAAGAATCTACATAGTCCCAGTGTTGCCGTCTAACAGTCTTCAGAAAACTAAAAATCCCCTTTGCTCTGTGGCTAATGGAGACGTGCCCACAGGCACGAGCAGACTGAAACATCTAGCTAATGAAGAACTGAGAAGAAAGATGCTGTTATTAAGGAAATGTATGACAGGAAGAAAAGATAGCCAAGGCATGTGGTGAGGGCAAGGGATGAGAGGTGGATGCCCCAAAGGCTTCCCAAGTGCCCTCCCAGGGGGCCTCCAGCATTGGCTACCGGATGCCCTGTAGTAAAATACAAGGAGGGGATGGATGTACAGATGGGCACAATATGGCAGGCACAAAGAGGCTGCAATCTGCATCACTGCAGAAACTTCCAAATAATACCATCCCCCCACCCACTGGAGGATGCGAGATTCAGGAGCAACCCCCTAACAGTCAGACACCCCCTAAGAGGATTCCCCCTTCCTTGGAGGCTTTCTCAAAGGCTTGCCAAGCATTTGTTGGGCATGTGTATTATATCAGGGACTCTTCTCAGGTGGATTGCATCATCATTGAAGTTGCTTCCAAGTTTAGCATTTCAGTGTGATTGAATAATTATGACTTAAATCCATAAGTCTTTCTCTCTTTCACCATTTTTATTTCAGTATTTTATTTTTAATTGAAGAGTTTTATTTCCTTTAATCCTTGCTCTATTTATTATAGAATGATGAAATAGAAATAAAAAGTAATCAATTTATGATTTTTTAAATCTATTTTAAAGTGGGGGGGTATTTACTTTATAGAAGAAACAAAAATGAGTAAATTACATCTGACATCCTGGCTTCTCAGCCATGTCTGATGAAATCCTATCCACTGGGCTTCCCTCACAGGCATTATAAGCGGTAGCTACTTAAGGCTCAAACTTAGGGAGTTTAAATCCACACTTTTTATCCTATCATAGTTCAAGAAAAGAAGGAAAATGGCACAAAAGAATAGCCCTCTAGCTGGGAGAAACAGAAACTAGAGTCTATCTAGAGAGATAGATCTAATTTTGACATCATTTTCTGTTTCCAGCTCTTTAGAACATTTGCATTTCATTAATTCAGTTTGCTTGTTCATAGATTCGAAGTTGGAAGGGATTTCAGATATGCACAAATACACTCACAGACGGGCAGCAAAAGTGGGCAGAATTCTCCATTTCCTGAGTTCAAATTCAGTCTCAGATACCTACTAGCTTTGTGACCCTGGATAAATCACTTAACCCTGTCTGCCTCAGTTTCTTCTGTAAAATGAACTGGAGAAGGAAATGGCCAATCACTCCAGTGTCTTTGCCCAGAAAACCCCAAATGGGATCACAAAGAGTTAGACATGATTGAAAAGTGACCTCCCCAACTATTTCCTTATGGTATGGAAAAGAAGGAGAGATTGTGTGTGTTCCAGAACAAGGACCCTAAATTCCCTTTCCGTGACTGTTCTCTCTTGAGTGGTCTCCTGTGTGCTTGGCTGAGGCTTCCCTGGGAGTCAGGGGTTCTCCAAGGGCAGTTTCTGTAGTAAGAAAATAACCTGACCTATATTTGCAAAAGGTCACATTAAATGCTCTTTAGCGGTTTCAAATCCTTTGATCCACATTAGCTCATGTGACCTATACCCCCTACCTCCCCGTGAGGTATAATTACCCTCATCTCATAGATGAGGTGCACAGATGCTACAGAACTCAGGGCTCAGAGGGGACCCAGAAAACACAGGGTTCATGTGCCTCCTTCCACAAATGAGGTAACTAGGCCCACAGGGCCTGGGCTCACTTCAAGAAGTGTCAGAGCCCCGGCCAGGCCCAGCTGCCCTTCCTTGAGGAAGGCTCCTGCCTCACAAACACATCTGCCCCAAATGAGGTAGGGAGCAGCCCCCGAAAGTCAGCTTGTGTCCCTATTGGCTGCTTCCTATCCATTGGACCAGATTGTTGAAGGGGTGTGATCCCCAATCATCACAGTTGTTTATGGGGTGGAATAATAATAAAAAATAATCGACCCCATTTTATGGACCATGTGTAGGAGTCTATTCAGCGACGAACGGGCCTGCCGCAGTGGGACACATTTTGCTTTATGAGCACATAAATCTTTTTCATTAAAAACCAAAAGCTATTTATCCCACGGACTACCTGTGCTGGCTTTGAGCCTGAGGGACCAGCCAAAAAACCTGCAAAATCCAGGCCTCCGGGGAGCCAAGCTTACCACAAGGAGGGGCTTTCAAAAGCAGATCTTTGAATCTGGCTGGGGATCTCAGGAGACCTTTTTTTTTTTTTCTTTTTTGAAGACAGGCCAAAAAAAATCCCTGTCAGAGATCTCCTTGTGGATCCTGTCCCCTCTCCGGTTCTGCGATAGATGCTTTTTTTCTGGCTTCTCCTCATCCTGGTGGGTTCCCTTTGCTGGATCCTCATCCAGGTCCCACCCATTCACCTCAGGATGCCCCCCAAGACTGGGCCCTCTTCTCCCTTGCCTCTCTCGCTTGGTGATCTCATCAGCTTTCATGGGCTGATTTATCAGCTCTGTGCACATGACTCCCAGACCTAGATAGCCAGCTCAAAAAAGAACTCCGGGCTGGAATTGCAAACTGCCTTTTGGACATCTTGAGCTGGACGTCCCCTAGGCGTCTTAAAGTCAGTATGGCTAAAGCAGTACTCACTAGCTTCCCCAAGCCCTCCCTCTTCCACATTTCTTTATTATAGCCAAGGACTCCATCATCTTTCGGGTCACCCAGATCCACAACTCAGGGCCATCCTCAATTTCTGATTCACATTCGCCTTTCATATTCAGTCCATCTGCAGATTTTGTTGATTCTGAGTGATTTGCCAGTGTTCCTTTATCTCTCCCCGACAGCCATCGATCCAGTTCAGGCCTCTCACCTGGACTACTCCTAATTGGTCGGCCTGCCTCAATGAGCCCAAGGGGACATTTCTAATGTGTAGGTCTACCCATGGCACCCAGCCCGCTCACTGAGTTCTGATGGCTCCCTATTACCTCCAGAATCAACTATTTGGCCTGTAAAGCCCCTGGGATGCTGTGTCCTCCCCCCTACCTCCTAGTTCTCCTGGCTTATACCTCCCAGATCCTACCTCCTGCAGCAGATTACAGCAGATTGCCTTCCACCTCTATATAAATCTTGTCTGTGGCTAATCACGCTCACCGTAGCCTCCCCTATGCGAATGGAAGCCCCTTGAGGGAAGGAGCCTTTCTTGGATTTCCTGTACTTAGCACAGTGCCTGACACATAGTTGTTCATTGACCAAAAAACCTCCGTCAGAGTCAGACGCACGTGGACTGTCCCAGCTGGAAGCACATTTGATGTAGGAGTTAGAATAGGGAGTTGGGGGTCATCTCAGGCAATACCGGGGCTGGGAGGGTGGAGAAATGGAAAGGGGCTGGAGAATATGGAACACTTCAGGGGTAGGGAGGCAGTATTTTCAGAGCAGCTCCTCCAATTCCTCCCTTCAGGAAATTGGGGCCCAGGGACTTGGCCAAGGTCACACAGCCCTCTTGTCCTTGGCAAGTGGAGGCATGTTGTGAGTCCACAAGCACGGGTTTGGCCGATGCTCACTTTGGATCCTGCTCTGAGAGAACCTTGTTCTCTTGACGCGATACAATGGGAGACATTGACAGGGGGTACATTTATAGAATTCTAAGCAAATATTTGTGCTCACTGGGGCTAAGGAGTCGGCCATCCGGGAAACTGTAGCTCTCTCTGTGTCCGCAGGCTCATTTCCATGCAGGCAGCCCGGGTGGAAGCTTCCCAACACTTTGGCCTGTGGGTTTTTCAACTCTGCCCCAATGGGACTCTCTCCCGAGAGGCAAGGAAGAATGGCCTCTTTGTGTCCCCTCGCCACCGTGGGCACTCTCCAGGCAGCCCTGCCGATTGGATGGATCCTGCACCCTGCGGTGTGAGCTCACAGCCACTGGCCATCTAGCTCCAATCCCACAGGGCCCGAGTCGCCCCAGAAAGCTAGCGCAGGCCACGGCAGTGAAGGGCCGCTTTGCCTCGTTGGATCAGCAGTTTGGGTCACGGAACCGCAGACTCAGATTAAGAGAATGAGGATGGTAGAATGAGTGCTAGCTCAGAGTCAGAAGGATGGGGTGCAAACCTTGCCTCTCCTAGCAATTCTATAACCTCAGCCAAGTCCCTTCACTCTCCGTCACCGTGTCAAGTGAAGGGCTTGTACAGGATCATCTGTGCAGTCCCGTTCAGTTCCATAGTTCTCCCAACTAAGGAACATCTCGGCTCTTACCTTCTCTGATGTTCTAGTTGGATATCCATGAATGGGAACATCTGTCACCACAGAGCCCGCAGGAAGTAACTCACACACTTTTCTCTGAATCCCTGCTAGCTAGTTACCAAATATGTCTCCATCCCTCAAATTTCCTCCAACTCCCAATTCTACTCCCATCACATCTATACCTCAGAAGCTTTGGGGACCCCAAATTGCCTGTTAACTAAAGAACAATGTCCTCATCCTCATTCATCCCTCCAGTGTCCCTTCACTTTCCAGGCCTATCCCTTAATTTTCTCTTTCACATCCTCTTCATTTCATTCTTACCCTGCTCCCTCAAACCTAGAATGAATCCCTGTCTTTATCTCTGACTCCAAGTCCCTCCCTTCCTTTGGGGCCCAGCTCTCCCATCAGATGTGCCCAGGTTTCTCCTCCTGGTTTCTCTCCTACGAAGATAAAATGGATCTCTCCCTTCTCAGATTTCTCTCAACTTTTCACCTTCCTTCTTCTTCTCTCTCTGTAACTCATTCTCCGTTGAGTCATAGTTACTTGGGGTATATTTTATTCTCCCCATGTTAGAGACTCTTTCCCAGGGGACCATCACTACAGAAATGAAAAGAGACTGATACTTAGTTGACTGACGGCACTCTATTTGAAGTCTTCCTATCACAATCAAACCTGCTAGAAGTGCTAAAAAGCAGGATGTCTTAAACTTTTTCCACTCATGATCCGAGAAGTTTTCATATGACCTTAGTTATATAGGTATATAAAATAAGTATACCAATCAAACATTTTCTGATAATAAGCCATAATTTCACAGACCCCACATTCAGTTATACAACCCCATATGGAGTCACAACCCACAGTTTAAAAAGCCTCTGCTGTAAAGGATTTCATGTAGGAAATATATAGTTGCACAAGAAATTGTGGCCAGTGACATTAGGGTCTGAAAGCTGCCCAGGTCTATGTGAGAAGAGCTCAGGGAAGACTGCCAGCACATTGGCTCAGTCTCCCATGGAGAACTAATGAAAGGACCCGGGAGGAGAAGGCAAGGATGGCAGGAGTGCCCACATCAATGAGAAAGAGATGTGATGTTTTGTGAGGATCGTGTAAATAAAGGGCTTTGGAAAATACTACGTACTTGCAAGGCATTTACATCATTAACAGCCACAGTAATAACTAAGCACTAGGAAGCAGATGCCACAGACTTACACACAAGGGCATCTTGCTCTTTGTTAATAGTCTTGAAGGTTCTCCCTGCAATTTTGATTCTATGAGTCTAAATCCTAGAATCATGGACTCTGATTCCACATGAGTAAAAGAGAGAGAAAGGGAAGGAGAGAGTGGAGGAGGGAGAGAATAAGTGAGTGGGGTTGCTTTGGAAATAAATTGGCTGATTCTCCAATTGACAAATGGTCAAAAGATATGAACAGACAATTTTCA
>JAJPUD010003653.1:0-56038 GCA_023553655.1 Myrmecobius fasciatus | reverse complement strand
AAAAAAAAAAAAGAAAATGCAGTTAGTAGTAAAGATCCCAAGGGTGAATGTTAAGTGCCTTGCTCAACAACCATGGGCTACATGTACATTGGCATGGCAGTTGTAGTGGTGTAAAGAGCACATTAAGAAATCTAACAGTATCACAGCCAGCTTCCCAACTCTTTCTCGACTGCTCACTCTTTAATGTATTCAGCCATATTTCTTTATCTATTAATAAGAAATATGAATCCAAAAGAATACATTCTTGCTTGAATTTTTATAATAACGTGAGGCAAAAACAGGTTGTTCCTTACTTAAAATTTAACTTTCATTTGTTCTTTTGCCTTGATGACATTATTTTTCTTCCTATAGCAAGTGACAGATCAATCATTCCAATTTCTTCCCTGTCTATAGTTGAAGAAAATTGTATTGATCACATTTAGAGCTCTTTGCAAAAATCTTTAGAATTACTGAAGTTGTTAGCACAAATTTGCTTGTGCTTCAGAGAATAAGATTTAGGGTAGCTATGTAGAGTGAACATGTTAGATTCATTTTCATGTATAGCACACAAATAGGAACGAACTTGACCCTCTTATTTTTAAGCACACATTAACATTTTTCTTTTAGGGAATAATTCTTTTTTTTCTTTTAAATATCAGTGAGATATATAAGTTGAATGTTGACAGATTTTACTCATTCTTTAATTTTGAATTTAATTAGATCTATTTTTGTTATTGCTCGATCTAAGATCAAGATCACTACCCCTGCTTTTTTTTTTTTTACTTCATCTGAAGCATAATAGCTTCTGCTTCAGTCTGTTACCTTTTACTCTGTATGTATCACTCTGCTACTCTGCTTTAAATGTGTTTTTTGTAACAACATATTGTAGGATTCTGGCTTTTAATCCAGTCTGCTATGGACTTCTGTTTTGTGGGAGAGTTCATCCCATTCACATTCACAGTTAAAATGACTAATTCTATATTTCCTGCCATGTTATTTACACCAATTTATGCTTTGCTCTTTCCTTTACCCCTTTCCTTCCTCCCCAATATTTTGCATCTGACCACCACCTCCCTCAAACAGTCCTACCCCTTTACAGTCCCTCCCCCTTTCTTAGACTTTTCCCCTATTACTTCTGTTTTCCCTTCTATTAGTCTCTCCCTTTTCTTTCCCCTTTCCCCTCCCACTTTCTTATAAGGTGAGAAAAGTTTCACTGTGAAACCAAATTTGTCTGATATTCCATTTTCCTCTTTTTCCAGGGAAATCTCCTTTCTACCTCTAGTTTCTTTTTCATATTATCACAATAAAATCAAATTATACCCACAATCTCTAAGTATATAATTTTACCCATAGCATGGTTTTTTTTTTTTTCAATCATGGTTTTCAGGAAATACAATAATCCTTAGATTGTCTCTCCTGGATCTATTTTCTAGGTCAGTTGTTTTTCCAATGAGATATTTTACATTTTCTTTTCTTTTTCTTTTCTTTTTTTGTTTTTGTTTGACAGAATTAACACTTTAGTGTGCAATTTGATATTTGCTTTGGGACCTTCAATTTGCAAGTTTACTGAGGAAGCAATAGTGGCCAGTTTTCCAGGCCAGAAACTCTCTGCCAATTTGTGTTTATTCACTTTTTTCCCCTTACAAAGCTTATACAAATGACATTATTTAATTTTGCTAAAGTATTTAAATGAATCAATTCAATTTACTAGTGACACTTTAAAAAAGGCATTGTTGAGGAAAAACCATAATTAAACTCTATTTCCTACTCTTCAGTATACTAAAACCTGTCAACACAAGGGGAGAGCATATAAATATTGCTGTCTCCATCAAATAAAACATTGAACTACCACCAGCAAAATATTGTTATTAAGACCTAATTCACTTCCTTCCGGGGGTGGAGCCATGGTGGCGGAGATCAGACAGGATTCTCTGTAACCTCCTCTAACCTCCCCTCAAACCAACAAAATATGAAGCCTCTAGACTGATTCTGAAGCAAAAAAAAATCCACAATATCCGGAGAACAACACGATTCTAGAAGAAGATACTCTGGAAGAACCTCAAAACAGGTCTGTTTTAATGGGGCAGGGGGTGGCCTACTGAACCCAGACTGCAGCACAGGGAGACCGGGGCAGGGAGCTGGAGCAGGGAGCTGGAACAGGAGTCAGAACAGGAGTGGGAGCATTGTGCTTTTCACACACCTGGGAGTCTTCTGCGAGCCTCTTGGAACAATTTGTCCTGATTGTGGGCAGGTGGTTTGGAGGGTCTGCCTTTTGAGGGGGATAGATTGTGAACCACTGAACCCCTGATGAGCAGCGTAACTAGCTGCCATTACACAGCACCTTAAAGCAAGCAATCAAACAACAGGTCTGATAAGCACCAGAAATAATTCAATCAGCGGAGCTGCCCAGCCCCTGACATAATTCAATCAGCAGAACTGCCCAGTTCCTGAAATAACTCAATCAGCAGAACTGCCCCAGGGCAAATTAAAGCAGCTGTCCCACCTTTGCCCTAAACAGACCTCACACCTTTAAAAAAAATGAATAAAAAACCAAAAAGAGCTCTCACCATAGACAACTTTTATGGAGAGAGGGAAGAACAGACCTCAAATCCTGAGGTCCCTAAAGGTAAAGCAACTCCAGAAAAAGCCCCAAAGAGAGACATAAATTGGTCTCCATGTCACAAGGCTTTCTTTGAAGATTGCATAAAAAATCTTAAAAGAGAGTTAGAAGAAACATGGGGAAACGAAATGAGATCACTGCAAAATAAAATACAAAAAATGGAAAAAGAATGCAGTGAACAAAAAAATGTAATTGGTCAATTGCAAAAGGAACTAACAACAGTAACTGAAGAAAATAAGACATTAAAAATTAGAATCGAACAATTGGAAATGAATGACTCATCAAGACTTCAAGAATCAGTTGAACAAAAACAAAAAAATGAAAAGATAGAGAAAAACATGAAATATCTCCTAGGAAAAACAACTGACCTGGAAAATAGATCTAGGAGAGACAATCTAAGGATTATAGGGCTTCCTGAAAGCCATGATGAAAAAAAGAACCTGGACACTATATTCCAGGAAATCATAAAAGAAAACTGCCCTGATATTTTACACCCAGAAGGCAAAATACTCCTTGAAACAATCCACCGATCACCTCCTGAAAGAAACCCAAAAATTAAGTCCCCCAGAAATATCGTGGCTAAATTCCAGAACTATCATACCAAGGAAAAGATATTACAAGAAGCCAGAAAGAAACAATTTAAATATCGGGGAGCTACAATAAGGATCACACAGGACCTAGCAGCTTCTACTTTGAAGGATCGAAGGGCCTGGAATCAGATATTCCGAAGGGCAAAGGAACTTGGATTACAGCCAAGAATAAGTTACCCAGCTAGAATGAGCATTATCTTCCAGGGAAGAAGATGGTCTTTCAATGATATAGGAGAATTTCACCTATTTCTACTGAAAAGACCAGAACTGAACAAAAAATTTGATCTACAAACACAGAACACAAAAGAAACATAAAAAGAAATGACCAACAGGAGGATTTCAGAGAGGATTGGAGAGACTTGCATGACCTGATGCTGAGTGAAATCAGCAGAACCAGGAGAACATTATACACAGCAACAAGACTATACGATGATCAATTTTGATGGACATGGTTCTCTTCAACAATGATGTGATTCAAACCAGTTGTGCTGCGATGAAGATAGTCATATACATCCAGAGAGAGGCCTGTGGGAACTGAGAGTGAACCACAACACAGCATTTTAACGCTTTCTGTGAATATTTCCATGCATTCTGTTTTCCTTCTTAGGTTGTTTTTTTTCTTCTTCTCTTTCTAGATCTGATGTTTCTTGTGCAGTAAGATAACTGTATAGATATGTATACATGTATTGTATTTGTCATATAATTTATCCTATCTAGCATGTATTAGATTACCTGTCATCTAGGGGTGAGGGGCGGGGGGAGGGAAAGGAAAAGCTTTGGAAAAAAAAAGTTTTTTTTTTGCAAAGGTCAATGTTGAAAAGTCACTCATATGTTTTGCAAATAAAAAGCTTTATTTAAAAAAAAAAGGAAATAAGTTGGCTGGAGTCAGGTCTGGACTCTGATATTTACTCTCTCTTTCTTTCCTTCCTTCTATCAATCCATCCATCCATCCCTCCATCCATCTCATCCATCCATCCATCCATCCATCCATCTCTTTAAGTCTTAATTTATACATTTATAAAATGGAAACTTAGTACCACTTCCCTCCCAGGGTTATTTTAAGAAAAGTGCTTTATAAACCTTAATGCTCTAGGAAAATTGCAGTAATGATATGTTTTTATAAAACCCGTGTGGTAGAGACTGAAAGTCCTCTAGGAGATCAAAGAGTGGAGACTTCAGTAAGAGCTGTGTTGTCTGGATTGAGACACGGAACATCGTTCTCTATCCTGCTGCCTTTTTCTGGGGCAGCACTAGGTGCGGCTGCTCCACCAACATCCTCATAATTTTATTTTCTGGAAGATGAGACCAGACTTGAAGCTAAACAAAGCCCCCACTGCCAGTCTGTGGAACCTGCTGGACCTTAAGAATGGTAAGACAAGAATTACTTGGAAGCAGGATTCTCCTCCTTAAGCAGAACTTCATAATAGGAGGATGTAAGCTCCTTGAAGCCAAAGACTATTTCCTTTTTGGTTTGTTTGCTGGGTAACTATCATGGTGCTGACACATAGGTGATTAATAAATACTATTAAAGGAATGAATGCACTAGGAACAATGGGAGAATGAAGAAAAGGAAGGCATCAAGGATAAGCTCTTCTCCATCAAGCTGTCAACACAAGCCCCCCATATGGGCAGGTAGCTCCTTGTCATGGGTGTCCTAAAGCAACGGCCATACTCACTTGTTGAACATGCTAAAGGGAAGATTAAATCTTGAGGCAGCAGACTGGATGGCTGGACAGGAGAGCTCCACATAGTAGGTGTAGTAAGTCCAGCTCTGGGATGAGAACTTCCATTATACTAACTAGCCCTGACCAATTGCCAGCATGGGGCTGCAAGTTAAGCAAGAGATGTATAAGAACTAGACCCTGAAGACTTCAGAATCCCAGTAGGAGAAAAAGTCTCAGAGATGTGTAAGAACTAGACCCCAAGGACTTCATAATCCCAGTAGAAGAAAAAGCCTCAGAGATATATAAGAACTAGACCCTCAGGACTTGATAATCCCAGTAGAAGAAAAAGCCTCAGAGATATATAAGAACTAGACTCCGAGGACTTGATAATCCCAGTAGAAGAAAAAGCCTCAGAGATGTGTAAGAACTTGACCCCAAGGACTTGATAATCCCAGTAGAAGAAAAAGCTTCAGCATAATATAAGAGAATACGGACTTTGTCCTGGATGCTGTGATTTAGGAAAAGCGGGATAAGCTGGGGGATTCCAGGGAAGGGCCACTGGAAGGAAGGGTTTTAGTCCATATCCTGTAAACCTCAGGGGAAAGAAGTGAATTTTTTTTTAACCAGAAAATAGGATCTTCTAAGAGACCTTCGAGGGTCTCAAGGGGGCAAGGAGTCAGGCAGCTGGTTCAGGAGACGTCGGGACTCCAGTGTGACCCATGCAAGCAGTCGCCTCAGTTTCTTTGACTATGGAACGGGCCTGGTAATAGCACCTACCTACCAAGCAGATCCTAAGGTTTCATAAAATGCTAGTGGCTAGTAAGATTGGCAACCCCCTGATCTTTCTTATCTCACTTTCTTTAGCTCTAAAATGGAGATAGCAATGCTGCTAGTAATTATGTCAAGAGGGTGTGGAGGAACTCATGGGAAGTATTCTGTACCAGAGAGCACCTCCCAAGTGGCTTCCCCCTCACCATTGAGGAGCCTCTGGTTTGCCCATTGATGTCGGGCTGGGAGCCTCCCTTGGTGACATCCCTCTCTCTCTGGATGGCCCAGATATTTGCTTTTCCCTCCCCTCCCTTCCCTCTCACAAGAACCCGGGACATTCCTTAATTCAGGGTGTGACTTGTTCCCCAAAGGAGAGGCCAGGGTAGAAGAGAAAACGGGCTTGGTTTGGAGGCAGGAGACCCAGGGTCCAGCCCAGCTGGGACACACAATGGCCTTAGGCCATCACTTCTGCCTGGGGTGGGGGAGAACCTCAGTTTTCTCTTCTGTAAATTGGGATTAATGGCCAATGGACTACCCTCCTCTCAGTGCTATCAGGAAATGATGAACATAAAAGTGCTTTGGAACCACAAAGGAGATAATAGTAATAATAATACTGATGTACTTGAGCTTTTAGTTCTGACTCCACCAGGTGACCAGGAGACAGAGAACCTCCACACTTCACCTTTGTCCCCACACAATGAGATGTGTGGGGACCTCTGCACCCCCTTCCGGTTCTGCTTCCAGGTTCTCTGATCCTATGGGCTCTCCAGATTAGAAATGCTTTCAAAGGTCATGAGTACTAGGCAGCTAGCCAGAAAACCTGAGTTCAGATTGCATTTTGTCACTTGTTAGCTGTGAACACTGCTAGGTCCATCCCCGCCGCCCCCCCCCCCCCGGGGCCTCAGTTTCCCTACCAACTCTCACATTCTGTATTAGTGAGACAACACAGCAACCCAAAAAGGACTGAAGTCACTGCCCTGCTCGCATGAGTAGCAATCATCACCCAATCTGTCCCAAGTCACAGCCCAGTTGACTGGACATTCACAAGCTTATACAGACTTGAAATCAAATCATGCTGGTCCTGATCCCCAAGATCTGCATTTGTTCTGAGGATGGAGGCAATCTCTAAAATGTAACAGAACAAAACGAGACTTCACTCTCTTCCAGTGGTTTAGCCATATTGTCGTGATAATTATCGAGAACTCTTTCACTCCTTGCCCAGATTAGCAGATGACAGGAACCCATAGCATAAGCAGGGCCAGGAGCTGACTGGGCCAAAGGTGGCTAAAATCTGAGCAAAAAGACTGAGGGGTGACTGGACCGAGCCTTCCCTTCTGTCTTAAAGCAGGCTGGGCCAGCCGGCGAGGCCCCCAGTCCGGAAGGGTCATTCCAGTAGTGGTAACAGTAAGCAAGACATTCTCTCAGTTAAAGGAGCTGAGTGAGGAAACCTCCAAGGAGACTGGGGGCCATCTTCATGGACTGGAAGGGCCGGCTGGTCAGAAGGGGTTGGCTGTTGTGCTTGACCAAAGGAGCCAGAACCAGGAGGAGCAATGTCAGTGGGAGCAGGGAGGGAGGTCGAGCCTTGAAGTAAGCAAAAGCTTCCCAGCAATCCAACTCCCCTCCAAAATAGAAATGATCTGTTTCATGATGGGAGTTCCTCCTCCCTCATCTTCTTCTCTTCCACCTTCTTCCCCATCTCCTCTTCTTCCCTCTCTTCTTCTTCCCCCCTTATCTGCTCCTCTTCCTCCTTCTCCCTCATCTCCTCTTCCCCCTCCCTCCCCTCTCCCTCCTCTCTCATCTCCTCCTCCTCTCTCATCTCCTCCTCTTCATCTTTCTTCATCTTTTCCTCTTCCTCCCCCTCCTCCTCCTCTTCCTCCTTCTCCTCCTCTTTCCTCTTTTCCTCCCTCTGGCCTGGACAGCACTGGGGTTCTAGCCTTTGAGGCCCAGTGCGCCCAATCTGTCAGTACTCTCCTCAAAGTCACCTTGGGGAGTGGGCAGGTAGGCATCGGTCCCTTTCCCTGTTCCACAGAAGGGAAAGCCGAGGAAGGCCAGAGCTGGCAGACCTGCTGTTAAGGCAGGGGCCAGGGGCGCCTTGACCAGGACCTCACTGGGTGGCTGTTGTTCTCCCACTAATTTGGAAGAGGACCGCTGACACTCAAGGACAAGATAGCAGCTGTTCTTGCACCGGCCTGGCAGAGGGGAGCCCCTTTGCCCACCCATCCTTGGCCAATCTCCGAGGCACAGAGGCCACTGCCCAAGTCCTGGGTCTCAGGAGCCGGGAAACACCCAGCCTAGCCTGGCCCCTGTAGCCAGAACACAGGCTCCCCTGTCTGAAGTCAGACCCTCAACTGAAGTATTCCTCACCTGAGTGAGAATGCCCAGGAGGTCAGCGCTCCAAGGAAGGGGGCAAGGGATGACCTGGGAGCTGGCTTTAGCTTAGAGCTCCACGCCGGCCCCAAGGACCTGGCCTAAGGCGGGGTGATCCGAGGCAGACATCAGCTTTCTTCTGGGCTGAAGAACTTCCACACCAGGAACCTGCAATGGACTGCAGAAATCCCTCTGTAGAGCCCCAGCGGGCCCTGTAAAGGGCAGCCCAGCACCCACTGCACTGACCTGCTCCACTTTGGAAGAGCTCCCCACCCCGGGGTAGGGGAGGGAGGAAGGGAGAACCACTTATACATCCCTCCCACATTCTAAGCTAAGAGCTTTGCAAGCACTGGCTCATGGGAGCCTCACAGTAACAGTATGTGCTGCTCTGTAACTCCTCCATCACTTGTTGATCATGGTAGAAAGACAATATTTCTTCATTGGTACTTTGGAGTCCTAGACTGGCTACTTCATTGGACAGAGTTCCTAAGTCTTTTGAAATTGCTTTGCTTCACTGTTTTCAATAAATTATTCTCCTGGTTCTGCTTACTTAATAATGACATATATTATTTATATTTACTTATTACTTATATTAGTTCATATAAGTCTTCTGAAGTTTCTCTAAATCCATTCCTTTCGTCATTTCTTATGGCATAATACTATCTGATGACATTCATGTACTATTCCCAACTGATAAGCTCCCATTTTATTTCCAGGTCTTTGTCAGAACAAAAAGCAGTGATACAAATATTTTTATACCTCATTTTACTTTTATGTATTTGGATACGAACCTAGTAGTGGTCTTACTGGATCAAAAGGAAAACATAGTTTAGTGAGTGACCTTTGGTGCATCATTCCAAGTTGCCTTCTAGAGCTCTCCTCCATAATGTATTAGTGTATCTGGCTTCCTCCACCCTCTCTGATGACTTGCATTTTCCTTATTTGTCATCTTTGCCAGTCTTATGAAGGTGAATTATACTTATCTCAGAGTTTTAATTTGAATTTTTTTATGATTATTAATTTAATGCATTTTAAATGAGATTATTGATAGTTTGGATTTCTTCTCTCAAAAAATGCCTCTTTACACAGACTATATATCTTTTGGGGAATGGCTCTTATTCTTACATATCTATGTCTTGGAAAGAAGACCTTTATCAAAGAAACCTATTGCAAAGATTTTTTTTTACTCCAGTTATCTGTTATCTTTCTAATTTTAACAGTGTTATTTTTTGTTTGTACAAAAGCTTTTCAGTGTTACATCATTAAAATTACTCATTTTCTCTCCCATGATCCTTTCCATTTCTTGTTTTGCCAAAAAGTTTTCCCTCTACATTGCTGTGAAAGCTGTTTGAATCTCCTGCTGCTGTAATTTGTTTATGACATGTCCTTTTATATCTAGGGCCTATATCTATCTAATTGGAAATAATTCTGGCATATGGCATAAGACGATGATCTAAACCTAATTTCTGGCAAACAGCTTTTTCAGTGTTCCCACCAGTTTTTATTGACTATTTGGCACAGTAGATGGGGTCTTTGGGTTTATTGAACAGAGTGCTACTGTGTTCATTTGCTCTGTCTTCTCCTCCTTTGGGTCCTGTTTAGTCCTGACTTCATTTTGCTCATGTCTTCTCTCTAATCTCCTCTCCTAAAAGGTCCCTTCCAGCTCTCTGTCTATGACTATGACCAGTCGGTAGGGCTAGCGTTTAAACTTAGGTCTTCTCACTCCTAAGACCAAAGTTCTTTCTCCTGCCCCGTTGAATAAAACAAAAACAAAAAATAGGAGTTCCCAGTTCCATGGCTCTCTAAAGCTTACTGAGTACCTACCTCACAGCCATCCTACAAGGAGCCCCCTTTTTACAACTGAGATGCAGAGTGTAAAATGCCTTGCTTAGTCAGAATCCCCCAAAGTTGAGACTTGAACCCAGGCTGCCTTGTGACAAATTCTGTAAAATGATTATCCCCATTTTCCCCACAAGGATATGAGGTTTATAGTAGTGGGAGCAGCTTGTCCAAGAGTCCCAAAGCCAGGAAGTGATGGAACTCCCACATGAATGTAGGTTTTTTGTCTCTCTGTTCAGAGCACAGCTTGCCATCCCCTCCTGATCCTTTTTTTGGGGGGAAGACGTTGTATTATTAAATACATGATTGTATTTCTGGGGTCTACATAAAGACATGTCTCCTCGAAGCAGCCTTTGCTAATTCCCAGCTCCTTCTTGGGCTATGAGGCCTTTGGCCCCTTTCCTATATGTCTCCCCCTCAAAGTAACTGAAATTGTTCTATCACTTCCCCTTTCAAATAGACCCAACTCTGTATTTCAGTTAGGGCTTTGAATGAATAAGTTGCTTGGCCAGACTTATCTGTCTCTGTACCTCTCCATTTCATTTTTCCACTGTTCTGTACTTTTCAGAGCCACAGAAGGACCATTTAATAACCATGTGTAACAGGTGCATTCTCCACGTGATAAACAAAGCCCCCAATAATTATGAGATCAACCAGTTTCTCATTTAACAAAATTCTTACTCTATTTGAAATCTGCTTCAAGGAAGAGAGATGATTCCTTGTTGCCTGTACCTGATGAAGAACATGAAGCGCTAGGTGACACTTCACCTCCCAACTTTATGCATTTTCTTTTGCCAAAGTCCCACCCACTAGAAGAAGTCTTTTCCATCCATCTTAATGCCAGGGACCTCCCTCTAAGACCATCTCCAATTTATCCTGTAGTCATCCATTTATACGTCTGTTGTCTCACTAAGGGACTGCTTTTGTCTTTCTTTGTATCTTTGGCACTTAGCACAGTGCCTGGCATTTAACAGATGCTTAGTGATAGTTGGAATTACTCCCCGAACATCTTTTTATTTCTCCTATTAAGTCAGAAAACTGGACTGGATAGCTTCAAAGACTCATCCAGGTTCTGAAATTCTAAGAAGTCTTTACTTTTTTCCCTGTAAGAGAACTTTCAGATACTGAACGGCCCTCACATCCCCTACCCCCCATTTTCTAATCTTTAGGTTAAGAATTCCTGGTCCTTTCAGTCATTCTGTATATGTTTTTAACCCCTTCACAAGCCTTCTGTGAAGCTGTTGGTGCTAGTGACTCTTCTACTATACAAGATCTTCTCTGTTAATATCACAAATATTGACATTTCCAAGAAATATGAATACAAAGTTGATGGAATCATAGATTCTCATAGCTGTTAGATTATAGATGTCAACTAGTCTGGTTTACCCTAGAGAAGAATCCCTTTATCAGCCTCCCTGAGAGGTGGGTAGTCATCCAGCCTTTGCTTAATTCCTTTAGTGAGGAAAAGTTAAGAATTCCTGGTCCTTTCAGTCATTCTGTGTATGTTTTAACCCCTTCACAAGTCTTCTGTGAAGCTGTTGGTGCTTCTGCTATACAAGCTCTTCTCTGTTAATGTCACAAATACTGACATTTCCAAGAAATATGAATATAAAATTGATGGACATAGATTCTCATAGCTGTTAGACTTCAGATGTCAACTAGTCTGGTTTCCCTTACAGAGGACTCCCTTTATCAGTCTCCCTTGATAGTCATCCAGCCTTTGTTTAATTCCTTAATTGAGGAAAAACTCATTGGACCGACAAGGCAGTCTAGATTCCATTTCTGGACAGCATTCTCTGTTGGGAACTACTTCTATTCCCTGGGATAAGGTTTGCCTCTCTTTAATGTCTCCCCTTTCTTCTTGGGTCTTCTCCCTGGGGCCAAGCAAAACAAGTTGAATCCATCTTCATTATGGGAGCCCTTCAGACACTAATATTATGCCAGGTTTGTACTCAAACCAAAGCTGTAGTTGTAACTGGGCCTGCACTGTGAGCCTTTCCAGCAGGGTACATCTTGCCAGACCTACCCCTGACCACGCCTTCAAGAACCCAAGATCGTGGCCACTCCATGATGTGATGGAGAAAGGTGACCAGGATACTTTGACTCCAAAATCCAATTGTACGAGTGAAGAAAGGTCAAGTCGTGGTTAGAAAGCATGTCCAGATGAAAAGATCTGGGGGTTTGAATGAACTGCAAATTCAATAGATGTCAATATTGTGACTAGTTGGGAAAAAGGAAAAAAAATTATAAAGCAGATTGAGAGAGTTCAGCCCAGAGCTGCTGGTTTCTTCCCTGTCAGGTCCAGTTTGAAGTACTATATGTGGGTACCACTTTTAGGAAGGACATCAATAAACTGGAAAATATCTGGAGGAATATGAGTGGGATGAGGGGAAATGAAGTACCCACTGATGTCAGTCGACAGGAGAGAAGATTGATGATATAGACTGTGATTGTGATCATCAAGTCTCTGAAAGAATGGCCTAGGGAACAGGGTCACACTTGTTTTGCTTGGGCCCAGAACTAGTCAGAGTTTAAAGGAAGCCGATTTGTGCTCTATGCCAGAAAGAACATCCTCAAATGAGACCCAGAGGGCTGCCTTGGAAGGTAGTGAGTTCATCACCGGAAGTGTTCAAGCTCAGAAAGGCACTCAGACAAGATTTTTTTTCCAGTTCTGAAACTCTGGGATTGTACAGCTGTCATTAAGAGTCAGAAAGCCCCATGGTTTTGCCTTTTAAACCCATAAGCTTATAACAAAACAAGAAATCCATCCCTTCAGCTCTTTCCTTTTGTCCTAACTCCGCATCCATCTTTTGTTTTATTTCTGTTAATGAGGAGGCAGTATAGGCCCAGGGGGAAGCTGGGAGTACTCTGTCCTCAGGATTTAAAGAAACTAGTCCCACTAGCCTAGTATATATTGTGAACGTTTAGCCACTGGGGCTCAAAGGTCACTTCTTTGGAAATTATGGGCTGCCTGAGGAGCTGTTTATCACTTGCCAGGGCCAGAGAGGTCTGGGCTCAGAAGCTGAGTAGCTGCGTTTGTCTTGGGGCCAGAACTATAAAGGAGAAATGAAGCCATCCAAATGGAGTGGGACAATCAATCACAAGGCACAACAAGGTCTTTTTTTTAAACCCAGCTTAAATTCTCTGCATGTGTGGTAAAGTTAACTAGCTGCTTTCACTCTCCAAAGTCATTGTGTGCAGTGAAAAGGTAGAATGACTAGGAGTCAGGAGATTTGGGTTCTAGTCTCAGTTCTGCCATGGACTTTGGGCAAAACATTAACCTTTTCTGAATTTGTTTCCTTCTTTGTAAAATGGGGGAAGGAAATTAGATTTGATCTATAAGCCTCATTTCTGCTTTAATATTCCCTGTTCTGAGGCCCCTCCCAGCTCCGACATCCCCTGTTCCAAGGCCCCTCTGAGAGTCTAGGATCCTGCAGAGGTTATGGAGAGAAGGGACAGTCCATTGTGTCCCCTCCTTCCGTAGCAGCTTTGGTGAGGGGCCCAGACTCATTGATTTTTCTCCATTTCTGCAGCTCAGGGACACCCATCAGAAAAACAGCTGTAAGTGCTTTCAGATGTTTGAAAGGCTGCTCCCCTCATACCCCACTCTCCCATTTCTGCTCAATCCAGTCAGAAAAGGGACAAGAAGGATTCAATTAGCAGCCTGACCCCAGGGAGGCTACAACCACCAGCTCTCAGGGTTTGTTTGGAACCACAATCAAGACTCCTTTTCAGGACCAAACAAGTCTCTCTGATCAAGACAGGGTGACAAATGAACAACAGGAGCAGTCCTTGGTCAACCCTTGAGGCCTTCTGGGTAACAACCCCTAAGAGTCCCTGAGTTGTCTCCTCATTAGATGGCTAGTGACAGAGACCTAGGCCTGGAGTCAGGAAGGCCTGAAACTTCCTTGCTGGCGTACCCTGCCTGACTCAGTTTCCCCATCTGTAAAATGGGCTGGAGAAGGAAATGGCCAACGCTTCCAGCGTCTCTGCCAAGAACACCCCAAACAGGGTCACGGTGAGTAAGACATGACCGGACAACAAGAAGTCGTCTCCTCAGCTGCAGCCTCTCCCCTGCTCCATTCTGGAGGCCCTAAGACCTGCTTCAGATCCCACAGCTCCTAAGTGTTTCAGGGGCTCCCCTTTTCCTACCCAAATAAAGAACAAACTCCTGGCAAAAAAAGATACTCTATAACACGACGACAAATGGTGTCAAATTGGTGCTCCTCTCACTGCTCTCTTTGCCAAATTTGATCCAAACTGACTGTTTCTGGGGCCTCCATCCCTAGACATCTCCCCTGCTTTCCTGCGTATTTGACTTTGTTCATGCAATCCCCTATGCTTGAATGTTCTCCTCTTTCTCCTGCTTCTTTTCTTCCTCCTCCTCCTCTTCTTTCTCTTCTTCCTCCTCCTCTTCTTCTTCCTTCTTCCCCTCCATCTCTTCTTCCTCCTCCTCCTTTTCCCTCCTCTTCATGGAATCCTCATCTGGGGGATGCTCATAAACAGCCTATCATCTTTTAAGACCCATCTCAAACTCCCACCTCCTCTACAAAGCCCTTGGACCCTCCCCCCGATAGAAAGGATTTTTCCTTGTTCTGAACTCAGGGCTTTGTGGCTTTCCACTCTGTATTTCATTAATTATAATTGCCTTTGTTTGCTTCGTATTCTACTACCAGACTGAACATGGTGGTACCGATAGTGCATCCTTAGGTGTTTAATAAATGCGATTTGGAAATGTGAATGACAGAGAAGGGAAAGGAGGGAAAAGCTCAATCCTTCAGTCAATCAGCAAGCTTTCACTAGCCACCTCCTAGGGGTCAGGCACTGTTCAGAGGCATTATGGGAGGCCAGGACAATAAATGAAACAATCCCCCTCTCAGGGAGTTTTCATTTGAAAAGGGGGATTACAAAGACATACCTAAGTGGAACAAATACGAAGTCCTTACACACAAAACTAGGTTGGAGTGGGGGGTGGGGGAGAAGCAAGGGGGGAAGGAGGGGCTCTATCACAAAGGGACGTGGTCTCTTTCAAGAAGGGCCGTGATTCCTAATCCTCAGCTTGGGTGAGGGGGGCTCCTGGAAAGTCTCCTTCTGCCCCCCTTCTCTCCACCGCGCTCTGACAGGAGTGCTCCCTGAGCATGAAGACAGGAGCAGGACAGGATGGTTTCCTGTCTTCCATTGGGCAGCCTTGATTGTCCAGTCACTGAAATCTGCCCCTGTGGGGCTTCCCTCCCCAAATCCTAGCACTGACCTTCTGGGCCAAGATGCCAATAAGAGGGCAGTGGCTGCTGCCTTGATACCAGAGTGATGTCTGAAAGACAGCAGCTTATTCCCCATGGATAGGGGCAGAGGGAGCCCGGAAAATGCTGGTTCTCTTCCATGTCCAGGCCTCCAGCTCTGTCTCTCTAAGGGCCCTTGCTTCATGCAGGCTCTCACCCCTTCTCATCTGGACCAGAGCTTCTTAACTTTTTCCCACTTGTGACCCCATATAGCCCAAGAAATGTTAATACAACCCTAAGTATTCAGGTGCACAAATTAGGTATACAAGCAAACATTTTCTGTTAATAGATCATAATTTCCTGACCCCCACATCCAGTTACAAGACCTTATATGGGATCCTTAGCTGTAACCTTCTCATTGGGCTCTTGATTTCCAATATCCTTCTTCTATCCCTCTTCCACCCAGTAAGGTTACAATAGCACATGTCTATGCAAACTGTTCTGCTCAAGGATCTGAAGGAGACCCCTAACTGGGCAAACCCCGCCAGCTTGGCAGCTAAAAGCTTCATACTCTGTCTGCAGCTCACCCTTCTGAGGCTCTCTTCACCTGACTTCCCTTTGTAACATTCCCAGCAAGGAGCTTACTTGGGTTCCACAAGCTCAGCCCTCCAAATCTTGTCTCTGTGCTTCTGGACAGCACTCTCTCCTTACCCCAGACTCCAATCAATCCAATGAGAAGCATTTATTAGAGACCTACTGTATTCGAGGTTAGCCGGCTAAGTGCGGGGGGTAGAAAGACAAATGCAAAGTGCACTCCCTACCCTCAAGAAGCTTAATTTCCTTAATTTTATTTTATGTTAATTTTTTTAACACATATTGCTTAATGAACCATGTTGGAAGAGAAAAATCAGAACAAAAGGGAAAAACCATGGGAGAGATGGAAAAAAAAAAAAAACACAGAAAAAAAGAAGTGAATATAGCATGTGTTGATTTACATTCGGTCTCCTTAGTTTTTTCTAGATGCAGATGACATTTTCTGTCCAAAGTCTATTGGGATTGCTTTAGATCACTGAGGGAAGTTTAATTTCCAGTGGAGGAGACAACATGTACTTGGAAAGGAATATCAAAGCTACAAAGCAGATTCTGGATAGTCTTGGAGAAGAAGATGCTAGATAGTAGCTCTGGAGGGGCTGGGGACTAGCTGCCGGATACTAGGAGAGCTGGGGGCCAAGAAAGGCTCCCATAGGAGCTGAGCTTTGAGTGAGAGCAGGTTCTCCAAGAGGAGAAGGGGAGGAGGGAGCCAATTCCAGGCACAACGGTTAGCCGGAACAAGGGAACAGCCATGGTGAGAGAGCCATAGGCAGGTGTGATTAGACTGTAAATGTGTGGGAAGGAGGCTTGTTGTACAGGAAGACCAGAAAGGAGTCAGGGGGAGCACTAAATGCCAGAGTTTATATTTGATCCTCTGGGGAACAGGAAGCAAGTGGAGTTTGCTAGTTCTACATCGATAGGGCTTACCAGGCACTATGGGAAAGGCATTTCGACAGTACATGGGGGGTGGATTGGAGTGGGGGAAACTGAGGCAGGATGACCAAGGATACCGAACTAGTTTGGGTGAGAGCAGGATGGTGTCTGGGGAGCCCTGCCAGCCGGAGCTAAGAGGCAGTAGAGACAGACGGCTGTCACACAGTCCCCATCACAAAGCTGTTTTACTTTGATAACGATGCTTTAACCTAAAGATTAGCGGTAGAAAATGAGGATTTCAGACTGGGTGGCAGGAGCTATGGAGGAGAAGCTCTTTCTGGAGGCAGTAGGTAGGGGTAGCACAAGGGGCTTGCAGCTCCATGCTGGCTCAGACACTGAGTAGGCAGACTGGGGGCCCCTGCCCCTCTGCGTGCCTAAGTGGCACCCTCAAACTGGTGGATGGACAAGGATCCGGCCTCGGACCACTTACTATGTGGCAGGGGCAAATCATTGCATCCCTCTGGTTCTCAATTTCCTCATCCTTAAATGGTTCGGACTCCATGGCTCCTAAATCTGTGTCCTATGTTCTTTGACTCTCCGGGCATCAATTTGCTCATCCGTAACGTGGGGATGATAATCCTTGCACTACTCGCCTCAGAGGGTTTTATTGTGAGGATTAGGAGAGAGGCTGGCAAACCCAAGAGAGCTTTCTAAATGTCAGCTGTTTTCATGTTATAGTAGCCGCCATATGAATTATTCACTCTGCTCGGCTCCGACCAAAAAACAGATCCCCAGCCCACAAATTTGATGCCTTACATGCATCTGTCAGCCTTCTCCACCCCACCCACCATGGCTGCCGAATAAAGCTACTCGTGCCATAAAAACCCTCTTAGTCTTTTCTCTGTCAGTCTGCTCTGGCCCTATAAAATCCGCTCTGGGTCTGGAACGCTGCAGTGGCCTTCTCTGCGGCCCGTCCTGGACACACCATGGCCTCTCCCTGCAGCGGGAGGACTTTTATAATGTGCAAGCTGAAATCCGGATGGCATTGGCAGCCCAGCCAAGTGGTTTCCATTAAGGCCCCTGCCACCATTCACCAAACAGACCCAGAATGGGAACGATTTATCTGGAGTGAAATGACTGGCAGGCCTTGGAGATAATGACCTTTAAGTGCGCCATTCCCAGCAATGGCTCAGCTCTGTCTCCACCCGGGCCAAGGAGTTGGGTTTCTCAGCTCTGGATTCAGTCAGAGAAGGGGGAAAGGGGGCCACAGTATGGGGTTCCAAAAGCTTGCTTTCAAGCAAAGCTTTTCCATTTCTGAACTTTTCTAAACAAACACTTGCAGACTCAGAATCAGCTTTAATAGAGTGACTTCTGTCACATTGATAAAGTTGGTTAATTTTTTTCCTCACCCTCCCATAAAGAAGATTATCGAGGCCCTCTGAGCGTGTGGACATTGGGTTTAGGATGAGGAGAACTAGCTTTAATATGTCCTGGCTTAGTTACCGTGGGCCAGACCCTTCCCCCTTAGCTTATTCCATTGGTGACATGAATCTCCCAATGCTAATATTCTTTCAATAATAATCACTATTTTTAATAACAATGACAAGCCAACTTTCCTAGAGCATCTTAACACTTGTGAAACATTTTATGGGGATTATTTCACTTGAGGCGGCTGCTACAAGTATCATGATCCCCATTTTGCAGATGAGGAAACTGAAATTCAGAGAAACTAAATTATTTTCCCAGACCAAAATTGGAACCAGAAAATTTCTAGTGTGCCCTCCACCTCTCAGAATGCAATAATCCATGACCTACCTATCCAGTGCAAATGCAGTCTATGGCCATGGGCCTGAAGGTTTTTTTTTGGGGGGGGGGATAGTCGGAGTCCTAAAGTCAATGCTGAGATGGGATAGAATTGCTAAGGCTGGAAGACAAGGGGATTAGGGTCCCTACCCAGAGAGCTTTGGGTTCAAACCATCCCAAGTAGCTCCCAAGTAAGGATGCCAAGCTTTACTCTCTTTCCCCTTCACGCATTCACACATCAGAGACAGCTGGGTAGTAAGGGGGGGAGAGCATTGAGTTTGGTATCAGGAAGATCTGAGTTCAAAATTAGATGCAGACATTTTCTGGCTGTGTGGCCCAGGACAGCCTCTGTGTCCCTCATTTTCCTCATCTGTAAAATGGGGATCACAATAGCACCCACCTCCCAGGGTTGTAGTAAGGATCAAGAGGTCTTTGTAAAGAACCTTAACACAGCTCCAGGCACACAGGCACCTAATACAGGCTCATTTCCTTTCTCGCTTGCTTCCCAATTTATTCTGTCTCAGATGAGGTGGCAGCCATTGTCCCTCTCTGACTTTCAAACATATATCTCTAGCACTGACGCCGCAGACCTGCATCTCCAAGCGACCTGGACATCCCGCTGACATCTCAAATTCAGCCCAGCCCAAAGTCATTATCTTTTCCCCTCAACCTGACTTTCACCCAGATTTTGTAACCTTGAAGTTACCTTCCCTCTCTCTTGTCCCCCAAATTTAATCAGTCACAAGTCAGTCAATCATCATGGGTCATTGATCATCAGCAGGCGGGTGACAGGAGGGTTGACTTATTTAGCCACAACCAAAAAATGGCTGTGGATTCACCATGCCAGAGAGGACACTATGATCTGCATTGAGGAGGAAATGCCTGGTCAGACAAAATCAGAGACCCTCCAAATCTCCTGCCCAGCTCCCAGCACCAGGGTGTGTTCACAGGAGACACTTAGTAAATGTTTTTGGCCTGGACCCGATCCAAATTGGATCCACTGCTGCCCATGGACAGAGCCTTTAACACATTGGCTGTCCCTGGGCACCTACTCTGCCCAGGGTCCTGCCCCAGGCTCTGAGGAAGCAAAAGAGCATCAGACATGGGCCCAGGCCTCCAGGTCTTAGGGACAAAACAGGTAAACACAAGTCACCGTGTGCTAAAGTCCAGTGATCAGTATGGACACAATCTGTTTCAGGAGGCTGAGGGCTCCAAGGGTTGGACTGCTCAGAGAAGGCCTCATGGAGGAGGCGCCATCCGAACGGGACTCTACAAATGAAAGGATCCCCAAGCTGGAATGGAGATTAATACCCTCTAAGCCCTCATTTGCCAGACAGGGAACTGAGGCTAAGTGAGGGGGGTTTGCACCCAGTCACCCAAGGGGTGGGATGGGACTACAATCCTCATCTTCCGAGTCCTCGTTCTTTGCTCCTACTGTCACAAAAGGTGACAGAGGATCCTGCCAGCTTTGGTTCTAGCTCCACATCCCTTCCATTGGTCTCCTCTACCTCTTGCTCAAGTCTGGATGGGGAAAACAGCTCACTGACCAAAGAATCAGATCACTGGTGCTTCTGGGTCAGTCCCAGGGCCTCCAGCCCCTGAGCACTCAAAGGATGAGTTGTCTTCCAGAAATGTTGAATTTTCCCTTATTTTCTCCCTCCTTCTGCTCCAATATTTCCTCATTCTGTTGACTCCTGTCCTGCCTCCTGGAATTTATGAGCACCATGTGTCTGGGAGACTACTCCAAGGATATCAGAGAAATAAGGAATATCCAGAAACACTTTTGTAAAAAAACAATCAAGCCCCTCTTCTCTCTTTTACTTTGAATCGGACAAAGTGGATATCCCAGGATAAAAAAGCATGGATAGGGTGCGATCGCCATCCAAGGTCCCATTACTTCCTTTCCCTCCTTCAAGCTTCCCTATTACTGTTAGAAAAACCACTTAACTTGAGCCGTTGTGATCCCCAAGCTCTCGGTCATCTTTGAGCCCAGCTGTACAATCAGCCACCAGATCTGCCCCCACACCACCTGTCCCCCTTTCACACAGCATCCCACCCCCTTTTGTGCCAGTCAGGGCCAACCAAGAACCCCGAGCAGAGCTTGTTGAGGAGAGAGCTTGGCTTTCTGCCTCCCTCCCCTGCAAGCCCTAGAGAATATGGTGTGCCACGGAAGCCTTTCCCTCCCGGGCTGCGCACTCGGGGCAGCCGAACCCTGAACTCCCAGGGTCCTCCACCACCAGCCCTTCTCCAAAGACAGCTTTGACCCCCGAGAAGCCCGGGAGAGGGGGAGGGGGGCATCCCAGGCTGGGCTCTGGGGCTGGAGAGGCGCAGGAGGTGGCCGTCCTCCTAGGCACTTACCATTGGAGCGGTGAATGCAGGTGTGTTGGTTATCACTCAGGAAAAAGCCCTCCCGGCACTGGCACTCATAGCTGCCCATCGTGTTCACACAGATCTGCTGGCACCCGCCGTTGTTGTCCATGCACTCATCCACATCTGAGCCCAAGAAAGAGAAAAGAAGGAGGGGGTGAGTCCTTAGTACCCTTGAGAGATGGAAGCTGTCAGAAAACAGCACAAACTGTGGGGCACCCGGGAGTTTGGCGGGCACCCACCAGGGCCCTTCTGCTTTATAATGAGGAGACCCTGGGATGGGCCCTTCTCAGAGCGGGAGCTTGGTCTAGGTGATTCCCAAGACCTCCCAGCACGTGGACCTCATGGACCCATGGATGCTCTCATCTAATCGTGGTGAATGACTGACTCAACAAAAGCTCAGCATCCCTGTGATCACAGCAGAGCTGGTGACCAGAGAGGTTACATCACTGGCCCACTGACCCAATTAGTGACAGAACCAAGTTTAGAACCCAGGCCTTCTGTCTCCTAGTGCGCTATATGGGGTTAAACAATCACCAAAGAATCTTCCTTTGTACCAGGGACTGCGCTAGAGACTGGGGGTACAAGTACAAAGAGGCTCTTTCTCCCGGCAAAGATCTAATGGGAGAGACCACTAGTGCATCTACAACTATATTATATATATAAAATGTATAAATATTATATAAAATATATGTAAATATAAAATGAATAACTGCACATGTATGAAAAGAGATAAAATATCAAGTTTGTACCAGGGACTGCGCTAGATACAAAGAATGAGATGTTCTCTGGGCAAAGAACTAATAATGGGAGAGACCACTAGTGCATCTACAACTATATAATATATATATTACATATAAATATTATATAAAAAATATATAAATATAAAATGAACAGCTGCATATGTATGAAAAGAGATAAAATATCAGTAGTCTCAGAAGAGGAGCACTAGCGGTTGGGGAGACCAAGAAAGACTTGATGCAGAAGATGAAACTTGGGGAAGAGAGGGACCCTCTGAGAGTGGGCGAGGAGGGACTGCTTTCTAGACAAGGGGACTGGTCAGTACAAAGCCACACAGTTGGAAGGTGAAAAAGTCAGACATGGGAGATGGAATCTGTGGGAAAATGGGGAGAGGGCCGTGGTGGCTGGCTAGCAGAGGGCTGGAAGCCCGGCTGGGTAAAGCTTCAAGAAGCTAAATGGAGGGGTTTCTATTTCATCTCGGAAGAAACAAAGTCGTCGAAGCTGTTCTAATGGAGTCACACTCTCGGACCTGCACTTTAGGGAAGACTATATCGGCAGCAGGTTCCAGGATGCCTAGCAGTAGAGAGACTACTCGGGAGGCTGCTTCAGTAATCTAGGCAAGGGGTGACATGTCTCAGCTGAGGGAGTCTCCCACGTGTACAGCATCTGGTTAAAATGATAACAGCAACTGAGAGAGACAGTCAGGGAGAAAAGGAGAAAGAGGGAGAGAGAAAAGGAGGAGTCTGAAACAGAGGTGGGAAGCACTGTGGTGCATTGGGCGGAGGGCCAGCGTGATAGTCAGGAAGTCCTACGCGGGACACATCCCAGCTGTCCAATCCTGGGCAGGCCCCAAGCTACTCTCTGGGACATTCGGCCCCAGACTTGTTGCCAATATATAGACATGGAGGCAGGTTCCGCCTCAAAACTTCCCCATGGCAGTGAAATCCCAGCTAAGAAGAAGTCCAGCAGGTGAGCCTAGAGCCTGGAGCCTGGAGCAGCCCGGTAGAGAAGCAGAGCACACGTTATGGTCCCTACTCCTTGGGCAGTGGAACGGAGACCGTCGACCCCTTGATTGAGGGGCTGTAAAGCAGCAGAGCCGTGTGGGCTAGCAGCCACGACTTTGAGCTCTGTCCAGGTCCTGTTCCACCCATTCTGCCTCCATTAACATGAAGAGACTGTGTGTTTGGGGTGGGGGGAGAGGGAAGGAGCCCTGGTCTTGAAGCATCTCCATTCTGCTCCCTAATAACAGCTCCCACTCTGGGGGTGTTCTAAGGCTTGCAAAGCCTTTTCCTCACACCCACTCTGGGAGGGAGGAAGCCTGAGGCTTGTTCCTCCTATCAGGAGGTCTGGAAATTAAGGGATTCACCAGGAAAGCACAGCTTGCAAGGATGGGAGCTAGGAATTTAAATCAGGAACTCCTGACTCTGCTCAGCTCCGTGCTGAGCCAAATGGCAAACTGTTTCTGATGTAATAACAGTGCAAGGGCAGGAGCACCCTTCTGTGACACTGGCCAGCTCTGCAGGCCTCAGTCACCTCATCTGCAACCTCAGGGTAATAACTTCTGTAATCACTGGGAGGCTCAAAAGAAATGAGGGACATTAATACTAAAGAAATTCCTCCTATTATTTTTTAAATCTAGATGGAACTATGACTTCCTCAGCTTTGGATCCCTCTGGGGAGGAGACTCCTGTAACCTATTTAGATCACAAACTGTTTCACAATTTGTGTCCTTGGAGAATTATCTGGGACATGCTGAGAAGTTAGATAATTTTCTCAGGCATATATAGACAATATGTGTTAGGGGAAGGAATTCGAATTCAGGTTTTCCTGATTTGAAGGCTAACTCTTTCTCTACCATGTTATGTTATTGTTCACTCATTTCTGATTCTTCACGACCCCATGCGGGGTTTTCTTGGCAGATACTAGACTGGTGTGCCATTTTCTTCTCCAACCCATTTTACAGATGGGGAAACTGAGGCAACTTGCCCAGGGCCACATAGCTAGGAAGTGTTTGGGGCTGGATTGAAATTCAAAAAGATGAGTCTTCCTAATTCCTGGCCTGATGCTCTATCTGCTGTGCCACCTAACTGTCCTAATACCATTACTGTTACTGTTACCATCATCACCATAATCATCATCATCACCATCAGCACCAATATAATCATCACCATGACCATCAGAATTACCATCATCATCACCACTACCACCATCACCATCTTTTTGATGGTACTGATATAGAAATGTCTGGAAAAATTGCTCTTCTCCTGTTATTTTTGTATGTTTAATGTTCTTTGGAATTGTTGCACAAGGTATAAAATAAGTGCTTTTTAGTTGAATACAAAACAATTAGGATGTAGGTGCATCTTCTTTAGACTCAGAAAAAGTATCCTCGGTATAACACTAGTTATACACCAGACAGGACACCAGGGATAAAGTGCCCTTCGTCTCGTTACCACAGATTTTGATCCCCCGACCGGATCTTTGAAATTCCTTAAAAGCTTCTTCTTCCATGCAGCTTGGAGATAATGGGCCAGTTCTTAACTTTTTATGGATCAATGTTATGTCTAGGTGACAATGGGCAATAACTCTGTCTGCGATGATGGTCCCCTTTTAATACAGTGTATTGGTTGTGATCTCCAAGATACTTCTTGATCATTATCTATTAGGTAACATTCATGTCCTGTTCAGTATTTGTAGGTGCTAAACTTCTCCTGTATTGAAATGTTGGTACTATTAACTGGATAATCTCCATTGATCCTTTAATGCAGGATCCACAAGGATAGCTCTTCTTTAGTTTCTGGTGGCAGTGAACTGTTACTGAATTGCCCTCATGAACTCCCTTGTTTTCCCAAAGAAATCTGCCCAGCTCAAACATGGGTTCCTTGATTTTTTTTTTTGGACATCGGGTTACCCCGTTCATGCACACATCATCTGGGGAGCCCTTTGGACTCCATTCTTGGGCCTTCGGCATTTCCTAAGCTCCATCCAAGAGTTAGAAACTTCAATTACATTTCACAAATCTAGTGTCTTGTTATCAGTCTTTGATATTGCTCTTGGGAGTGCTGTCTAATCATTCTAAAGGTTTTTGACCTATTTATCATGTTTGAATCCAGCCTTTCAATCCCTTTGCTTCTTTTTGTCATGAATTGTTCAGCTTTCTACAGCTATCTTGGAGTAATGACATCTATCTTTTGTTAATATTGCATAGATTTTTTGTTTGCTTACTTCCCAAATCTGCCACCATCCATTTTTTGCATTTCAGAAAGTGTGTATCATCATGCACATGTTAATAATGGCCTTGTATGGGCTTATTTTTTTAAAATTTAGATGTACCTATGATTTGGTCAGCATTGGATATCTCTGGGGAGGAGACTCCTGTAACCTGTTTAGATCACAAACAGTTTCACAAACTGTGTCCTTTGGTATTAGATATAATTTTCCCTTTCTCCCTTCCAGTTTTACAAAAAGGTTAGAGTTTCAGTCACTTCCCTTAATATACCTATTCTTTCTCTCATTATATTAATGGTTTTTGTGTCTTTTGTGATCCAATTTTAATTTTTACATTATCGGGTTTCTTTCTAGCATATAGATAACCAGAGATTTCCCCCACGCTGCTTCTTTCCAAGTTCTGCCTTTCTCCTTGCTGATTTCATTACTTCCTAAAGACTTGTAAAGTTTTTGATTGGTGTTGAATTATTTACTTTGTTATTTGTGCTGTTTCGACCTCTTATGTCACCTTGACCATTTAACTTTGGCCTTTAATTGCTGATAAAGGGAAATTTGAATTTTTAATATCTTTAATTTCCTTGATTGCTTTTCATGGTTCTTTTCTGTTGCCTTTAATCAAGCAATATGGCATTCGTGTTTTCTGTTGTGTGTCCCAGATAGATACTGATGTTGTTTTCCTGTCCCCCTATACAGTTCTTCAAAGGATCTCTCAAGTCACTTGTTCCCTGGGAGCCTTAGAGGCATTCCTTAATAGTCCCCACCACTTCTCTTAGTGTTCTTATTATGATAGCAGCTTCCACGGTGCTGATCCACTTTCTGTCAAATATGATGGGCAATGTGTTCATTCATGATGGCTATTGTGGATACCAGCTGTTAAATGACTGTTTTAGTATCATTTTGTCTCTCCTTTGCTAGTTAGATTCATGCAATCAAATTCTAAAGCAACCTTTTAGAATTCCAGTCCAAGTATGACCATCTATCTTTCCTTCAGAATTATTTGAAACTTTCTTGCTGTTTTCGATTCTTGTTTCATTATCTGTTATCATTATTATTCTCATCTTTTTTTTTGATGGAGTTCAGATAGAAATGATCCTGGGCTAAATCACTACTCCACAATTGTATTTTAAATTTCATGATTTGAATACGGATGCACAAGTAGATAAAATGATGACTTTTTTTTTTAATTCAGTAAGATAATTGGGTTGTGAGGGCCTCTTCTTCTCTTAGTGTTCTTATTATGATCGCAGCTTCCACATGTGCTGCACGGTGCTGATCCACTTTCTGTCAAATATGATGGGCAATGTGTTCATTCATGGTGGCTATTGTGGATACCAGCTTTTAAATGACTGTTTTAGTATCATTTTGTCTCTCCTTTGCTAGTTTGATTCATGCAATCAAATTCTAAAGCAACCTTTTAGAATTCCAGTCCAAGTATGACCATCTCTTTTTCAGAATTATTTGAAACTTTCATGCTACTTTTTATTCTCATTTCATCATCTGTTATTATTATTATTATTATTCTCATCTTTTTTTTGATGGAGTTCAGATAGAAATTATTCTGGGCTAAATCACCACTCCGCAATCGTATTTTAAATTTCATGATTTGAATACGAATGCACAAGTGGATAAAATGATGACATTTTTTAATTCAATAAGAGAATTGGGCTGTGAGTGCCTCTTTTGTAGGCTTGTTGAAAGGTCTTCAAGATAACTTCAGGAGTACAGAAGGAAGGGCGGCAGTGACATGGACTGCCTATCCCCCACGTGGTCTCCTTGGAAAGTCTTTCATTCATTCATTTGGAGATTAGGAATACTTGAGATGGCAACATGGCAGTTAAAAACCACAATATTTGAATTTTTAATAGATCAAGGTTAGGTAGTATGATAATGAGTTTAAATCATCTTCCTGAAAAATAGCATATTTTATATGAATTGTTCTTGGTGCTATTTTGTTGGAGCCCTTTTTGAAATAGTTTTTCAAGTAGACATCAGCTATTTTAGTGTCCTGACAATAATCAGCTTCAGTTTATGTTCAGTGGGTCCCCAAAGTTCCAAAGGTTTTACATTAAAGTTTACAACTGCATTAAGACTTCGGGGGCACTTAGCATTTGCCATCCCCGAATGTATATTCCATGAATATACCAGAATTTAAGGCTTTGTAAACACTTGATAATTGCAACAAAACAGAGCTGAGGGTGCTTTCAGGAATCCTGAAATCAATGCTGTTACTCTGCTTCCTCCTGCCACTTTCAGGATATCTTTTTGTGCTCCTTGGCTAATCGATTTGTTCTTTTCTTTAAAGTGGCTATAGGTTTGTTTTGGTCTTTAAGAACTTTCCAACAAATTTTTGGTCTTATTCTTACCACCAAGGGACCTTGGGCTACTAAGATCCCCCCTTATAAAGTATCAGGGGGAATTTGACTATTTCTATCCCAGAATTTTGGTTTAAATCCTGCTATCCTGTAAAATACATGGCTTGTTTTAGCTGCAGTTCCAACTCATAATGTGGCAAGTCTCTTCTGCCCTCAGGGACTCAGTTTCCTGGTTTGTGAAATGAGGACCCAGGCCTGAATGGCACTAGCCCTCTCTGAGTTTCAAGATCCAACAACAAGGTCCCAGGACTCCAGGAAAATGCCCCCTCTGTCTGTGCTGGCTCTGCCTTTGGAGCTGCTGCCCATGGTTCCACATGAAGGGGTCGGGTTTGGGGAAAGACTAGAGTCCCAGGCCCCCCGGCCCCCGGCCCCTCTGCCCAGGGCGGGCCCTGCCGTGCTCCACAGACACGGTTCTGAGCTGGGAAGGCAGAGGCAGCAGACACAAAGGGCATTATTGGTGCAAAGAATCTTGATGGATCCCTGGTCTCCGAGAACACATCGTGTTTCAATTAGAGCCCCCTCCTCGCTCCCCCGCCCCCTTTCTCTGGCTAGCCGTTTGTTTAATGCCATTTAATGAAAGGAGGGCTACTTAAGTCCCAGCGTTCCATGTCTGGGCTGTCATTTGAACAGGCGGCCGACCACAAAGCACTCTCTGCTACTGCCCCCTCCTCCATGCCATTAAACATTTTATGAAGTTCTTTTTCACATAAGTATATACTTCACCCCTGGGACCCAGCAGGGATTACCAATGTGGCAGGAGCCAGCCCAGACTGTGAGATCTCCTTTCAACCTGACCAGGCCCCAGAAAAGTGTCTGCTGTGTCCCGGGTCCTCGGGCCCCTAGGCCCCAGTACAGATGTCCGAGGGTTATTTCGAGGAAGGACAGAGGCAGATTCGGGCCTGGAAGCCAGGGCTTCCATTCCATCCTCCTCGGAAACACTGTTAATTGAGGGAGTTAGAGTCGGACCCTAAGGCTCATGGGAGGGGCAAGGCCATGACCAAGGCCCCTGGGTGACCCATTCAGAGGCTGGCTCTGCTCCCAAACCAGCTGCCCCAGGGCAGCAGGTCCGCCTCTTGCTCCAGGAAGCTTTCTCAACCACCCTTCCTTGGATGGTGAGCTTCCTCCTTAGCTCCCATCTGCTCTTTCCTTTGTAACCCTGGACTTTTTCTTTCTTGCCCTTACAACACGGTTCTGACAAGAGGCCCATTGGCTTCCACGGGTTGCTGGCCCAAGGGGTGGCCACTGCTGCCTGAGACACCCGGGCTCCCACATCTGGGAAGACAGAGCCATGACCAACAATATTTTATATCTGCACAAAGGAGGTGCTAACTTGCATGGAAGAGGGAGTTAATGTTAACCAGTGAAATCAGTCAGTCAACAAACATTGATTAATCGCCTCTTGTGTGCCTGACACAGTGCTGAAGTCCTGGGGATGCAGAGTAAGACAGAACAGTCTCTGCTGCTGAAGTCAGCAGGACCTGAGTTCAGATACAGCCTCCAGCACTTACAATGAAGTGACATAAGTCATTTCATTACCTCTAAAAAGTCTCTTTTCTCAAGGAGCTCACAATCTAACGAGGGAGACAACTCACAAACCACTGTGGACAAACCAACTGTAGCCAGGACAAATTGGAGATAAAGGCAGAGGGAAGGCTTTCTGCACACGGCAGGGTTTTATCTGGGACTTGACAGAAGCCAGGAGGCAGAGATGGGGAGGTAGTGAGTCTGGAAATGGACTGTCCCTGGGACACAGATGTCCTGGGCAGGGGGAGGACACGAAAGCTGGAAGAGCTTTAAATGCCAAAGAACTTCATATGTGGGCCTGACGGGGATAGGGAGCCACTGGGCTTCACTGCATTTTGGGAAGACCATTTTGACAGTAATGGGGGAGTCAGGAAAAGAAATGGGTTTGGGGGGGGAGTTAATGAGTCCAGTTTTGGACACATTGAATTTAAGCTGTCGATGTTTGAGGCTGGAAGTCAGCTCAGAGGTGAGGACTGATGAAATAAATTTGAGAATCATCGGCATGGAGATGTAATGGAATCCATGGGAAATAGAACATGGCCAGTGAGTATGGCCTTGATGATGACCCAGCAGAAGCTGAGAAGATGAGATTGGATGGGGAGGAGGAGACCCAGGAGGAAGTGACATCACAAACACAGAGAGGAGGAAATCAAGGAGGAAAGGGCGATGGGCAAGGTCAGGACGAGGACCGAGGGAAGGTCATTGCATATGGCAGGTCGGAGAGCACCGATAATTTGGGGAAGAGCAGTTTGGGGGGAGGGTGATGAAGCAATAGGCCGAGCTGTGGGGACAAGGGGAAGGCTTTGTGCCTTCCCCGCTAGACCCCCTTCCAAGGTCCTCTGCTCCTTGTTCACATCTGGTATCTTTTCACCAAGGTGTGTCTCCCCACTTCAGGGACTCCCCTGCACCTCAGAGGAGATTCTATTTGGGGAGCAGGCCCGGGGAAGGGAGTTAGGGAAATTGTGCTGTGGATTTGAAGCCCAAGGGGCCATCGAAGCTGTTATTGCACCGTTAGACCCTCATCCTTGGCATTGGTTGCTGCTTTACATGTGTGGATATCAGTGCCAGCCAGTGGCTGAAGATCCCTGTTTTCAAGATATTTTTGGAAAGGATTCATGCTTTGGGAGTGTTTGGGTCTAGACCTCAAGTTTCTTCAACTCTAGATTCTAGGACCCTTTACCTCCTGGTCCACTGGGAGCCACTATGCTAAAGCTGGAGTAGTAGACAGAGCCCATGGGGACAGACAGTCTCACTGGGAGAGTGGAGACACTGTCACGTAATCATCCTGCCTCCTCAGCTAACCTAGCTATTAGGATTAAGACTGGCTATTCTTAACGTGGCCAAATGGCCGACAAACTGAATTTGTTGGATTAAGCAAAGTCTCCAGTTTTATCATGGTGAAGTGAAATAATGGAGGCAGCCAGGTGATGCAATGGATAGAGCTGGGCTTGAAATGAAGAAGGCCCAATGTCAGAGGCCAGTTGTGTGACCCTGGATAAGTCCCTTAACTCATATTTTCCTCAGTTTCTCATCTGGAGAATGGGGGCACACTGGATAAGGCATTGGCAAGCCATTCCAGTATTTTTTCCCAATGAAACTGAAAATCAGGTCATGAAAACCCCAAAGAAAACCCCAATGAAGAGCTGAACACAACTGAAAACGACTGAACAACAAAACACTACTAAATGATTGATGACCTGAGTTGCTGAATTATCCAGAGTTTCAACGTTAGTTTTTCATGATGCAGTGAAATGATCGGGTAGCTAGGTGGTACAGTGGCTAGAGCGGCGAGTCAGGAAGCACCCTGGAAAAGGAATTGGCAAGCTGCTCCAGTATCTTTGCCAAGAAAACCCCAAATGGGGTCACGAAGAGTTGGACATGACTGCACAACTGAACTCTTTTTATTCCTGTAACACATAGCGGGCTCTTAATAATGCTTGCTGACTGGCTGGGGGATATCCTCTTTATTCTCCATGAGCCTACAAGGGAGAGAGAGCCACCTCCCTGGTGATAAAGGCTAGAATGGTGCAGGGACAAAGTGCTAAGGGGAAGTTAAGGAGGGAAAGATGGCTTTTACCTGGATGACCAAGCTTCACGAAAGGCAGAGCACTTGAGTTCCTTTCACTACACCCCAATTAAGCCCCTGCAAGGTGAAAGCCAGTCCTGGACTTGGGAAACCCTGGCATCAAGTCCTGCCATCAGCATCTCTAGACCAATCACTTCATCTCCCAATGATCTAAGCAGCTTCCTAAGATTTTCAGGGCTGTTGATCTGTATTGGTGGAGGGAATTCAGATCCTGGGAACGGAATTTGCTACAGTGATGAAATCATAGCAAAAACATGTGCAAAGCATTAAGTTGAGCCTAGTAGGGAGAAACTCTACCAGGTGGAGGAGGGGGAACTCAAAGCATTCGAAAGGATCTGGATAAAGGCAAGAGCTGGATCTTATCTGCCTTCTGCAAGGCAAAGCACAGACTTCAACCCCAAGTAGGCTCTTAATGTGCCCCTGTTGTTGAACTAGGGCCGAATCCATTCTTCTCAAACCATGTACTAGCCCCTTCTCTGTGATTTCACTCCAGTGTCCAGACATTGATTTCTAACTCATCTCCCCCGAAATTTAAATAAAAATAAAAAGGAAATCAATACACATCGCCCAGCCACAGCATCAGTCTCTTGTGGAACCAGCGGCTGGCCTTCCAAGTGTTGGTGTTTACATTAGCACGGAACAACTCGACCCATCGCTTTCCAGTTGAGATGAATAATTTGAAACAAATGCAAAGTCTTGTAAACATTATTTTTAGGCTCCCAAACAGCAAATCCCCAAGATTTCCCCCTTGGATTGTGGGACCATCTCTTTCTGTGTCCCTTCTCCACCAGTAGGGAGGGTTATCAGTTCAGCTGCTCTGGGGTAAGTAGTTTGGCTGTGGACAGAAAGGATCTTGGGAGATTTTGATTATGATATTGGCTCTCCAGTTTAGGAGCATGGGCTTGAGACCTGGGAGGGAGCTCGGGGATGGTTGAATTGGGCTATTTATTTTAATAAGAAGGTAACTGGGCATCAGAAAGAGGGAGTCATCTGCCCAAGATCATGAGTCTGAGTCTCAGTTTTTTCATCTTAAAAAGGAGAAGACTGGATTAAGTCATCTCTGAGGGCCCTTCCATCTCAAGGCCTTGGGATCCGAGTACCTTTTTTGTCCATAAACAAGAAAGGCAACTTTTAAGTGCTGATGCATTCAAATTAGACAAAGGAAGCAATCTGAAAATAGCCCAAATAATGCTATAATCAATAGATTAATCAGACAGAAGACTAGTTAGAAGATGGATCTCCCTAATTTTTTGAAAAATGTTAAAAGCACTCCAGATGTAGGAGGGCATCAGGGTCAGCATCCCTTACTGAAATCCTCCAGTGCCTCCTTCCTTCTCCTGGGCTCTCAGATCTGGATGATAGGCACAGCGAAATAAAGTGGGGCTCATGGCTGGAAGCTTGGCCAAGATGGTGTGAATGGTAGATCTCATTTTCCTCTGTTTCAGCTTTCTCAACTACAAAATGAGGCTAATAATCATTCCTCCTTCCCAGGATTATTGTGAAGATCAAATGAGGTAAATTTGTAAAGCAGAGTGCCTGGCACACAATAGGCAATTAATAAATGCTTATTCCCTTCCCCCCTTTTCCTCTTTCAGTGAATGTCTTTGCCTGTTCTCTTCAGTTTTCTAAATAAATCACTATGGCATCTGCAAATGTGGATTTTATTTGTTGTCATCATTTTGCAATTTATGCAGAATATCCTCCCAGTTATTAAGTGTCCTTCCCCCTCAAAATTACTTTCTCATCACTTTGTATATATTTCATATTGATTTACCTATCTACCTGGTTTTTTCTCCCAATAGAATGTAAGACAGCAGGGAATATGTCATTTTTGCCTTTATATTCCAAGTACCCGATGGAGTGTCAGACACATAATAGACACTTAAGAAGTGCTTCCCAGGGCTACTTTAGATTAATCTTACATTCAGTAATAGTGGTAATGATCAAAGAAGAAAATGTACTCTATCATACTGAATAACATAAATGTTTACTATTATTGTTGCAAATGTCAGCAGCATTTCCATTGTACTTTAAAAGCCCTTTGCATCCATAATCTCATGTAATCATCACGCTAGCCCTGTGAGGTCAGTAGGGATGCTATTATTATCCTGTTTTACAGATGACAAAACTGAGGTCCAGAAGTCCTAAGTTACTCATCCAAGATGACAGTTAGGAAGTAGCAAAAATGGAATTAATGAAGTCAGTGATACATATCTTGTTGAGGCCCACATTGATCTTTCTGGGGAACAATGAGCTTACAACAGTGCTTAGGGTTTAGCCTTACTGGAAGCATATGTTTCTTCTAGATGAGAGGACTATGGTCTGGAATTTAGCCCCTCTGGACTAAAATCAAAATGGGTTTGAATCCCATCCCAGCCACATACAACCTATGTGGTTTTGTGCCAGATATAGCCCTTCTTTGGCCCTCAGGTCGCTCTTTAATAATATCCATTCATTCATTTATTAAATGCCAACTGTGTGCAGGGAACTGTGGAAGTAACTAGGAGTAGGGACAGAAAGGTAGAATGGCACTCTTCTTGGCCTTGTAGAATCCCATTCTATTAGGGGAGACAACGTCTACAGATACATAAATATCAAGTTTGTACACAACGAATCATAAATAAAATTGTGGGGAAGACCAGTAGCAAATATCAGTCTTGGGGAGGAGGCAGAACTGTGCAAACTGAAGGAAGCTCAGTGTGAGAAGAGGGAGGGCATTCTAAGTAGGGGTACAGCATGGGGAAAGGAATGGGGGTGGGAGGTGAAATTTCACATATAAGGAATAGCCCAGAGCCCAATTTGGCTGGAACACGGAACATGTGAAGGAGAGAAATGTTCAGTCACCCTGGAAAGGGAGATTAGAGCCAGATAGGAAAGAGTTTGTGTCTGCTCCTAGAGAACCCCAGGGAGCCAGGGGCAGTTCTTGAGTAAGATAATTAGTTATAATTGGCCGTTTGGTCAGACTGGTGCTTCTTGAGGGATGTGGCAGTGATGATTACACTGACTACAGAGCAGGACCTCTGAGACCCTTCAAGCTCCCTGGTTCTAGAAGCTCTGGAATGTGACTAGTGCATATGTTCCCTCCAGGAGTGTCCGGCCATCCTACATGATGCCCATCCAGGTTCTTCTAAGTGGGCCATCGGGAATCCCCCCCAGGGTGCTGGTTCCTTTCTTCCATTTCTCCTGATCTCATAAATGTCTTCAGACTGGGCTCTAGTTACCCCTCAGTCTTGTCATTTGGCCGGCCCATCTGCTTTTGCTCTCATACACTTTTTTCATTTGAAAATGTCCCCCTCCGATCCAAGGAATGGTTCCTGGAAGTACAAAATCCCATCACCTCCCTATAATCCCTATAAGACACCAGAAATTTGCTACAAAAACTCTCCCCCTCTAATTATTGGTTTTGCCTGTACAAAAACATTTCCATGTATGTCCTTGAGACTATCCATTTTGTCTTCCATGATCGCTGCTATCCCTGTTTAAGGATGGGTTCTCCCCCAGTCACAGCCATGAAAGGTCTCTCCTTTTCCTCCTCCATTTTCCAGAAAACATCCTTCACTTGAGTTTATTCAGAAGCCCCTCGTCTGTTAACACAACAGCCATGGCCCTGTGTCCTTTGAGGAAAACTCCTCTAGAAACTGCAGGACTGGCTCCATAAGTCACTGCCCCACCATGCCATTGATGGAAAGCTGGGACCTTGTTTCTGGGAGGCACTGCATTAGTCTCTGAAGGCAGTCCAGCCCCCTTCCTCTTTCTGTTCAGTTCTAGATTCAAACTGTTATTGATTTTTACATCTGGGTGTGGGTGCTAGACAAGCACTCTCAGTTACACTCTCTAAGTCCTTGCCATAATCTGGGCAGTAAATCTTCCTCATCCACTTGGCTTTTCCTGTGTGGATGGGCCAGGCCAAATGGGTCTGAGCACGATGGCTCTCTTTCAGGAGGTTCTGCAATGTTCCAGGTTTATTGCAACCACTGTGATGCCATCTGAAAACAAGAATACCCAGAAGACTTCACCATCTGCAGGAAGCCTCTCTTGGTTTGGATTTTGTGCTGGATATCCTCCACAATGGCAGCGAGTGTCTTTGGTGAGCACACAGCTCCCTGGAGGACATATGCTCTGATCATTGCGATCAGAGGATCATTGTCATGGGCAAAGAATCCATCACGAGACATCTAGCCCATCCTGGACAAGCCCCATTATCTGCCTGAGCTTTTTGGTTCCTGTTGCAAGGACCGACCCTCCTTATGGCTCTAAGGTTCTCTGATTACAGAATCTGATGAGCAAGGAGCCAGCTCGCAGCCGAGAGGCCTAAATGCAGAGTGGGAAGGGAAGCCAAGGAGCTGGACACTCCACCGTCCTGACAGCAGACTTGGCTGCTGACCCCTGCACATGACTGCTGGGGCTGATTCCTTCCCCACCCTTGTTGTGTTAGGAGCAGTCCCAGGGCAGCGCCGCATTTTGTACATCCCAGGACCCAATCTGGTTACTGCCCTGCAGGGAGCCATCTGGGACTGGAAAAACCCAGGGGATTGTTAGGGCCCCAGCCCCAGAACATCCACAAAGCTCTGCACGAACATAGGCAAGGAGGGCCAGGATCTCTGGAAAGAAAGATGGACCTGCAAGCAGGGAACCCATGGGCGTGGGAAGAGTGCCCAAAGGACTCTTTCCTTCACAGACATAAGACCCTCCTCTCTAAAATGAGGGAGTTGGACTATTGATGATCTGGGGAATTATTTCCAGATCCCAGGATGGTTCTCATAGCCTAGAAGGGATGTCATAGGTCACCCAGCATACCAAAGTCTTAGACTCACAAAAGTTATGTGACCCCGGGAGGTCCACATCAGTGTAAGGAAGATAAATAATTCCTGATTTGCTAGTTTGATGTGAGGATCCAAGGAAAGAATGGACGTAAAAGCTCTTGGTAATTTGTAAAATACTCGGTAAGATGTGAAAGCTTTGTTGGGAGTGTTTAGTCACTTTGAAAGCTGAAACACTTTATCATCTGTAAAGCACTTTGTAAAACACAAAATGCTTTAATACAGGACTATAAATTATAAAATGTTTTGGAAACTATAAAGAGTTTCAGAAACTGCCAAAGCCTTTGTAAACCACATGGCATTGTACGTGAGATATTATCACCTGCCGTCACTTGCTGGTCCACATGGAGATGGAGGCAAATGGGTCCATTTCTGTGAAGAGCTCCCAAAAGAGGTAGAAAGGTAGGGGCTGGGGATGAGGAGAGGCCAGACTGCTCACCGTAGCTTTCCATTGCCCGACCGGCGGACGAACTGGATGGGTGTGGGGAGGAAGGGCAGACAGTCTTGGACTTCTCCAGGAAAGCCGACCCTCAAGCCGGGACCCCATCGGCTTTGCTGGCTGGCCTCCTGGCCCTTCTACTGCTTGGCAAAGAGCGAGGTTGTTCCTCCTCTGCCAAGGAGTGGCTTAGGGAGAAAAGCTTCTTGGACATCAAACAGCTCTGGCAAAATTGCATCTGATGAGTTAAGTGTAAATAAACGAGAAACATATGGGCCCAATCTCCTGTAAAATACACACGAGCTTTAAGGCTTCAGGGACTATGCACTTGGCAAAGCTCACGCTAGGTTTGGCCAGGCCCAAAATGCTCAGGGGATTGTCTGCAGGGCCAAGCATGTGGCCCATCCTCCACCCCCAGGCACTAGTCCTGGCTGCTCCTCTAGGGCTCGCTGACCCTCCAGATGGGCTAGGCCGGGATCCGAGGATGACTCCAATGTAGGTGCCCCACGGGGCCTCCAAGGGCTTTGAAGAGAGCCAGTCCTGTCTGTGGATCCACCAGAGCCAGATCTCAGGCTTTCTGTCCTGGTCTTGTTTGGGGGATGCAGGAAATCAGTTCAGCCCAGGGCAGGAATGGAAAGAACTCTGGATTAAAAGCGCTAGGTCCTTCCCTCCAATGAGACAGAGCCCCGGCCTTTCTCCTTTCGCTGATGGCCATTATTCCATGACCCTGAAGCTGATGTGGTGAGGGAGTCACTTCAACCTGAAGATCCTTTCATGACTGTCTGTCCTGGTCTTCCTACCCAAAGCCTTGCCTGCTGGGTTGGACCCTCCAGAGCTTAGGGGTCCCCTTTCAAGAGCCCAGGGTCTCTCATGGAGCTGAAAGGGACCTCAGAAGCCACGTGATCGTGCTTTCCCGTGGTCTTCCCGAGAGAATCCATTCTCCTTCCTGGACATCTTCCACAACAACAGAATGAGCAAGCCCTTCCATGTCTAGAGATGGTTTCTATGAAAATGGCCCTTTCCCATACAGTCCTTTCATTTTTCAGGCTCCAGGTCACCTCATGAGAAGTCACAGGTGCAGCCACCTGGAGAGCTCAGATCTTCCAATGTTCAGACCTTAATTCTTCCCATTCACCTCTGATTAGGGCAAAGACAAGGACTTGAGAGGGAGAATTTTTTCTAAGAGCTGCTGCAGTAGTTAGGTTTTTTCCCCAGCTATCATCTTCCCACAAACATTCCTATGGCTTTCTTTAAAGCTATTTAATATTATTAATGATAATCATGATCACAGATACTTTGAAACGTTGTAGTTTACAAAGCAAAGATTATTCCAACCAACTCAAGAATACAGAGCCTGCCCATGGAGAAGAGGTAGATTTAGGTGGGGAGGAGGCTAGAGAAGGATAGGGAATATGCTGCCTTGAGTCTTTAGTGGGTAATCTCTTCTAGGAGGAATTAGGATGTTCTGCTTGGTCCCAGAGGACAGAACAAAGAAGAGACAGTGGAAGTTCCAGAGATGAACATTTCAACTGGATAGGAAGAATAGCTTTGTCAAAGTGAAAGGTCTCCACAAAAGAAACAGACTGGGGAGAGGGAGCTGGTAGGTTTCCATTACTGGACGTCTTCAAGGAAGAACCATTCGCCAGGATGGCGGCAGCGAAGGGATTCTTTCTCTAGCTTCCTCCCGTCCGCTTCTCAGATTCTGTGGCACTTGGTGGGATGGGAGGGGGCAGCGGCATTCACGGGAAACCACAGAGAAGACCAAGGGGACGCCAGCCTTTTGCGTCCTCTTGTTTTTCAGCACTTGGCTTGACCCTGCTTGGACGGGGGCCATGGCTCCATCGGTGAAATTGCATAGCGTGTCCCCAGTTGTGCTCCCACTTCCAGATTCCTCCAGGATAAGTCAGCCCTGCAGGAGGGAGCCCCCACCACTGCCTTCCTCGCTTCTGCCCCAGATCTGAAGAGAAGTGATTTATCCCCACAGCAGCTTCCAGGCACTGACAAGGAGGAGTCGATGGGAAAAACAAACAAGCAATTTCAGTTACGTTGAGATGCATCTTAAGCTCTGAGGGACCATGAGGGCATGAAACGCCAGGAGATGAATCTTAAGCTTGGAGAAGCCAGTGAGGACAAGAAATGCCATCCAGGAACAGCCCAGGAGCCACTAGAAGCCACAAGGCACTTCCTCTCTCTAAATCTCCACTTTTTCGCACGGAAAATGGGGAAGGGGTCATGGTGCTTGCCCTAGCCACCTTACAGGGCTATTGTGAGGAAAATGCTTTGTATGTTATATAAATAGCTATATATATATATATATAGTTACATAAATAGGTATAAATGTTAAATATATATATATACATATATATATATATATGTTTAAAAATAAATTTTATTTAAAATAATGGAGGTGAATTTAGACAAGGCGCTTTACCCCTCAATCCAATTCAGCAAACATTTATTAATTACCTTCCCATATGTAAAACCCTGTCCTAGGTAAGTTCTGGAATATAAGCCTGAAAATACAAGAGAATCTTCTCTCCAGGATCTTATCAACCACTGAGGACTTTTCTTAGTGACACTGTCACAAGTCATCCCCGCCCGTTCTTCCAGCCTGAGCATCCAATTCATGTGTTGTTCCTTCCTTGTTTTCTCTCAGCATTGCGCAGGAGTGTAACCATGGCTTTTCCCACCTCCAGCCCAGCTTTCCCTGTGTGATTGGTCTCAGGTGCTACCTGCTACCTTTCCTCATCCCCTTTGGTATCGTCTCTCTCTCCTTCCTCTAGTTACCTTGTCTTTATTTGTCTGAGGTGGAGGGGTGGTTAGGTAGGAAAGTAAAGGCACAGCTATTTCAGGAGGGGAGAGTCCAATGGGATATGGGATCTGTGCCCAAGCTTGAAGGGAAAGAAGGATTCTGAAAGGTGGAGGTGATGACAGAGAACAGACCCAGGGGTGAGCTGGACTATGGAGTGGGCGAGGGGGAGAACCATCAAGTCTTCTTTCAAATAGAAAAGGAGCCCCCTGCCCTGAACACCTCACCACTTGTAGGGAGCTCAGAGAGTGTCTATAAAATGGTTCACAAACCAGAAAGCACTCTGTCCATGCCAGCTGTCACTCTTACTTAGCCATTGAGAAGGAGTTCAGTTCAACCACATTCAGCCTTGGTATGAGCAAAGAGCCCTGGATTTGTAACCCTGCCACTCGCTGCCTTCCAGGGCATCCTGGGCTGCTGTGCCAGAGACGCCCCCCCTTAAAGGTCCTTTTACCTCTAAGTGTGAGACTTCCTTGATCCCAGAAATCTGGGCGCCACTAAAGATACAAAGTCAAAGTCTCCTCTCCTTGGGGAGCACAAAGACAAATGAGCCAGGAGTGAGAGTGGCTCCCTGGAGGTCCCAGACTCTCCCTTTCTTCATGAAGGGCATCCAGGTAGAACATCCCCAGAAGGCATTTATGGGGTGGACATGGGGGAGGGAGGTGGCAAGAGTATGAGGAGAGGGTATACTAGAGGAAGAACAAGAAACAAATAAGCTGAGACCAAAGCGAGAAGACATTTTAAATGAAGGGGAAAATTGGCTACCTTCCTTCTGCACACCCTGAGAAATGCAGCAGGGCTGCACCTGGTTCTGATTACTGCACGAAGGAGAAGAACGAGGGGGAGTGGCTGGTCCTTGGGCTTTCTAAAAACCCCACAACAGCAAGCCAGGAGGTGGGCAGAGAAGGCTCCCTGTGGCCGCAGCAAAACAGTACCCAAATGATGCAGATGGTCCACTGGGGTCCCTCCTAATTAGGATCATTTGTTAGCAGCAAGAGCATCCCCACATATGAGTGTCCACTTCTTCCCTGAGGGTCGCCTTGGAACTCCACTCTCAGCTAAGAGGTCCCAAAGGCTAGGTTGGGGCCAGGGCTCCACAGAAAGCCACCTAAGCGTGTTGCCCATCAGTCACCAAGGCTTGCCCGTTGCATGCCCATGCTATCTTGCATCAGTCTTTCCCCTCACAGGGTCTCCACCCCAGTTCAAGTCCAGGCCTTGTATCACCTCTTATCTGAACTACTTTCCTAGACTCCTGAGTGGTCTCCCCATCTCCCAATCCATTCTTCCCACCACTGGGACATAATTTATTCTCTGCCAGCTCCTTCCAAGCCCCCTCTTCTCTAGGCTAATCAGACCCAAGAAAGGCCAAAGACGGATCACAGGAGCGAAGGACTTAGACCCCCAATAAAAATGCCAGATGTGCTGTTGGAGAAAGGACACCAGAATGCTGTAAGAACACTTCCAGCGAGGGGGAAGCAGCAGAAGTTGGGATCCAGGACGCCATTTCTTAGGACCCCCTGTTTGCGTGATATTCCTGCCAGCTCTACCTGGCTCTGGTCCCTCCTTCCTCCAATTCCTTCTTCACAAACTTGCAATTCATATTTCAACAGGAAGAGTCAGCCATGTCACTCCCATCTCCTCATCTACAGAAGGTTCCTCATGGCCTCTCGGACAATGTTTGCCATATAATGAGCTTCCCAATCTGGTTCTGACTTCTCTTTCTAGACTGATTTCAAATTAGGCCCACCACACACTCTACCATTCAGCCAAACTCCCTCGTTCCCTTCTTTTTCCTCTCCTCCCCACTCCATAGATGACCATTCCATCTCCTTTCTTTACTCCTTTGTGCAAGTTGTACAAAATGCCCTTCCTCCTGATCTCTCTCCTCTAACACCCTCACTCTCTTTAAGAGGCAATTCAAATGCTATTTCCCACAAGAGACCAATCCTGATTCTACCTTTCCCCCATCTTCAAACAGGCACCCTTGAGATTTCTCATAGGATGATGAGTAAATGAACCATGAGAGGCAGAGAATACTGTTAAAGGAGCTGGATTTTGGGTCCAGAAACTTGAGTTCAAATCTACCTATCTTATATTCAATTACCTTGAGTTTACTTGTATCTATATGCTTATAAATGTTCTTTATATGTGTTCTTTCTGCCTCCTCACCTAGAGTGTAACTTTCTTGTGAGTAAGGGTTGTTTCCCCTATTTTATTCCCTGTATTTATTCCCCGGGGGCCTATTTGACTTGAAGCAGGGAGAAAAACAAGGAGGGCGGCTCTGATGAATTAACGTGGGTCTATGTGGGAGAAGGAAGGGCTGTGTGCTAAATGTGCTATCGAGGTAGAAATGGCATGATGCAGCAACTGAGTCAACAGAGGGAAGAGATGATAGCCATGACTCCAGATTTGGAGCCAGGGCACTGGGCTATTATGTGACCTGAGCTTGGGCCATCTCCTCAGGGAAATGAGGATCATGACCTCTTCAGTCTGCACAAGGTTGTGGGAAGGGAAGGACTTTATTGAATTAATCACCAGCATCCATTAAACACGCCCATGTGCCAAGCATATTGTTGGGTGCTGGAGGTCCAAGGAAATGAAACCATCTGCCAAGAGTTCGATTCTCTGGATGAGGGATGACAATATGTGGCAGAGAAGCCAGTACCAAACACAAAATTAATAATACCAGGGAATTTGAGAGGTTGGTGGCTGGAGATTCTAGGAAGTCCTTTTGTAGAACTGGGCTTTGAAGGGGACTCGAGCTTTCCATTTGAATCAGATTCTCTGTAAGGGAATCACTTCTGAGCCTCAGTTTACTTATCTGTAAAATGGAGCTCATCGGGCTGGACTATGGTCCTCACAAGGTGGTGTGTGGATCAGATGAGTAAATGGCAGTCTGGAGTGGGGCAAGCCTTAAGCCATTTGGAACCATCAGCCATTTTCTCCTCAACTCCTGAGATGGGGGGATTCTGTGGGGGAGGCTGCCTTACCCCACACCCACAAAGACCTGGGTGGGCTCCCGGCAAGTTCTGCCCCAGCTTTGGGGTGAGGGGAGGCAGCAATCCCAGCCGGGAAAAGACAGATGCCGGCTCCGTAAACAGGCAGGGGAATGTCTTGCCAGCACCTAGCATCCTTCAGCCCTCGAGATGTCATCACGGCTGCCTGGGCTTCATAAACAACTGGGCACTGACAGCTGTCCTTTCTGACCCCAGACTGGGCACTTCCAAAGCAAACAGGCCTGCTGACTCAGATGTATTTGCCTCCCAGTCCCCAGTCCTGTTTTCCCTTAAAACTTTCCTTTGTGGGACACACCACCCACCCTGTTGCTTTTCTTTTAATAAAAAAAAGCCCTTTACTAGATACATATTTTCCTTGTAGTTTTAAAAATTATGGCCTTGGCTCAGCATGACAGACCCAAAGCCATGAATGAAGGTGTCTCTCTGTCCTTTCTCTCTGTCCCTCCTACTCCAAATAAGCGTCCATATTTTTCCTCCATGTTTACTAATGCAGCTGAATCTGCCTGGGTAAATAGGGAGATATTTATTTTCTCCTCATCACTAAATTATAGCTTTTCATTAGGCCACATTCTGTCATGGTCCTCTTGGGACGGGTCCCAAGGGGTGTGACCAAATTGGGGGCATCCAGGGGCACTGCCCCATCCTCCCACTAGAGGATGTGGCCCAGTGAGGGCTCCAAATCTGGTGCTGTCTCCAGGCCATCTCCAAAAGCCAGAATTCCTAAGGGAAACCAGGATGGCAAAGGGACTGGGACTGGGCCCCATGAGGGCCAGCTGGAGGGACCTGGGGAAAAGAAGGTTGGCATCGGGACCCGTAGATCCCTCCCAGCTTTGGGGGAAGAAGAATCGTATTCATTTTGTGAGCCCCAGAGGGCAGAATGAAGAGTGTGAGAGGAGGAGGTCAGAAGGAAGTAGATTTTAGCTTCGTGTAAACATTCACTGGGGCAGCCTCAAGCCTGGCATCAGAGAACACCCAAGTTCAAATCCAGTTTCAGACACTCACTAGCTGTGTGACCCTGGAAAAGACACTTCACCCTGTCTGCCTCAGTTTCCCCATCTGTAAAATGAGCTGGAGAAGGAAATGGCCAACCACTCCAGTCTGTGAGTGTTGGTGATGTGCTCTATGCCTGGAAGGTGGTCTCCACCAAAACCCATTTCTTTCTTCAAGGTGCAGCCTCAGGGGCGCTCTTGCAGGAAGCTTTCCCTGATACATACATTCCCATTTAGAGAAAGTCATCCCCCTCACCTTCCCTGGAGCACCTGATCTTCACACTACCTTCTATCACAGTTTCTGTTCCACAGGTGATATCCTTCCTCAGCCAGGACATTTTCCATCTTTGTACCCCAGAGCTAAGCAGAGTCTTAATCCATGATAAAGAAACTGACTTCCTGTCAGCAGGAAATGAACCAAACAAGATGTGTGAGCCGTCACAACCCAAACCAAGGACAGTACTTGGGCAAAGCAGCACCCAAGGGAAGCAGGAATAACTGTGAGCCCGCCTGAGAGGGAGGAGCAGGAAGAGGAAGAGAAGCAGAAGAGGAAGAGGAGGAGGAAAAGAAGGAAGAAGAAGAGAAGGAGCTGAGGAGGGAAAAAAAGGTGGAAGAAGAGAAAGAAGAAGGGGGAGGAGAAAAAGAAGGAAAAAGAGAAGGAATAGAAGAGGAGGGGGAAATGAAGAGCAGAAGAGAAAGAAGAGAAGGAGGAAGAGGAGCTGAGGAGGAAGAGAAAGAGAAAAAAGAGGAATGAAGGAGGAGGAAGAGAAAGAGAGGGGGAGGAGGAAGAAAAGAAGGAGTGAAGGAGAAGGAAGAGAAGTAGGAAACCTGCATTCTGACTGGTCCACCATGAGCTTGATGGGTAAATTCAGCCAGTTGTCCATCTCTGGACCTTAGACTCATCCTCTGCCCCTGAAGAGGTTGAAGCAGATGATATGGAGATCCTTTCCAGCTCTGACAATCTGTGATTTCTTCTAATGGTCCTTGACACCTGCAGGAGGGAAAACTCAATACCTACGACCCCTGCTAATGGGCTCACTTCCCGGACGCCACAGCCACATGTCTACGGAAGAATTCCTCTTTAGTCCTTGAGCTCCCAAACAGTGAGATATGCCAGAAGTCCCAGTTCTACACAGGTGGCTTTAATTAGTGAGCTAATTAGTAAGTGAGGTTGGAGTGAGGTTTCTCAGGAATGTTCTGAAAACGCCTGGTACCAGGGGCACTGGGATGTGGGAGGCCTTCCTCCCTTGTCTGCTCATCTTCATCAGAGAAAGAAGGCACAAAACAGCCGCTTTGTCCTTCTTGTCTTCTCTTTCCTCACGAGGGAGGCAGTGGATAGAATGCTGGGCCCAGAGTCAGTAATACCTGAGGTCAAATCCTGGCTATTAGCTGTGTTATTATGGGCAAATCACTTACTCTCTGTCTCAGTTTCCTGAGATCTGTAAAAGGGGGATAATAACAGCAGCCAAGGTTGTTGTGAAGGTTAAATCAGATATTTGTAAAGTGCTTATCACAATGCCTAGTACATAGTAGGTGCCTAATCAATGCTCATTTCCTTCCTTCCATCTATATGTATGATCCTATCAGTCTGCTCTCTGCGGTGTTTCTTTATCACCCCAGAGGATTACCCTGGGCACACAATTTGCAGATTATTCCTAGGACAAAAGCCCATGATGCTATTAAAACATGATGGATGGGCAGCCACTGAAATGACCTCTTCCTTATTCCAGTGCTCTGATCTCAGCAATGTGGGTATCTTTCCCATGGCACAGACTCTGACTTATCAATGCCTCTTTGTTTCACCTGAACCCCATCGCCCCATGAATTCTCCCCAGAAAGAGGGAAGTTGAGGTAAAAAAAAAAGGGTAAATGTAGTCTGGTCTGGACAGATGTGGACAGAAAGACTCCTTTTCAGGGTAGGGTTGAAGCCTTCTGAGGTCCCTTCTTGCTCAGAGAATCTAGAATTCTGGCAGAAATGAGCAAATAGAACTTATTCTCCTCACCCCCCCCTTCTCTCCTCTCCCCACCTCCATCATCCTCCTCTTCCTCCCAATACTTCTTTTGATAAACCTAGAAAAAGCTGAGATGAGACATCTGTAGACTTGATGAGTAAAGACTGGGATCCTTTATTTGTTTTTATCCTACTGGTTCAAGTGACTGGTTCTCTGGAAACTAGATATGAGTTCTATGGGACTTGTAAAGTTACTGCTACCAGAACAGCAAAATCTGTGCAGAAGCATCAATCATCCCCCTCCTCTCCCCAGAGCCCAAGGTAGAGCTCCCTTCCTCATTGATCCAGTGCAAAATGCTCCAAGATGTATTCAAAGCAATGAAGGCTGAATTGTTGGTTACAGATTGATTTGAAGAAAGCCCCACATACACATCCAAAGGAAATCAAAGACAGAAAGGAAGTTCTCATTCACACCAAAATTGTCAGAGCTCCTTTTGTGATAGCAAAGAACTGGAAACAAAGTGGGTTCTCATCATTTGGGGGAATGGCTAAAGAAACTGCAGTATATAATACAATACAATATTATTGAGTTCTAAGAAATGACAGAGATTTAGTCCAAAGTATTTGAAAACTTTTATGAATCAATGCAGAAGCAGGAAAACAATACACACGATGCCTATAATATTATAAATGAAAAGAATCAAAAAGAAATTGGATGCTGTATAATTATAATGATCAAGCTTGCCCCTGGAGTTAAGAAAATGCACATTTCTCCATTTCAGAGGTGGGAGACTAGGAGTCAGGAACATATTGCATATGCTATGAGACATAGTCAATGTGTTGGTAAAATTATTTAATTTTTCCCCCTTTCCTTTTACAACTCTGTTATAAGGGGTAATTTGTTGGGGAGAGGAAAAGGGAAGAATCTATTTGGACATGAAAAAGGTAAAAACAAGACATCAATAAAATAAGATAATTTTCTTTTAAATATTATACCACACTAAGGGTTAGATTAAGAGTTATGCTACAAACAAAGGCCTATAATCCCCAATATCCCCTACTGGGGCCTGCATTTGGGGCTCTCTGGAAATTACTGGAAAAAAAAGAATCTCCACAAGGGGTTCAGCTAGCTCTTTATCTCCATCGCCATGGCACTGGCTCTATTCACTTTCAAGAACAATGGGGAGTTAAATTGCCATCATGGACTCGGGATTGCATTTCCTGACACCACGTCTTCAGCAGCATGTCTCACATGCTGGGAGTATACTCCCTTTTGATCTCTATGTCTTAATGTCCCTAACTCTCCTCAAGGCTCAAGGAGTCACTTTCTATAGGAAGCCTTTCCTGATTCCCCTAATTGTGACTGTTTCCTTCTCACCACAAATTTATCTTCAATTTAGTTATCGATTAACATGTCGTATCCCACAGTAGAATGTAAGCTTTTGGAGGGCAGGGATTGTTTTCTGTTCTGATCTGCGTATCCTTACGCCCTAGCATAATGTCTTGCACAGCATAAAGCTAGCTTTCTCCTTCAGCCTTTTCATTTCTTGGTTCCTCCATCTTCTTGTGCTCATCCTTTACTGACTTCCTTCTGAGGACTGAACTTCTCTGGCCACCCTTTGCAACTCTAGTTATGAGAGTGACTTCTTGATCCCCAGTGCCATGTGGTTCTCCCTTCCTACCAAACACTGAATAATCTCTGCTGTTCTGAAGTTTTTTCAATACCCATTATCACCTAATCTAGATTTTGGTGGCTATTGTTTACAGACATCTCAAACAATCTCCTTTCTTCTTCAATGATTTTAGAGCCTATCTCACAGTCTTTCTCTTCTCTCCAACTGCTGCCCTCATACAAAAGAACTTCAACTTACATATTGATATTCTCTCAAACACCCTAACCTCTCAATTGTTCGATTTACCATTTCTCACAATCTACTTCTTCACTGTACTATACCCACAGAAATGATCATACCTTTCTTCCCTTTTCTCCTCTTTTACCCAATTCGCATCAAGGGTGGCCCTTCTTATGATAGTAAACCACTCTGTGTGCACAAATAATCCCATCCCCCCCACCCCCGTCTTCTCCAGAAGATTGCCTCCTCCATCATCTCTACTCTCTCATATAACTTTAATCTCTTCCTGTCTACTGGCTATAAACTTACCTCCTACAAACATGTGCATGTCTCCCCCTCCTCAAAAAACCCTCACATTATCTGTCTATCCCCCCTAGCTCTCATCTTGGATCTCTCTTTCTTTTCCTGGGTGAACTACTTGAGATGGCCATTTACAACAAGTGGAGCACCACCACTGCTCTGGTCAGCAGGTTCCCTCACACCTGGACTACTGAAATGGCCTACTGGTTGCTCTCTCTTCCAGTCTACCATTGACTCATCTGTCAAACTGAGCTCCTTAAAGCTCAGATCTAATCATGTCATCTCTACCCCACTCCATTCAGTCATCCCCAGGGATTGCTCCCTGTTACTTTAAAGATCAAATATAAAATCTTCTATTCGACCTCAAAAACTCTCATGAACTGTTCTCCTAGTACCTTTCCAGGCTTCTCACACCTTGCTCCTTCCACATAATTTATGATCTAGTGATACTCTCCTCCTTGATGTTCTTTTCATACAATATTCCATCTCTAGCTCAGCATTTTTACTGGCTGCTCCCTATACCTGGAACTCTCTCCCCCCATCTGCATTTTCTGACTTCCTTTGAATCTCACCCTAAAGTTCACCTTCTATAAGAAGTCCTTCCCAGACCGCATTAGCATTTTTCCCCTGATACTATGCTCAGTTTATTGTGTCTGCAGCTTGTTTGTACATAGTAATTTGCATGTTTTTTTTTCCTATGGGACCATATTCCTTGAAAGGAGGGATTATCTTTTGCCTTCCTTTATTTCTCTGGTACATATCACAGTGCCTGGCATATAGTAGCCACTTAATAAGTGCTTCTTGATTGACTGAGTGTTGAATCAATATTGAATAAATGTCTGTTGCCTTGCATTGGCCATATGGTTCTCTGTGCCTGAAATACTTGAGCTCAGTCCTCCTATGTACTGATAGCTGACCAGCTGGACTAGCTGGACTGAGAAGTAATTTTTACCAAGTTGGCCCCAAGATGATGAGTAGAAAATGGCTCTCCAATTATGCATCAGCCCTTAAAGTACCAGGTCATAGAATGAGATTACCCAATGCTCCCAGGGTAACAGTGATTCATTGAACAAAATGATTTGCAGGTGACCAGGACAATACACTGAAGTGATCCCAGTAGTAAAAAGAAGTGCATATATCAGAGATACTATAGAGAACTGGACATGTGGGGAAGGAGCTGAGGATGATATTTATATAGATATAGATATATGTCTGTATATATCATGGCTATGACCCTGGGCACCTCAAAGGATTGTGGTATCTTTAATAGAATTAGGGAAGCTCTGAAGAGGGATGAGTTTAGGGAAGAGATAATGAGTTCATTTGTGGACATGTTGAGTTTGAGATATCTTTGGCACATTGAGTTTGAACTATCCAAAAGACATCTGGTGATACTTGAATGGAGTGCAGGAGAGAGGTAAGGGCCAGATATGTAGATCTGAGGGTTCACTACAGAGAGAGAACAACTGGACCAGTGGGAGCTGAATTAGGGTTAGAGATGAAAAGGGAGGATCACCAAGACATCTTGTACTTAGTTGCTTATCTCACCACCACTACTATACCATTGGATTGTGAGTTTCTTGGGAGTAGGGACTGTTTTTGCCTTTCTTTAAATCCCCAGCACTCAATACAAATGCTAGTTAAGTGACTAAAGAGGGAAGAGAAGGAGCTCTGGAAAGAGCCTTGAGGGTCACCCACAATTAGCCAATAGCAATTGGCTGATAATCCAACAAAGAAGGAGTGTCTGGGGAGATAGGAGGAGGCCCAAGAGAGAGCTGGGCCATGAATACCCTGGCAGAGAAGCCAGCAGGGTCAAATGCAGCAGTCAGATTGGAAAAGGAGAGGCTTAGAAAACCAGGATGGTGAAGACCATTAAACTGGGGGATTAAGAGATCTTTGGTAACACTGGAGAAAGTTATTTCAGTAAATCAATGAGATCAGGAACAAGATTGCTCCAGTCCTCAGATCAGCCTGGGCTCGTAGAGGCTTTGTCAAGGGCTTAGCACACTACTTGGCACCTAGTAGGTCTTTAATAAATGTAAGTTTTCTTCCTTCCTTCCTTCCTTCTTTCCTTCTTTTCTCCCTCCTTTCCTTCCTTCCTTTCTTCCTCCCTTTCTTCTTTCCTCTCTTCCTTTCTACTTCCTTCCCTCCTTTCTTCCCTCCCTCCCTACCCATTTTCCTTCCTTCCTTTCTTTTTTCTTCCTCCCTTCCTCCTTCCCTTCCTTTCTTCCTTTCTTCCTCTCTCCCTCCCTCCCTCTTTTCCTTCTTTCCTTCCTTCCTTCAGGCCTGCTCTGCTCATTCTGGCACATCTTTGCCAAAACAATTTATTACTTGGAGATTGATCCTCCATCTTGGCCAAAATGTTCGTCCTTTATTTTCAAAGAGAATCAATGACATTATGATGTCAGGGTACATTGAGTTCAGCTGTGGCTGATTGTTCTAATAAGGAGTTCAGAAGGTCCCATGGGCACAAGTCATCCAGAATAATAATACATATTGCCAGAATAATTCATTACTTGAGGACCAATCTTCCATGGAGCTGGCTGTGGAGTGACAGATACAGGCCCCCAGTGGCCCATGTTTGAAGCCTTTCCAACATGGCAGGACCTGTCAGTGTCTGGGCTTGGCCGGCATGGCCTTTGAGAGCCTGGGGTCACCTGCACACCCCAATGAGGCATGGAAGGAGAAGGCCATCAGTGAGAGGAATGAGGCTGATAAATAAGAAAACAGGAAGGAATCTTTCAAGTGCCTGGTAAAAATGCTGGGTGTTTACAGAGCGTGTGACCTCAGTGGATTGTTTAGTTCCACATTAAAAATGCTCCATGTTTCTCCTTTCCTCTGAAGGGAACTGATCTGAACTGTCTAAGTATAAAGAAAAATAAACACAGGCAATTGCAGCCTTCATTCAAGGGGTTCGGCAAACAGCACGTTGCCTCCAGCTGTCCCCTGAGAGCCAAGGAAATGTGCTTCAAAAGGAAGGCAGAGGGCATTGGGCCCTTTAATCATGACCATGGTGATGCAATCTTAAATTAATTAGTGCTACAATTGGCTGACATTCAGCATCTGGGGAGTAGGGGGAGCAACTTCCTCACACTCTTGAAACTCCAGCCTCTACCCCCAACCCAACCTCCTTCACACTCTTGAAACTCCAGCCTCTTCCCCAACTCAATTTTCTTCCCTCTTGAAACTCCAGCCTCTTCCCCAACTCAATTTTCCTTACACTCTTGAAACTCCAGCCTCTTCCCCAACTCAATTTTCTTCACACTCTTGAAACTCCAGCCTCTTCCCCAACTCAATTTTCCTCACACTCTTGAAACTCCAGCCTCTTCCCCAACTCAATTTTCCTCACACTCTTGAAACTCCAGCCTCTTCACCAACCCAAACTTAGAGCATCCAGAACAAGAAACAGGAGAGTTCCACTGCCAATGCCCCAGTGAGACCCCACTCTAATTTTCCACCTAGAGGTCAGGGAATCTCAGAACTTTAAGAAGCTGCTATATAACCTGACTCCTTCCCGCCTTTTCAGTTTTCTTGTTCATCACATCCTGCTTCCTCTTCCTTCCCCACCCTCCCATTCCCCAGCCCAAACACCCTTCTTGCTAATTCTTGAACAAGACACTCCATCTCCTGAATTTGGGCATTTTCCCTGGCTGTGCCCCCTTCCAGGAATGCCCTTCCTTCTCATCTTAGTGTTCTGGTTTCTGTGGTTTACTTTAAATCCAAGCTAAAATCCCACTTTCTACAGGAAACCTTCCCCAAACCATTTTAATGCTCATGCTTTCCTCTGTTTATCATCTCCAATTAATCTTGATTCTATCTCATCTTTACATGATCATTTGTATGTTGTCTCCCCAGTAGATTAAGAGCTCTTTGGGGGAGCTCTTATCTTTTGCCTTTCTTTGTAACCCAGCACTTATCATAGTTTCTGGCACACAGTAGGTACTTAATCAATGCTTTTTTTACTGACAAGAAGAGGACTAAAGCTTATATTTTATGGTAATCAGTGAAAGGAATTAAGAATATTTAACCGGAAGAAAATCTGTGGGAAGAGCCTGATAACTGCTTTCTACTGCCTCACTCTTTCAGAGCCCTCTCTGCTCAGCCTCTAAGAACATAGAAGCTCCTTAAAGACAGGAGAGGTTTTCCCCTTAGTGAGACCCTGGGCATCTCTTCACTGTTGCCTGCCTCAGTTTCCTCATCTGTAAAATAGAGATAATAATAGCATCCACCTCTCAGGATCATTGTATCAAATGAGGTATTTGTAAAGTGCTTCGCCCAATGCACAGTAGTACGTAGTAGTCCTACATAAATGTCAGCTATTATTAGCTGCTATGATTGGCTCCTGGGGGCAAAAGTGGCAGAATGATGGTTTCTGTTCAGCAGAAGAACCTTGCCAATGAGAACTGTCTGGCTGCAGGAAGCCCCAGCATGCACTGAGTTTTCCAGCACTGGTGATGTTCAAGCAGAAGTTGGTGACATCATTGCCTAATTCCCTACTTTGGGATTGGTTAGACAAGACATTCTGACTTGGAGTGATTCTGATTCTGCAATTACAGGGAGACGGAAGAAACTCTAACGTTCGTTGGCAGACTGTAAAGAGCTGGGAAAGGCTCCAGTTGTTCCCCCTTCCTTTTCCTCCTGGTACCCACCAAATTTTCAGGTCAGAAAACTCAGGAATAGGGAAATAAGAGAGCTGCCTTCAAGGACAGACCCAGACCCAGACCCAGGGGTGATGGAGAGAACCTGCAAGAGACAGATGGAGGTGAAGAGAACTGCCCAGAAGCAGACATTTCCACTTGGATGTCACCTGCGCATCTCAAACTCCACATCTTCAAAATGGAACTCATCTTTGTCCCTGAACTCCTGCCTTTTCTAAACTTCTCTATAGTCCTTCACATTCACGGGGCCAGAAGCACTCTCCTTGCCTGCCCTCGCCTTCATTTTCTCACTGTATCCAATCATTGCCAAGTTTTCTTGATTCTCTCTCCTTGACTTCTCTGAGCCGGACTTCCCTTCATTAATGTGGCCCTATCTCTGGTTCAGATGTTATCAGCTCCTCCCCAGGCTATCACAATAGTTTCCTACTAGATCTCCCAGCCTCTTCTCTCTCCTCTTTAATCCATTTTCCACCTAGCCACCAAAGCAATATTCCTAAAGCTCAGATCTGACTGTCATCCCCCCACCACTTATTGGCTTTAGGATCCAAGGCAAACTCCGCCATTTCACACCCCAGCCTATCTTCCCGGCTGGTTGTGGATGAATAACTTTCACACACTCCTGTTCTAGCCAGATCAGCTTCCCCAGTTCCTCCCACTCCACTTCATCTTTGTTTCCTGTGCCCTTGACAGGCTACCCCCACACACACCCCAGATCTTACTCCCCTTGTCTCTGTCCTTTGAATCCCTGGCTGCTTTCCAGATTCAGCTGAAATTCTGCCTTCTGTCCCAATGGTGTCAAATGCAAATCTGTGCAATGATACAGATGGTTCCCTGCCGGCAGCATTTTGACTTAGAAAACCACATATTCACATTATCAATATCCCATCGTATTTTTACTTATTTTATTAAATCTTTCCTGATTGCATTTTAATATGGTTCAGCTGCAGGTTGCCCCATCTTTGACAACTCCCCCTTCTATCCTTCCTGACCCCCAGCCCACCTTAATTTCCTTACATATATTTGGTCCATACTTCCCATCTGTGTTTATGCTGTTTCATCCCGCAGAAATGAGAGTTTCTCAAGAACAGGGACTGCTTTTTGGCTTTATCTTTTCCCTGCCTGCCCAGAGCCTAGCACAGTGCGTGGCACGTGCTTTGGTAGATGCTTTACAAATGTGGGGCTTGCTTGATTGCTTAACCGTTTTCCCATCTTTCGAGGTCCCTTTCCTGGGTTGAGGAGATCTTTATCCCACTTGGACTGCTGGCCACCGAGGCCCCTCCTGCTCTGAGCTGCTTTGTTTCTGTGATCTCACAAATTCCTTCCAAGAAGAAGGCAGATCCTGATAGCTGGCGTGCTAGTATTATCCCTGGGAGCTCCTTCTCTGCAGCAGGCAGGAAGCCCCACGTGGGGCAAGGGCTGGGAAGGAGAGTCAGGAAGAAAGAAAGAGAAGTAGGCATGTGGGCTCTGGGCAGCTCCTCGGCTGATCAGACGCGTACTGATGGGAAGCAGGACCCTGCCAGGGCAATAGGATGGTGGGGCTCGCCAGGCTGAGTGCTCTGCTGGCTGTCCAGCTACTTGGGGAGAACTTCGAGAGGATTAGTCAAGGGAATATCGCCCAAGAACACTCAGAGTAACCTTTCGTATACACAAAGGCAGGCTGATGGCTAGTCTGGCCGGGCTCCCGGCCTAACAGGCCAGGCTGGAGGCCCTCCCTCGGGCTCGGCAGCTTCCTCCTGCCATTCACGTTCACCCAGCGCTTGCTATCCATTATCCAGTCTGCTCTTTGAATGAGACACTTCCCTGAAGTTATCAGTCTTTTAAAAAGTTTATCATGGCTTTTGTTCTCATCATTTCATCAGTTCTTTCCTGCTCTTACCCAGAGAGTCATCCCATCTAACAAATAGTATTTCTTTAAAGAGAAAAAATCAATACAACCAATCAATACATTGAAAAAGTTTCAAAACGGGCAACGTGTAACTGCTGCCCTCTCCCACCTCCATGAAGGCAGGTTGGGGTACTCATTCTTCTGTAAAGTGAGGGAGTGGGACAGTGGCCCCTTCCAGCTCCACGTCCATCCCCTCTTAGCAAGTGTCAATACAATGGCCATCTTTCCTGTCTCCACCGGCTGCTAGAGGCTTACTCCTGAGCTTATGTGGTCCCCATGTTACCTATTTATGTGTGTGACTGTTTCTAAGACCCTGAGGGTAATACCCTGGCACCCAGTAGGTGTGTGCTCCTTGCTGATCAGCTGGCTGGCCTAAGGATCCAAAATGCCTGTTGGCTCTGCTGCTCGCTGCCTGTGTGTCTCCGGGTAAGACCCTTTCCCTCTCTGTTCCTCAGGTCTCTCAGCCCTTTGGAGGTCCCCTGCTCCTTTTAGAGCCTTCCAGCTTTAAGCTTCTGTGATTCTCTGTTTATGATTCTGTCAGGATAAGATGGGATCAGAGCTGCTTTGATTTCCCACTCTCACAGAACCAGTCTCACAGGGTGAGAACAGCATCCTCAAAGCCCAACACTGCCTGACCAGTGCTTGGTGATAGATGGGGAAGGGGGATGTTTTGGGACCTGGTGCCTACAGTAGCCAGCTAAGAGAGAGCAAACAGAGGGCTGGAGGGGGCTCCCTGTGGCATCCTGGGGGTAAGGAGCTTGAGGAAGCTCTTTCCCAATCTGTGAATGACAAGAGCCCAGGAAAAGGCCACATCTGGACAAGTGAACTCTGGGGCTCTGGGACTTTGAGGAGAAGGAGAAAAAGGCACCTACCACTGGTTTTCATTTAAGATGCAAAAACAATCTCATTGTATCAGGTTAAATAACTATCAATCCTCCTATCTAGCAATTGCTCTTCTTTTTTTTTTTTCAAAAGGCCCCTCTGTTGTCCCATTCGTTCTTTAGCTGGAAAACCAGCTCATTTACAGCTCGATTCCCCACAGGGTCATTTTCAGTTCTACTTGAGAAATCCCCCCAATAAAAATGTCAAATAGAGAAGGATTCTGGCTCCCCCCCAGGAAGAAACTGGCCTCCTTCCAGGACAGATTCATTGGCCAGAGACTGCCCCAAGAAAATGCCATTGGCTTTAGTGGGGAAAAAAGGGGGATCTGGAAAAAAGAATCAACTTTAAGCCATCGGCCTCATCTTCCCAAATTAATCTGGAAATACTTTTCAGGCTGAACCGTTTCTTGAAATGATGATTAACACTTCTGTGACTATCAGTGGCAACGGATCCAGCTGAGGCTCTCAAGAGAAGGTTACATCAACATAGTCCCAGAAATACAGACGTTAGCCACGGGCCCGTGGATTCTGGGTGGGGGGTGACGGGGAGGCGAGAATGGCCACCAGTGGGTGATTATGGGGTGTTCGTGGAAACACAAGGAGGCCTCTGCTTATCTTGGTGCAGGCAAATCCCATCTCAGTCTCCTTGGTAACCGGGGGCACTCAGTCACTAATTTGTGGGCCTCAGTCTCCTAATCTGTAGAGTTGGAATAAAGAGCTTCTGGGGGCCCTACGGGTTGTTGGAAATGGAAGCATAAGGAAAGATGATTTCCTTACCTATCCCCCGGAAATCATTCTCTCCTTAAGGCCCACCATTGGGCCAGAAATCTTCCTTAATCCTTCCCTCCTCCACCCAAAGAAAAATATTCTCTTCCTCTTCCAAAATCCCCAGGGCACTCTGATGGATTTCTCCTTTGCTCTGAGCATACTAGACTTTGCTGTTTTTTCTATGTGCATGACTGTAAGCTCCTGGAGGACAGGGGCTGAATAATGTTTCACTTTGTACCCCAAACAACTACAGAACCTTGTGTATAACAGACCTTTGTGGAACTGAATTTTCGGGGGGACAGAACCCTATTCTAGATTTCCTCAGTTGTTTGTTTCTAAACATGTACTTTTTCATGCTCTATCCTCAGAGCACAAAATGAGATTTGCTTCCAGGGTAAAAATACAGCAGCCAGGTGTGCCGGGATCGAGGGATGAGCACCCTGGGGCCAGGTATGGGGGAGACAACCCTACCAGTGCGGGAAAGGAAACCCAGCATGGGTGGAGAACAGGAGGTTTTCCACTTTCTTTCTATTAAGGCTAAGTGCATCTCTCTGCAAGTTTGGTCTGTCCTCCGGGGCCATGAAGGAGAAAGAGGACCCCTCTCTGTCTATGGAGTCACCCTAAAGTCTCCTCTCTAGTTCTTTCAAAGGATTCCCACGTGGCCAAAGGCCTTTTCCATGCTCGAGCCCTGAGGGCTCATCAGCACCCAGCTCTGTACTTTGGGCAGTGCTCTGGACGTGGCACGACTCGTGGTAGCCGAGGGCCGGGAGACCGGGGATCCAACTTCCTTAGTGCCCCCCAGATCTGTGGGGAGGGAGCTTATAACCCCTCAAACACAAGGCAGCTCCCCAGTGAACAACCTCCAGGTGGTGTGTGATGACAGGAGAGAAAGTCCAGTTAGGGAGCCCAGGAAGGGATAGTGAGCCCCATGTTCTAGCACGGTCCCCATCTCGGCATTGTTCCCCCAATTTGCAGGATTTCTGCCCCTACCTGGAATGTGCTACCTCCCTGCCTCTGCATCCTCCAACCCCCTTCCCGGC
>JAJPUD010003652.1:203746-232876 GCA_023553655.1 Myrmecobius fasciatus | reverse complement strand
AGGAAAAGCTTGGGAAAAAAAAGTTTTTTTGCAAAGGTCAATGTTGAAAAGTCACTCATATGTTTTGCAAATAAAAAGCTTTATTAAAAAAAAAGAGTTATATCTGTTGATCCAGGAGTGTCTCTGCTGAATCTGTATCCCAAAAAGATCAAAAAAAGGGAAAAGCACCTATCTGTGCAAAAAATATTTGTAGCAGCCCTTTTTGTAGTGGCAAAGAAATGGAAATTGTGAATTCTCCTCATTTGGAAAATGGCTGAATATGTTATGGTAAAATGAATGTAATAGAATATTATTGTTGTAAGAAATGATGAACAGGCTAATTTCGGAAAACCTTGGAAAGACTTACATGTATTAAGTGAATTGAGCAGAACTAAGAGAAAATTGAACATAGTAACAACAATATTATGTGATTATCAACCCTTATGAATGTGACTCTTTTCAACAATGATGTGATTCAAGGCAATTCCAGTAGACTTATAATGAAAAGTTCCATCTGCATCTGGTGAGAAAACTATGTAGGCTAAATTAAAGCATGGTATTTTCACCATTTTTGTTGTTGTTCTTGTTGTTTTCTTAGTTTGTTTTTCATTCTTGTTATCCCCTTTTTGTTTGACTTCTCTTGCACAACATAATGAATATGGCGGTAGGTTTAGAAGAATTTCCCATGTTTAATTTGTATTACATTGTTTGCTGTATTGGAAGGAGGGAAAGAGGGAGAAAATTTTGAAAGAAAGGTTTTGCAAAGGTAAATGATGAAACTATTTTTTCATGTTTTGGGAAAAATAAAATCTAATTAAAAACAATATACAAAAAATTGGGTTTTGAAAAAACATCTATCTATATGTTGAAGCCCTCTAGTATTGGGGTAGAAGGGTAGAGAAAAAAAGCTTTGAGTCTGTTGTAACCTGATACAACTTGTGGGAAGACTATCTCTTTTTTAATTATTTAATTAATTTTTAATATACATTGCTTTATGAATCATGTTGGGATAGAGAAACAGAACAAAAGGGAATATCATGGAAGGAAAAAAAACAGAAAAGAACAAGTGAACATAGCATGTGTTGATTTACATTCAATCTCCATAGTTGTTTTTCTGGATGCAGATTTTTTTTTCTATCCAAAGTCTATTGGATAGAAATCACTCAACTACTTAGATGAACCAAATCTTTCATATCTGATAATCAGATATTCTTGCTGTTATTGTATACAATGTATTCATGGTTCTTCTTGTTTGGTTCAGCATCAATTCATGTAAATCTTTCCAGGCCTTTCTAAAATCAGCTTGTTTATCATTTTATAGAATAATAACATTCTGTTAACTTCACATGCCACATCTTGTTCAGCCTTCCCCAATTGATGGACATCTACTCATTTTCCAATTTTGGTTACCACAAAAAGAGCTGCTACAAACATTTTGCACAAAAGCACAGGTCTTTTGCTCTTCTTTATGATTTCATTGGGATATAGACAGTGGCACTGCGAGGTCAAAGAGTATGCACAGTTTTATAGTCTTTTGGATATTTTGAACATGGTTCAAAATTGCTCTCCAGATTGATTGGATCATTTGACAACACCACCAGCAATGCATTAGTGTACCAGTTTTTCCACATACCTTCCAACTTTTATCATTATCTTTTCCTGTCATCTTAGCCAATCTGAGAAGTGTGAGATGGCACCTCAGAATTGTTTTAATTTGCATTTCTCTATTCAGTAATGATTTAGAACATTTTTTCATGTGAATATAGATGCCTTTAATTTTGTCATCTGAAAATTATCTGTTCATATCCTTTGACCATTTATCAAATGGGGAATGACATATGCTTCTAAATTTTACACATTTTTTTGTATATTTTAGAAATGAGACCTTTATCAGAAACATTGACTGCAAAAATGTTTTCCCCAACTTCGTACTTCCCTTTTAATCTTGTATCTGTTGGTTTTGTTTGTGCAAAACCTTTTTAATTTAATGTAATCAAAGATGTCCATTTTGCCTTTCATAATGTTCCCTAGTTCTTCTTTGGTTCCTTCTCCAAAGAACTGATAGATGAATTATCTCTTATTTTCCTAATTTGCCTATGCTATCACCCTTTATGCCCAAATCATGTACCCATTTTAACCTTATTGTGGTATGAGGTGTGAGATGTAGGTCTATCCTGAGTTTCTGACATATTATTTTCAAGTTTCCCTAGCAATTTTTGTCAAATACTGAGTTCATATCCTAGAAGCTGGAGTTTGGGGTTTTATCAAATACTAGATTACTATAGGTCTTGCTTATTATGTCATGTGTAACTAATCTCTTCCACTTATCTACCACTGTATTTCTTTTTTTTATATATTTATGATTTATTACTGAGGAAATACATTGAGACTGCCCTAATCCCTACAACTTCTCTCTTTAAGCAACACATTACAAAATAATATTAGGACAATTCTTTAAGAATTGTCCAGTTCTTACCATTCTATTTCTTAGCCACTACTAAATGGTTTTGATGATTATTGCTTTATAATATAATTTTAGATTTGGTACTGCTATTTTGTATTTTTTCCATTAATTCCCTTGATATTCTTGATCTTCTGTTCTTCCAGGTGAATTTTGTTATTATTTTTTCTAGTTCTATAAAATAATTTTGGGCAGTTTGGTATGATACTGAGCAAGTAGATCAATTTAGATAGAATTGTTATTTTTATTATATTAGCTTGGCTTACTCATGAAAAATTGGTATTTTTTTAATTGTTTAGTTCTGACATTATTTGTGTGAGAACTATTTTATACTTGTATTCATATAGTTCTGGGGTTTGTCTTGACAAGTAGACATGCAAATATTTTATTTTGTCTACAGTTATTTTAAATGGAATTTCTCCATCCCTTTCTGGTAGGCTTTGTCAGTAATATATAGAAATGTTTCTGATTTCTGTAAGTTTATTTTATATCCTGGATCTTTGCTGAAGTTTATTGTTTTGAGTAGATTTTTAGATGATTTCCTAGTATTTTCTTAAGTGTATCATCATAACATCTGCAAAGAGTGATAGTTTTATCTCCTCATTGCCTATTCTAATTCCTTTAAATAATTTTTCTTTTCTTTTTGCTAAAGGCAACATTACTAGTGCAATGTTAAATAATAGTGGTGATAATGGGTATCCTTATTTCACCTTTGTGGGAAGGCTATCTCAACTAAGTTCTAAGAGGAAAATATATTTACAAGTCCACAATAAAGCTATTGATGCCTCACTTCTCACCTGCTAAAGGAGATACCATCAATTAGAGAATGGCTAAAGAAATTAAGGTGCATAAATGTAATTGTGATATTAAGAAATAATTAACACAATAACTACAGAGAATCATAGAAAGATTTAAATAAGCTGATGCAATGTGAAGAAAGTCAACCTAGAACAAAAATATGACAATGATAAAGTAAGTTTAAAAAATTACAGTTGAAACAAGGTTGCAAAATTGTAGAGAACAAGCATATGAAAAGATGCCTTCTCCTACTCTTTTGCAGAGGTGCAAGTCCACAAGTGTGACACATTGTATATTTAGACTTTTTCTCATGAGTTGATCAGTTTTATTTTTTTTTCTCTTCCTCATTTATACATATATACATATTGTATATTATATATATGCATATATATATATTTTTCTAAAGGATAGCTATCTTTGAGGGGAAGAGAAGAGAGATAGAGGAAATTCCAGTTGGAAAACAAAAAATAATAATATATATGAAAAACTGTGGATAATCTTGCATGTCAGAAAAGAATAGTAACATGCCCTCAGTATTTGAATTAGATTGATCTCTCCATCAACCATCTTCCATAGACTCATTTCTATTTTAGTGCCTCATTTGTTTCATTCATGAAATGTCTTTTCCTCTCTTTTCTTCCCATCTTATTCATATAATCTTTCTTTCAAGAAGCAGCCTAAAAGTGATCCTTTCAGAAAACTGTCCTCTAGCTCTCCTGAGTCTCAGAGTTCCCTCCATAGCTAGTAGGATAGAATTTAGTGGAATAGTTCATATTTCTGGGTAGTCTTTACCCCTATCCTTTTCACCCAAAAGAAGAGTAGACTGTATCCTCTTCAAGAGGAACTGCCTTATTCCTCTTTTGTTCCCTTTTCTTCCCCCCCAAAAAATACATAAAGTACCATGTAATAGATGCCAATTAAATATGTGTTAACTGAGTGGATCTTGGCAAAAAAATGTGAAATCCTGAGCCATATCCTCTAAGCCCCTATCATTTTTAGCACATAAATCATCTCAGTTCACTTAAAGCTACATATTATTCAACTTGTGTTTTAAATATCATGGGAAAACTGATGGGCCAGCTTTGTAATATTTTAAAGAGGTGCCAAAGTGTTCTAGAATAGTTCGTGGCTATAAGTTTATATATATTTAATATACTTATTAAAATATGCAGTAAAGCCCATGGCTGCTATTCTCTGTGAACTTCTCAGGGCTGAGGTGGGACTTAAATGTTTAATACTAATAATACTACTCATAATTCAAATCTTTCTAGTGTTTTGCTTCCTGAGGGATCCCCAAAGTCTGTCAATTCCACATAAATTAAGTATAGCTTGACTTGTCTGCTAGCACTCTACAGCATGAATCTGGCTTGCCCTTGCATATGCAGAAGCTTTTTAATTTTTCTATGGGGAGAAGGACAGAGGGAGAGTTAAGAGGTGTCATCAAAGATTGCCCATGGTTTTTCTGCCTAGAGATTTCATTCACTCTTGTTAGTCAGCTGATGCTTTAATTGTTCGTTTTTCCCCTTTTTCTTTTCTTTCTTTCTTTCTTTTTTAATCCAGCCCATATCAACTCTTCTTCAAAGAGCCTTAGGATTTCTTTTGGCTCCCAAATGAAACTCAGGGATCATGGAGCTCTGGGGCATAACTCGTCTTAGTCAATTGCATACTATATCCTGCTTATGTCTTTTTAAAAAGATAATAGATTTGTATTTTCAAAATATATGCAAAAATGGATTTCAATATTCTCCCTTGCAAAACTTTGTGAACCAAATTTGTCTCCATCCCTTCCCCCACTCTCTGCCCTAGCAATAATCCAATATTTGTTAAACATATGCAATTCTTCTGTACATATTTACATATTTATCATATTGCACAAGAAAAATCAGTTAAAAAAATGAAAAAGAAAACAAAAAGCAAGCAATCAACTACAAAAAGATGAAAAAAACTATATTGTGATCTACCTTCAGTCCCCACAGTCCTCTCTCTTGGTGCAGATGGCTCCCTCCTTCACAGGTTTATTGGAATTGGCATAAATTACCTGATTGTTGAAAAGATCCATATCCATCAGAATTGATCATCATATAATCTTGTTATTGCTGTATACAATATTGTCTTGGTTCCACTCACTTGACTTAGCTTCAGTTCACATAAGCTTCTTCAGACCTTTATGAAATCATTCTGCTGATTGTTTCTTATACAACAATATTTCATAACATTCATATACCATAACTTATTCAGCCATTCCCAAAATAATGAACATCTACTCACTTTCTAATTTCTTTCCAGTACAAAAAGGGCTTTGCAAACATTTTTGCATATGTAGATACTTTTCCCTTTTTTAAGATGATCTCTTTGGGATACAATCCTAGTAGAGATACTTGGGATCAAAGTGTATGCACAGTTTGATAGCCTTTTGGGAATAGTTCCAAATTGCTCTCCTGAGTCATTGAATCAGTTCACAACTCCACCAACAATGTATTAGTGTCCTAGCTTTTCTACATCCCTTCCAACATTTATCATTATCTTTTACTGTCATCTTAGCCAATCTGAGAGACATGCAGTGGTACCTCATAGTTGTCTTAATTTGCATTTCTCTGATCAATAGTGATTTGGAGCAACTTTTCATATGACTAGAGATGGTTTTAATTTCTTCATCTGGAAATTGTCTGTTCATATCCTTTGACCATTTATCAATTGAAGAATGCTTTGTATTCTTACATATTTGAGTCAATTCTCTGTATATTTTAGAAATGAGGCCTTTATCAGAACCCTTAGATGTAAAGATTTTTTTCCCGTTGTTTGCTTCCCTTCTAATCTTTTCTGCATTGGTTTTGTTTGTACAAAGACTTTTTAACTTAATACACTCAAAATTATCTTTGGCCATAAATTCCTTCCTTCTTTACAGATTTGAGAGGTAGACTATCCTTTGTTCTTTTAACTTAAATATCTATCTTAAATATTTTACATCTAAATCATGAACCCATTTTGACCTTATTTTGATAAAGGGTGCTGGTCAATGCCTAATTTTTGCCATAGTATTTTCCAGTTCTTGTCAAATAGCGAGTTCTTCTTCTTTCCCTATTTTTCTAAATAGTTTGTATAGTATTGGAATTAATTGTCCTTTAAATGTTTGGTAGAATTCATTTGTAAATACATTAGGCCCTGGAGAATTTTTCTCTAGGTTTTTGATTAATAGCTTGTTCAATTTCTTTTTCTAAAATGAGTTTATTTAAGTGATGTATTTCCTCCTCTGTTAATCTGAGCAGTCTCTATTTTTTAAAATATTTAAACGGTTTTGATGACCACTGCTTTATAATATAGTTTTAGATCTGGTACAGCAAGGTCACCTTCATCTGCCTTTTTTTTCATTAATCCCCTTGAGATCCTTGACCTTTTGTTCTTCCAAATAAACTTTGCTACTATTTTTTCTAGATCTGTAAAATAATTTCTTGGGAGTTTGATTGGTATGGCACTAAATAAGTAGATTAGTTTGGGTAGTATTGTCATTTGTATTATGTTCTCTCTGCCTACCCAAGAAGAGTTTAAACAAAGACCTATTTACTCTCTGCTATCTTGGCTCTGCCCTCTGTTTCCATCTTAAAATAAGGTGAAAGAAAAATGACCGTTATTACTGTGAAGGAAGGATGTGAAATTCCATTTTAATGGCTTTCCCTTCTCCTTGGAATACTCTTGCTCCTCACCTCCACTCTTAGCTTTCCTGGCTTGCTTACTAAACTTCAAGATCACTTTCTGTAGGATGTCTTCACCTAGAAATAGCAAAGTGGTTCAGTAGATGGAACAGAACTCAGGGATTAAAGCTACAAAGATCTGAATATGAATTCTGTTTCAGAAGCTTACTGGCTATGTAACTCTGGACAAGTCACTTAATGTCTCTGTCTGGGTCTCCTTATATATATATAAATTGTGGATAATAATAGCACCTAATTGAAAATCAAATGAGATCAAGTATGTAAAATAGTTTACAAATCTTTAAGGATTTTATAAAAAAAAACTGTTATTACTGTTACATCATTACTATTATAATAATCAGTGCTGATATTATTATTTCCCAGTGTCTTCTACTGCTAGTGCTTTCTTTCTGAGATTATTTCTATCTTTTCTTTATATCTCTTTTATTTACTTAGTTGCTTACATGCTATCTCCTTCATTAGTCTATGAATTCAGTAAGGGCAAAGACTATTTCTACCTTTCTTGTTACCTCCATGGTATCTGGTACATAGTAAGTGCTTAATGACTTGACCCAATGACCCTCTTTGGAATTGTAAAGGATAGGTTACCAAAGTACATTTGGATACCTTTATTGGTGAGTCATAAAGGAAAATAATGCTTATTGACTGAAAAATCCCCCTTTCTACTTATTTCTCTAGGTCACAGAGACACGGACAGGCCCTTTGGGCTGCAGTAACTATGATAACCTGGATTCTGTCAGCTCAGTCCTGGTGCAGAGTCCTGAAAACAAGGTGCAATTATTAGGTAAGAAGTCTTTTTCTTCACCTTTCACTGCCACAGCATGGTCTGGAATCTGCTGCCCAAGTCAGAAAGGGCAAAATAAAAATAGAAAAAAGAACAAACAAAGAAACAGAAAATTTATTCATTTCATTCTGCTAAAACCAAGCTACTTTCTCTAGATATTTATCATCAAAACTTAAGTTTTCAGGTAGAGGGATCCTCAGAAACCATGGAGTTCAGCCTTCTTATTTCATAGCTAAGGAAACTGAGAAAAATAATAAATATCTGAGGCAGAATTTACACTCTTCCTCCTTAAGGAAAAATTTTGAGATGGCTTTTTCATTCCCCAAATCCCTTGATCTGTTCAGATTCTCTCTAATACAGAGCTCTTCTGCAGTAGCCTTCCATGCCTCCAACTTGCCTATAGTGAAGGAAACTTGAAACTTCTATAAAGTACATAATGCTTTAGAAATAGAAAATTTAAAGATACCAAGATTGTAGTTTTCAAGGTGAAAGGGACTTGGAGGCAGCCTAATTCAAATTCCTCATTTTACAGATTAAGAATTCAGAGAAAGGGGGATGACTAGGTGGCACAGTGGATAGAGAACCCGTCCTGAAGTCAGGAGGACGTTAGTTCACATTTGGCCTCAGATAACTTAATACTTCCTAGCTGTGTGACCCTGGGCAAGTCACTTAATTTCAATTACCTCAGGACATTAAAAAAAAGAGTTCAGAGAGAGGTAAAATGACTTGGTCTAGATCACAAAAATAAGAAGTGACAGTTCCAGGATAATCCAAATTAAATGGGAAGGAGGGCAAGGGAAGGAGACAGGGAAAGAAAGTAAAGTGGAGAGGAAAGAAGTGGGGAGAAGGGGGGAGAGATGAAGGAAAAAGGGAAGAGGAGTAGGGAAGGAAAGAGGAGAAGAAGGGCAAAGGGGGAGGAAAAGGGGAGAGTGAAGAAAAAATAGAGGAAAGGGATAGGGAGAGAGGAAAGAGAAGAGACTGGAGAGGGAAAGGAGGCTTGTTTGGAGCCTGATATGTGAAGAGAGGGAGGAAAGTTAGAAGAAAATTGCATTAAATCTGGACACAAGAAGATAAGGGAAGTTACGCAGGCTTTGTACACTATTTCCCGCTGATATCCTTTGGGCAAAGGGTATGCAAATTGATATAGACAGAACTGTTTGGCAGGAGGGGAAAGTTCATTTTTCTTGAGGCTTAACTGAATTTGGACTTTGTTTAAGATATTATTGTTTCTGCATTATAAAATCAATAACCTTCACCCAGGATCTATTATTACAAATGCCAACCAATCTGAGCCAGAAGTGACCTACCACTGTTCAGAAGTCAGATTTTTTTTTTATTTTAATTTTTTTAAAGAAATAAAGAATGTTTGTTTTCTGGTGATAACTAATATAATTATCATCCATCCTCGCTCAGGTCCCAGGTTGGGCTAGCCTTTGTGCGTCTGGGAATTAGTGATGGGTGAAGTTTAAAATGTCTAGTGGTTGGTTTGGAACAGTTTATGCCATTTAATTTTATAGCCCATCACTCACACAGCTGTTGTTGAGGCACCTCTATTGCAATTGTGGAGAGTGTTTCCATCAGGAGGGAGAGAAAACATCAAGGTGGGGAGGAATTGGGAGAAGATAGGAGATCAGCATATATGATGTGGGAGCCCTCTTCAGGGGCAAATTCATGATAGACTGCCTTGAAGGGGAGGGTTGAGAGCATCACTGCCATGTGATATAGGTCTCTAAGTACAAAAATGTGTCAACTCCAAGTTTCAGGATACTTTATGCTGTAAGCCAAGCCTATGAGAACTACTTTCTCCTCTGGCCCTATTCCCTCTATTTATGAATGCCACCATAATGAGAAGTACAGAGAAAATAAGAATCTGGCAGGAATTGAATCAGAGGGATCTATGCTTTGCTGGGGGAAAGTAGAGAATAGGAAGGAAGGCAGAAGGAAGAAAGAAAAGAAAATAGAAAAAAGAGGGCAGAACAAAAGGAAAGAAGTAAGAAAGAAGGAAGGAAAGAGGAAGGGAGAGTGGAAGGAAGGAAAGAATGAATGGAGGAAACAAGGAAGGAAGGAGGGAAGAGAAGGAAGAGAGAGAGTGAATGGAGGAGAAAGGAATAAACAAAAAAAGGAAGGAGGAGTAGAGGGAAGGAGGGAGGGAAGGAAGCAACCATTTATTAATAATAAGTATTAATGATTTGTTAATCATATTATTAAACTTCCAGGAGGGATCCTAGAATCAAAAAAAAAATGTTGGACCTGTGAAGGACTTTGGGAAACATTTGCAGAGCAGGGATTCTTTATTTTTTATGTTATCGATTCCTTTGACATGAAATTTGGTGAAGCTTGTGAACCCCATCTCAGAATGTTGTTTATAAATGAATGAAATACAATTCATAGAATTACAAAAGAATCCAATTAAAATATAGTTATCAAAATATTCTTTGGAAAAAACAAACTTTCATGGACCTCAGGTTAAGAACCCCTAATGTAGGGGAAAGGGAAAGCCATAAGCATTTACATAGTGATCTAAAATGTGCCAGGTATTGTAGGAAGCAAACACTTTTCAAAGATGATCTCATTTGACCCCACAACAATGCTAAGAGGTCTGTACCATTATTATTCTCAATTTTATTTGAGAAAACTGAGTTTAAGGATATACCCTGAGTCATATGGCTAGTAATAATCTAAAGCTAAATTTGAAAGGTTTATTTAACTCCAGTCCCAGCACAAGCATAGAGTGTGGAATTTAAAATCAGGAAGACTTGAGTTCTAACCTCATCTGCTATATTCCTTTGCTGTGTAATTCAAGTCAAGTTTATAACCTTTATAAGTTTCCACTTCTCTAAAAGAATACTGTATTCAACGGCCTCTTAGGCTCTTTCCCCTTCAGATTCTGTGATCTTCATTTCAGTAATAGAAAGGAGACTCAGAGGTTAAGGGTTAGTTACTAACAATTAGTAGCAGATATAATAACAAAAATCTTAATAATTAACATTTACATAGCATGCTAATGTTTACAATAAATATTCACTAATAGTATACAATATACACATGCACATTATGTGTATGTATGCATGTCACACATACCATATATGCAATATTCTGTATACATAAAATGCATATACACAAGCACATGCATAAAATGCACAAATTTTGCATGTATATATTTTGTTTATATACCTACACATGCATTTGCATATATGCTGTACACATTATATATGCAATACTATATGCATGCACATGTACATGCATGGCATGCACAAACACATATGTATACATGTATTTTCTATATGTACATATATGTATGCAATATACACAGAGATGTGCATTCTACAAATGTACACGTACTACATGTGCACATGCTATATACATATAAATATATAAAATATACATATTTATATATACATACATGTATATACATGCATACATACATATATATACACCCATACACTCAGGGTCTCTTGACACTTACAAGGAGCATGGCTTTAGGTAAATCACTTTTTAAAAATTTATTTATTTATTTATTACTGAGGCAATTGGGATTAAGTGATTTGCCCAGGGTCACACAGCTAAGAAGTGTTATGTGTTTGAGGTCAGATTTGAACTCAGGTCCTCCTGACTTCAGGACTGGTACTCTATCCACTGGGCCACCTAGCTGCCCCAAAATCACTTTTATCTTCCCAGACCTTAGGGCCCTGCTCTCTTTTAGAGAGCAGGGCCCTAAGTGGTTCTTCAGGTCGGGTCCTGGAACTCTGTTTTACTTGTTTTTAATTTCCATAATTGCATTTTAGTATAACTGGTTTTCTTTACAACCATCTACATTTTATTGTATGTGTTTAAAAATATGATTCTGAGAAGGGATCCACAGCTTCATTAGATAACTCCAGGGGTACATGACCTGAACAAAAAGGTGAAGAATCCCTGGAGTGGATAATTTTAAAGGTTCTTTTTCAATGCTATCATTCTGGAAATCTGGCTTGAAGTGAACTCTTTCTCTTTGACTTGCGGCCAACAAGTCTGTGGACTTGGTCCTTCTCCCCTGACCTGTCTTTTGCCTCAGGCCTGCAGGTGCTGCTGCCTGAGTACCTAAGAGAGCGATTTGTGGCGGCTGCTCTCAGCTATATCACCTGCAGCTCCGAAGGGGAGCTCATCTGCCGTGAAAATGATTGCTGGTGCCAGTGTGGACCCAGCTTCCCAGAGTGCAACTGCCCCGAACCGGACATTCAGGCCATGGAAGATAGCCTGCTCCAGATTCAGGACACCTGGGCTACACACAATAGACAGTTTGAGGAGTCAGGTGAGGCAGCTGACAGACCTTTAGAAATTTTCCTGGCCACTTTGGGGTGGTTCTTAGGATCATCTGGGAAGGGAGCCATGAGGCTTGCATTCACCTTGCTTTCCTTCCTCTTATCCCTTCACTGATTCTGAGCTCATGCAACCAAAAGAAACAGACTTAAAAATGGTTAGTCCAACCTCTCCCTGCTTACTGTCCCCAGGACTACCCCAACAAGCTACAGGCCCCAACCCCTTTGGAGAGACTGGAATTTAGAGTATATGTAAAGTCAAAGCTATAGAAATATGAAATTACCAAATTTCAGGATTTGTAGAAATACGTCTCAGTGGGAGAGATCATGGGGTCCTCATGAAGGTATATCTTTTAGTTATTCTTACCATCAGATATAATCAAGATCTAATAATAATAGTAGACCACATCCTGCTTTCTCTTGCTTTCTATCCCATGATACTTTCCCCAAGGTCATATTGTCTTTCTCATGTCATCTACCCAGGATTCTCCTACCAGGGTTATAATTGTATCCCTCTGTGTGATTTGTATACTTCCAATACCATTACTCTGTTCTGTTGAAATGGTTTCAGCTACCCCTCTGGCCTGAGTGTCTCATAGAGAAAAATTCTCATGAGGCGTATCACAGGAAAGATGAGGACCACATCTCAGGACCTTAACTACAGATGGAACAACTGGGCCTTTGGATATTTCTATAAAAATCAAAGGCTAAGAGCTCCCCCCATTACAGTGAAGATAGAAAAAAAATAACATTTGTAGGTGGAAGGAACCATTCAGAGGTTCTTTAGACCAACCTTTCCTGGGTATATTCATAGGTTCACATTATTTTCAGGAAAAAAATGTCTGGCTCAATGTGTTTATTTTACAAAAAAAAAGGAAAATTAGCTTGAGAGTGTAAAAAAATCTGAGGGACAAGCAAATGGAATGATATTTGAACTCAGATCTTCTGAGTCCAAATCAAGTGCTCTTTTCCCTGTGCCATAAGACAAATTCTTTCAAGGGCATTCTTTAAGACACAATATAAGTTTGTGCAGAGACTTTCAGAGAGTAGTTCTGTATAGTTCCCAAGCTGTTCCTTAAAAGTAGCTTATTTTCAGGGAGCTAAGGTGATGGAGTAAGCAGTAAATAGCCATAACTCTCCTTTGGTAATCTCCAAACAACCATAAAATAGCACCCCAAACAAATTCTGGAACACAAAATCCAGCAAAAATAAAGGGAAAATAATCTTTTAGCCAAAGAAATTGGAAGATCACTTAGAAAGTCTGTATCACTTGCATAAAAGCAGAGTACAATCCAGGAGAGGAAACATCCCAGCAAGTTACACCTCAGCAAACCAGCAGGAGATCCTGAGCTGCAGTGTGTTGGAACAGGCAAAAAACAACATCAGAATTCCCTGTGTGCCTCAGCATTGCCAAAAGAAGCAGTAGATTCCAACTCTGAGAGCTTCACATACTTCAGCAAATCCCTGAGCAAATAGGTATCTTCCAGCTGCCAAACTTCCAAATGCTTCAGTGTAGCTCCAGGGAAACAAAGAAGAACCCTACTGCCCTCAACACACACTACAGCAGCTCTAGGACCCTGGCTTAGCACCAGATATTCTGCCAGACCCTTATTACCTCCAGCAGTACCAGCCTCCTACTACCCCACTTCTTTAGCACAGCACCAGATACAAAACACACCCGTGGGCCCCAGCTAAACCACCAGGGTTTGTAGCTCTTGGCACAAAAGCCTGAGACAGTGCTCCTTCTACCCTGGGAGCAGAGATAAAATTTATATGAAAGGAGAAATAGATAAGAAAACAAAAAGGAATTTGACCTTAGAAAGTTGTTATGGTGATAGGGATAATCAAGACACAAACTCAGAAGAGGACCACGATGTCAAAACATCCTTGGGCAAAACCCCAAAGGAAAAAAGGAAGTGGTCTCAAGCTGAGAAAGAAGTGATGGGAGTGCTTAAATGGGAACTCAGAAATCATCTAAGAGAGGTTCAAGAAAAATTAGGAAAATAAAGGAGAGTAATATAAGAGAATTGTGAAAAAGTCAATAACTTACAAAAAAAGAAAACAACTCTTTAAAAAGTAAAATTGGCCAAATGGAAAAGGAAGAACAAAAGCTAAATGAGGAAAATGAATTCTTAAAAGTTAGAATTGAGGAAGTAGAAACTAATGACTCTATGAGACATCAAGAATCAATCACACAAATTCCAAAGTATAGGGGGAAGGCTAAAATGTAAAATACTGCACTGGAAGAAACAAATGACTTGGAAAAAAGATCTAGGAGAAACAGTGTCAGAATTGCTGGACTACCTGAAAGCCATAATCAAAAGGATGGCCTGGACAGACCCTTTTATGAAATCATCAAGGAAAATTTCCCCAGTATCCTGGAACCAGAGGGCCAAATAGGTATTGAAAGAATCCATCAAACACTTCCAGAAAGAAATCCCCAAATAAAAACTCCAAGGAACACTATAGACAGATTTTAGTGCTGTCAGATCAAGGGGAAAAACATCTGAAAAGGATAAGAAAGAAACAATTCAGATATCAGGAGTCACAATTAGGATTACATAGGATTTAGCAGCTGCTTCGTTAAAGTCATGGAACGAGATATGCCAGAAGGCAAAGGAAGTAGGACTATACCCAAGAATTATCTTCCAGTGAAATTAGGTGTAATTCAAGGGGGAAAATGGTCCAAAAAGATCACAGTATTTCAAGTTTTTATAAACAAAAGACTAGAATTAAACAAACTATTCAATTATCATTATAAAGACCCAAGAGAATCATGAAGAGGTAAAAGGAGAAAGCAAACATAAGGAATTCAGTGGAGCTGGGCTATTTAGATCTTTATGTGGGAAGATGATACTTGTAATTCTTAAAAGTTGAAACTTTGTACTGCTAGAATGAATATAGATACATAGAGGATATGGGTATGAGATAAATTTGAGAGAATGATATAAAAATAATTAAGGGATGAGAGAAGAGTACACTGGGTGCAGAAGGAAGGGAAAGGTAGAATGGTGTCAATTATTTCACATGAAGAGTTGTGAATGACCTTTTAAAATCGAGAGAAGGATGGGAGGGTGAGTTATGGCTATCAATTGAACCTTACTTTTATCAGTATTGATTTAAAGAGGGAATAATATAAACAGAAAATTGAATATATAAATCATCTTATTTAGCAGGGAAGTAGGAGGGTAGGGGATTAAATGAAGGAGGGGGTTGGCAGAAGGAAGGGCAGATTAGATGAGGTGGTAGAAAGAAAGAAAGCACTGGTGAGGAGGGAAAGGGAGAAAGGAGAAAGAGGACAGACAAGAAGAAAAATAGAATGGAGGGAAACACACAGTTAGTAATAACTTTGAATGTGAATGGGTTGTACTCTCCCATAAAATCAAAGTGGGATAGGAGAATGGATCAAAATTCAGAATCCTACTATATATTGCATAGAACTTACACACTGGAAGGAGAGACACACACACAGAGTAAGGATAAAAGACTAGAACAGAGGTTACTATGGTTCTGTTGAAGTTAAAAAAAAGCAGGAGTAGCAATCCTGATCTCAGACAAAGCAAAAGCAAAAATATCTAGAAGCTAAATTAGCTAGATTGCTAAAAGGTACCATAAACAATGAAGCAATATCTGTCCTATACAGATATGTACCAAGTGGTATAAGCATCTAGATTAAAAAAGAAAATAAATGTTATCGATTCATGACTAAACAAGAAATAAACAGCATTATGAAATGTAGAATAGATATTTTTTATTAAATTAAATGAATTATATTACTTAAAATTGAATTAAATTGATTATACTAAATTAAAAATCTGTACAAAATGTACAAATGCAATCAAGATTTGAAGGAAAGCAAAAAGCTGGAAAACAGTCTTACAGCAACTGTCTCTGATAATGGCCTCATTTCTCAAATATATAGATAAGTGAGTCAAATATTTAAGAATACAAGCTATTCCTCAAATTGCTTAATGGTCATAGGAAATGGACAGGAGACTCTCAGAAGACGAAATCAAAGTTATCTATGGGCATATGAAAAAGTGCTACATATCAATTTTGTTTCCCAAAATACAAAATAAAATAACTCTGAGATACCACCTCACATCTATAACAAAAAAGAAAGGTGAAAATAAATGTATGAGAGGATATGGGAAAATTGAGACACTAATGAATTGTTGGTGAAGTTGGTGAAAAGCAATGACCTTATTATTCTATCTCTTCCTATTCCTCATTTATCTTAAATATTCTCCATGAAATTCTGACACAGTAATCAACCATCCTGAGCTTGAAGACATGCACTGATGAAGAATTCACTATCCTTCATACTGATAGGCATTCAGTAGTCGGCCAAACAATAAGCATTTTAAGCTCCTATTATATTCCAGGAATTGTTCTAATCTGGGCATACAAAGGAAAACAAAGTTGAAAAAAATATTTAAATACTTAAAATTTAACTAACAGAAAGGTACCCTGGTAGTTCTTATCTCAGCTTACTCTGTCACTCTGGGAATGTCATTCCCCATCTCTTAGTTTCCTTTTTCTCATCTCCAAAGGGCCAGGTATTATTTAAAATAATATCACCTACTTTACCACTGTGGTGATATGATGATCAAAAGAAGTGATATATATATGAAGTGTTTTAAGTAAACTTAAAGTGGTATAGCTAGGTGGCACTGTGGGTTGAGCATTAGCTCTGGAATCAGGAGGACTTGAATTCAAATATGGTCTCAGACACCTACTAGCTGTGAGACCCTGAGCAATTCACTTAACCTCAATTGCCTCACCAAAACAACATGTTTATTGAAAATATGTGGGAAGAAGAGAAGTATCCCCCCAAAAATCCCCATCAATATGGGAATACAATATCCCACAGTAAGGAGTAGAATCAAGCTTAAAGTATCTAGTTTTCTCCCTCTTTGTACACATACAAAATCCCTGGGGAGAATGAGCTCACATTTAAAGCAGAAAGGTAAGAAGGTATGCATTTAGGGAACATATAAGGGATGACAGGCACCTTAAGACTCTTTGCTCTGGGAATCTGTTTCTCACTTTTTCGAGTACCCACCAATTTGCTTTAAAGCAAAGCTTCTTGAACTGTGGGTTATAACCACATATGGAGTCATGCAACTGGATGGGGGAACTGCAAAATTATACTTCATTATTAGTAAATGTTTGATTTATATACCTGTTTTATATATTTATGTATCCAGGGTTGCATTAAAATTTCTCAGGCACAAAGGGGTTGCAAGTGGAAAAAAAATTAAGAAGTCCTTCTTTAAAGCATGGCCTGGATGAAGAACAAATCAGTTTTTTACTAGTTGGACTTTTTGTAGTATCTTATCTGAGAGCCCTATCTGTTGTTGGTCTGGGACAAACAATTTCTTTTTACAACTTGACTAATGTGGAAATATGTTTTACATGATACACATGAATAACCTTTATCAAATTGCCTACCATTTTAGCAGGAGCAGAAGGAAAGGTAGGAAGGAGAGAGAAAATTTCCAACTCAAAATCTTGTAAAAATAAATGCTTAAAATTGTCTTGACATGCAATTGGGGAAAAAGTACTATTAACAAGAAAGAGAAAAGATTATAAAAAAAGGAATACTTCTTTTCTTTTCTTCTCCCTCTGGTAATGTAACCTATTTGGTTTATCCCCACAGAGGAATTCCAGGCCCTGCTAAAGAGACTTCCAGAGGATAGATTCCTGAACTCAACTACCATCTCCCAGTTTTGGGCCATGGACTCAAACCTCCAACACCGTTACCAGCAATTGGGGACCAACTTAAAACTGCTGTCCAAGAAAACCCATCGGGTCATTCGTCGCCTCTTCAACCTTTGCAAACGCTGCCCCAGACAGCCTAGATTCTGGCTGCCTAAGGAAAGGTGAGCTGCCCAGATGGAGAATTCAGTCAAACAAAGCTAGAGGTCTAAGGATACCTTTTATGGTCTGGGGCTATGGTGCTGTCTGTGGTGCTTCAAACAAGAGTGATGATTGTATTTGGTCTCCATGAGATTAAAAAAAAAAAAAGAGGGACTAAACTATGTTCTCGTCATTCATTCATTCAACAAATATTTATAAACACAAAGAAGTTCTGGAGAGAAAAATGAACAGGATAATTTTGTTACTACTGTATTCATTTTAACATACATATTTTTTATGAAAACAAGCTGAGGAGCAGAAACTCAGTCTTGTATACATTTTTTCTTTTGTTCTTTGATATGCAAATATTCATGATTTATTAAATTTATGATAAAAAATTAAAAATATGTATTTATGCAGCATATACTATATATTTAGTCAGCACCAAGCTGGACACATTAGAAGATGCCTCCAAAAATAGGAAAAATGGTCTTTCAATGAACTTTCAATTTCACTGGAATAACTAACAATATATGGAGGAAAAAAAATACAGAACAAATCAGAGAATCAGGAGATGCCATTTGATATAGTAGATAGAGTGTGAGTCCTGGAGTCAGGGAGCCTAAGTTCAAGTCTGTCTTTAGACACATACTAGCTATATGACCTTGAGAAAACCACTTAACTTTGATTTCCTCAACTGTAAATTGCAGATAATAATAGCACATATCTCTTAAGATCATAATAAAGTGTATAGCACAGGGCCTGGGAGATAAGAGGTGTTGTATAAATGCTTATTCTTTTCCCTTTCCTTTTCATTGGCTTAGATAACTAAAGCTTAAGAAACTCTGTCTACTGACATAGGTCAGCACCTTTTCTGCATCCTATAGACTTAGAGAATTAATACCTAGAGTACTGAGTTTAAATCCCGTAAACTCAGCTAGCATGAGTTGGAGATGGAACTCAAACCCAAGGCTTCCTGGTTTTCAGGCTTGTTTTCTAGCCAATAAATTAAGTTGCATCTCTCCTAAGGGAAAGCTAGCAAAGGATTGTGGACACCAGGGGACAAAGTGATGACAAAAGAAACTAGAGATAGGAAGTGGTTGAGAGTTGGGAAATCCTTCCAGGTGGGAGAGGTGAAAGAGTCATTTAACAGGTGAGGGTGAGAGTTCAATAGTTGATAAGCCTTCCTGAAAAAGGAAGGGCATAATTGCAAGAAATAAGCATTGAGAATGGGTGGGTCAACAGAATCATTTGGTGGAGACCTTGCTAACAATGGTAAAGAAGTGATTCTGAATTCAAGGAAGCCACTGTGGATTTTAGAGCTAGGGAAAGAGAGACTAAAAGTGGTAATGCAAAGAGCTCTATTTTATGCATCGCATTACCAGAAAAAAAATCCAATATCCTTGGTGCTTTTACAGTAGAAACTGAACAAGGTGGGACAGGTGGCTACAGGGTCATTCTCCATGCCATGGGCCTCCTTTCTCAGCCATTGTTACACTGGTGCTCTTTTCTTTCCTTCCATTAATCCATCCATGTGAACCAAATTCTTATTATCACCCAAGAAAATTGTGTCTATATATTTCTCCTTGATTCTATAAAGCTTCCCTCTTATTTTCCCTCTCCAGACCCTTATCCTATTGGTGGAACCGGATCCAGTCTTTCTTATACTGTGCAGAAAGCACTATTCCTGGGACTTTCTTGGAGCAGAGTCACAGCTGCACCTGCCCCTATGACCAATCGTCTTGCCAGGGTCTCATCCCATGTGCCTTGGGTGATGGGCCAGCTTGTGCTGTCTGTGCACCAGACAATAGTACCCGCTGTGGGAGTTGCAACAATGGCTATGTGCTGATCCAGGGTTTGTGCCGGCCAGAGGTGGCAGAGTCCCTGGAGAATTACCTGGGCCTAGAGACGGATCTGCAGGATCTGGAACTTAAGTACCTGCTTCAGAAACGGGATAGCCGAATTGAAGTGCATTCCATCTTCATCAGCAATGACATGCGTCTGGGCAGCTGGTTTGACCCCTCATGGAGAAAGCGCATGCTTCTGACTCTAAAAAGTAATAAGTACAAGCCAGGGTTGGTCCATGTGATGCTGGCCTTATCGCTGCAGATCTGTCTCACCAAGAACAGCACTCTGGAGCCCGCCATGGCCATCTATGTCAATCCCTTTGGGGGCAGCCATTCAGAGAGCTGGTTCATGCCTGTGAATGAAGGTGATTTTCCAGACTGGGAAAGGACTAATGTGGATGCATCTGCCCAGTGCCAAAACTGGACGCTCACCTTAGGGAACAAGTGGAAGACTTTTTTCGAGACAGTCCATGTCTACCTGAGGAGCCGAATCAAATCCCTTGATGACAATTCTAATGAGACACTTTACTATGAGCCCCTTGAGATGTCTGACCCCTCCAAGAATTTGGGCTACATGAAAATCAACAGCTTGCAGGTCTTTGGTTATAGCATGCCTTTTGACCCTGATGCTATTCGGGACTTAATCCTCCAGCTGGATTATCCATACACTCAAGGTTCCCAGGACTCTGCACTCTTACAGCTTATTGAGATCAGGGACCGAGTGAACCAGCTTTCTCCCCCTGGAAAAGTCCGGCTCGACCTCTTCTCTTGCTTGCTCCGGCATCGGCTCAAACTGGCCAACAACGAAGTGGGCAGGATTCAGTCTTCTCTGAGGGCCTTCAATGCCAAACTGCCAAATCCTGTGGAGTATGAGACTGGCAAGCTCTGCAGCTAACCTGAGCGCCCTGGTTATGCCCTGGGGCTGGGGAGCAGGGGAGCCAAGAATGACTAAAGGGCCTTATCTTAGTGCCAATCATGTGCATTGACAAGTGAGACTTGAGATAAAATGGATACAGATGTGGGCACACAGAAGCTTAAGCTATACACATATTATCTCTCTCACTGGGAAACTAAAATGAAACAGAATCTGATTTGTAAAATCAGTGATTTCTGATATGAGAACAGTTTGATAAGAGAAGAGAATTTTTAAAACCTTCTCACAAAAAATACATTATAGAAATCTTTAAAAGTGATTCTTGCCATTCAAAGGAAAGAAGTAGCAAAGTGGGGTTGAGCATTGGACCTCCCACTCCAAGGAGTCACTTTTGTATTCTTTTTAAAGATGTTTCTAACAATGTAGTGATTTTGTGTTCCCCATTTTGGTTTTTTTTTTGTTTTTGTATTTTTCCTCTGCCGTGCCCTCTCAACACTGCCTTTTCCCTCAGAATCCATCCCACTGGGAAACCCTTGAGAATGAAACAGACAGAGATTGTGTTTGTTGTTTCTCATATTCATCCCAATTCCTCGGCTCCCCTCTTTGAGCCCTTTCTCTCTCACTGTCCCACCAACAATACCAGGGTGCCACATTCTACCCATCACCCCCATGCATCTCTTCATCTAACTGGACTTATCCCCTGGAAACAATGCTGTCAAGTTAGTAATAGGTATTCAATGTATAGGGATATCTTTCTTTCTTTCTTTTTTAATCAAAAAAATATTTATTTTGATTTTTTTGTTAATTTGCTCCAGCCAAGTGACATCTGAGTAAAATTTACCTGGTTTAATATATTTTTTAAAAATGCTTTTTTGAGGAAAAAAAGAGAAAAGAGAAAAAAAGTGTCTTTCTCTGGGTTGGCTAGAAGTTTTGTTTGTTACTTTGCCTGCTGTGAATGTGTTGGTGTGCTGTGACTGAATGACTTGATCTGTGTAGAGTCCTTTTTGTACTTAATGGCATTGCAAGATATCTTGCTGTGTTCTAGATATGTGTGCACATATGTATGTGTTAAGGGGGTGTATGTGTGTGCAAATTGTAGGCATGCTTATGAATGACAAAGAGTCAATTAATAAGTATTCATTAGCTCCTGATATGTGGTAGGCACAAACTAAGGGAAAATACAAGCTCTTCATTCTTTCTTTCACCACATTATTTTTGTTCTAGGCTTAGATTCAGTTTATCCCACATATATAAGTCAGAGGTGAGTTTAAGCCAGTTTTTGCTTCAGAGAGGCAGAACATCTCTGTGTTTTGGCTAGGAACTGGGTGAAGGATAAGCAAAGTAGGCAGTCTTTCTTTGGCTCTGCTGCCAATGGCCTCTTGGATATGTTTCAACACCCTTTCTTTCATGAGACTGAATCACTCTCAGGAGAAAGTGGAAAAAAATTAAGGGAGCACTCCCTCCAAGACCATCCTTTTTTACTATCCGTTTTCCTCTTTAAAAAGAATCTGAAGGGAAACTTTTACTTTTGACATAGAGATGGATGCATCATTTCCCACCTGGATCCTGGCATGGTAAATGTCTCCTAGCCTGTCCCTAGATGAATCATTTTTCTCTCTGTTCTTCACATGTTCCAGTATAATTTGTAGGCATGACAACCACAATCCTATTCAGGAGAGAGCAATACACAAATAGCAAGCATTTCATTCACCACCTATGGTACTTCACAGTTGGTGTAACTGGAATCAGGGGACAGTAGGAAGCCAGTCAGTTCTATTCAGGCCTGTTCAAAGATTACTGTCATGCTCTAGCTTTCTGTTTTATTCTATTAAATCACTACATTTCTTTTTAGTTTATAAGGACCCACAATTTCTGTGAAATAAGTGGCCCAGGGCACTGTTGACTTCTAAGTTTCCATTAAAACCTTCTAGGTCAGGAATATTGAGTGATGGTCTGGTCTTATGATAAACAACATATAGCAACTAAAGCTGTTATTCCATGTCTGCTTCCTCACCTGCAGAGATGTAGTCAATACTTGTCATCTACTGAGTCAGTACTGTGGATTTCAGTCAAACAGATACTGAGAGTGGGGAAGATGGTGGAAGGATTGGATGGGAAGAGAAAATGCTTTTATTGTTTGATAAAAGGTGTTTGAGAAGTGTGAAGTGAGTGTGAAAAGTGTGATTTTACAGTTCTGACATGCATGTCTTCATATTGTGTGAGTGAGCAGAGAGAGAGACTTTAGCTCACCAATTAAAAGCATCAAGGTTTCAGGTGGAAAACGCAGCTATCTGCCATAACAACATGAGCATTCTGAGAAGGGGAGCCTCACGAGGCTAGCTGAACATGACTGTCAAAATTGGCAGTCTGGAAGCTCAGTAAAACAGATTTATTTATTCAGATGGAAATTGAATTGGGACAAAGAATCAAAGATTTGGTCCTCAATTGTACCACAGAAGTCATCTAATCTAAAATCATCCTCATTTTATAGATGAAAAAAACAGATCCAGAGTGGTTAAGTGTCTTTTACCTACATGAGTGTTAAGTATGAAAGAACTAGGATTTGAACTTAGGCCTTCCAACCCCCAAATTCAAACTTTCTCCAATGGCACCATCTCCCCCTCAACTCCCAAATAAGGGCAATTTCTCCCACTGGTCCCCCAGCCCTTAAAATCCCCTTAATTTTATGTACCTAAAATGATGGGGAATTATAGCTCCTTGGTTCTAAATAAAAGATCCAGTTTGGGGAAAGAGTGTTGCCTCTTGACTTCCTTATAAAGATGGATCTTCAGAACTCCCCATCTTTGGTCTTTTCAACTTTGGTGGTCTAGCAGAAAAGTCATGGAACAAGAGATTTTAGAAAGACCCAGATGTGTGTAAAGGATATTAGCTAACTCTTTGTGAGTTTGGATGTTAGACTATGAAAATTGAAGTTTGTTACCTTCATCCAAGTAATCTTGAAGGCTTCTTAAACATCAGCTCCATGTTGACAACAGGCTGTTATATTATTAAAATGCATTCATTGATCCAGTGCTTAGCTTGATGACCAATATGATGTTCAGTTTTGAGATGTTTCTCTGTTACTTCCTGAAGCAGCTATGTTTTATACTATGACTACTCCTACCATACAAATTTCCTTTGTTAACATAGATCCTGTGATAGCTAACATACTTAGAGCTAGAAATATTTTTAGATGTTCTCTAGTCCAAACTCTTCATGTTATCGAAGCCAGGAGAGATTATGATTTTTTAAGGGTCAAATAATAATGATACCATTATTCATAATAAATAGCATTTATATAGCATGTATTATGTTCCAGGCACAGTACTAAGGAAACTGTGAATATGATCTCATTTGATCTTTTCAACAATCCTGTGAAGTAGCTATGTTTTTTTATCTTTACTTTATAATTGAGGAAATAGGTCCAGGGTTACACAGATAGTTCGCTGGTGATAGAATGGATTTTAATTAAGGTCTTCCTGACTCCAGCTTGGAACTCTATGTTCTGGGAAACTTAGATGCCTCAAGTGTAGCTGAGCCTCCATCAAAATATCAGCTGTATAAGAACTTTGGAGGTCAAGAGTTTTAGTGACTGTCTCAAAGTTATGCAGTTATTAAATTGAAGAAGTAGGAACTAAACTGAAATCCTCAGTTTCCAAATCCAGTGACTCTTTCCTGAACTTCATTTAATTCAAGTGACTTCCTCAGTCACATACCTAGTATCAGATTCAGTAAACATTTTATAAGCCAGTCTTCTATTGGTTGTTAAGTAGTAGAAGAGTTTGGGGTATATTAGGAAGCAAAATATAAATTCTAAGAAGCAAGTGAAAGTAGTTCCAAAGTCATTCTTTAGAGACCTGAGCAAATCAATTTTACAACCTTGAAATCATAGTGGAATTTCCCAGCTAACTGAGTTGAAAAGTCACATGTCAGAGGAGTACATGGCTGCAATTGGAGTCATCAGAATTTGCATTAGGGGATGTCAACAGCCTTTTCCAGGACATGGTTTAAGTATGCAATTGTCAACAGGTTAGTAATGGTGCTGGCAAGCTTATCACAGCTTGGAATTAGGAGCAAAATCTCCATTCAGCCACTAACACACTTTGCGCAATAATCATCAGAAATGCAAGCTTTAATTATGACTACAAAGAAATAATTCATCATATACTAATCTGTACTAATGCATTAGATTAATACCTCTAAGACTAAATAATACCTTTAAGGCTTAATACTAATAATATAATGCTATCTTGAGCAAACTCACTCATACTTCAACAGCCAATCCCCCAAATGAAGGTGATATTAGGTCTTTGTATCCTCCTTTAAGCAAGTCCAGACCTTGGCCTTTTCCCATCAGCATAAGAAATAATTTATGTGAACATTATGAGTAGGTACAATAAATTTACCTACATATTGTGATTTCAGAAGGTGCCAGACACATTATTACCTGTCTCTATATTTTAATTCTTCCTATTTCTTGAAGACTTCCGTTTATATCCCCCTATTAAAGGGGAAAATTTCCAGGAAGGTGATACTCCATTAACTGGGCAGATGCAAAGTTGTGCAACTAGCCTCATTTTCCTTTTTGAGAGAAATCTTATTCTATAGATCAGAGAAATACTATACGGTATAAAACTAGATTTCATCAAAGCATTTGACAATGCCTTTCATTATATACTTGTTTTACCAATGCTTTTTTTTATCTTGTTGCACCATAACTCCCCCACTATAACTATATATACAGTACTACCCTAAACTTGAAACCTTCCAATGTAAAAATGAAAACAGTTCAGTGAAAGCATTTTTTGCATCTTCTCCCTTTTTATTACTTTTAATGTAAGCTACAATTTTTTCATGTGAACTTTATCTTCTTTTTAATAAAGTTTTTTTAATTTTCAAAACATGCATAGATAATTTTCAACATTCACCTTTGCAAAACCTTGTGATCCATTTTTTCTTCCTTCTTTTCCCTCACTTCTTCCCCTAGAAGGTAAATAATCCAATATATATAAAATATAGCAAAAGCATTGATATGATGACCCTGTATAAAACATTCTGAACATAGAGTTCCCTGCCTTTTCAATAGGAGAAAGGAGCGATCACCATATCATTGAGGAAAAGAAGATTTGTGGAATGGATAAGACCACAGCATGGTTCAGTGTCCAGATCCAAAAAGTGATTATTAAGGGACTGATGTCAAGATTGGGATGGGGAGACAATGTTCTTTAGTGAAGTGCCATAGGAATGCTCTCCCTCTTACTTGGTTTGGTACATTTTTTGAAGAATTATTTGAAGACAAATACATTTTTAATAATTACTCTGGGGCATTGTAGTGGAAAGAGCCTAAACTTGGAATAGATTTATATTAGATATGTGCTGTCTGGACCCCAAATGGCAAATTTATTTTTAGTGTCAGAAATACTTTCTAACAATTAGAACTGTCCAGAAGTTGAATGAGCTACCTCAAAGAGTGATAAGTTCTCCTTTCTTGGACACTTTCACATAGAGGCCAAGGCAATCATTATTTGGGTATGTTATAATGGGAATCTTTTTGTTAGACTAAATAGTTGTTGAGCTTCCTTTCAACTGCCAAATAATGTCATTCTGAATCAGAACAACTGGATTCAATTTATTTTCTAACATATGGCCATGAGAAAATTATTTCTCAGTTTCCTCATCTATAAAATAGGAATAATAATTCACTACCTGCCTTTTAAAGTTTTTGTTAGTAATGTACTTTGTAAATCTTGAACCATTATATAAATTTGAATTATTATTACCAAATGAAATCTTATCAAATTTGTGTGAGGCATGGAACTTGTACAGAAAGAACTGTCAGCTGGCTGACAGAGTCTGTCTCCAAAAGCATTTCATCAGGCCAGGACAATAGACTGGCTATAAGAAAGTGAAATAAATTATGAATAAATATCAACTCATACAGTTGATTTATTTTATTAGAATGTATCAACTGTACAAGGACAGATGAAGGTAATATGGGTAATCAATCATTGATGTGAAAAACACCCAGATATTTTAGTAGATTTAAAAACTTAATCTGAATAAATAGAAAGACACAGCAACCAAAACTAAACTAATGAGATCTTATACTTAAATGTAGCACCCAGAATGAGGAAATTTATATTTCCACTCTGCACTGGTCAGACAACATTTATAATACTGTATTCGGCTCTAGGTACCATATTGAAAAGTAAATTGACAAGCTTAAACCAGTTCAGAAGGGGGCAAACATGATGGTGAAGATAGAAATTGTGACAGAAAGGAATTGTTTGAAACAATCAGGAATGTTTAGCACTCTGTGTATGTGTTTATGTTTTAAAATGCTATAGTGGAATAGGATGGGGCAGCTAGGTGCATAATGGTTAGAGCACCAGCCCTGAAGTCAGGAGAACCTGAGTTCAAATCTGGCCTCAGACACTTAACACTTCCTAGTTGTGGGACTCTGGGAAAGTCACTTAACCCAAATTGCCTCAGCAAAAAAAAAATGCCGTAGTGGAGAGAGCTGACCTCCAAATTACAAAATAATTGGTTTAAGTCTTGATTTGGACATGATGGCTACATGATGCTGAGAAAAATCAATTAACTTTTCAATGTCCCATATAAATTTCTAAGACTTTTAAGTTGAGGACAAATACCTGCATTGGTAGAGGGACTTTGCTTGTTGGAAGTACCCTACATTAATGGAATCACAAATTCAATCCAAATGTATTCACTAAGGGGGGAATTCTTTTTTTTTTTTTAATAAAGCTTTTTATTTGCAAAACATATGAGTGACCTTTCAACATTGACCTTTGCAAAAAAACTTTTTTTTCCCAAGCTTTTCCTTTCCCTCCCCCCGCCCCCCACCCCTAGATGACAGGTAATCTAATACATGCTAGATAGGATAAATTATATGACAAGTACAATACATGTATACAGATCTATACAGTTATCTTACTGCACAAGAAACATCAGATCTAGAAAGAGAAGAAGAAAAAAAACAACCTAAGAAGGAAAACAGAATGCATGGAAATATTCACAGAAAGCGTTAAAATGCTGTGTTGTGGTTCACTCTCAGTTCCCACAGGCCTCTCTCTGGATGTATATGACTATCTTCATCGCAGCACAACTGGTTTGAATCACATCATTGTTGAAGAGAACCATGTCCATCAAAATTGATCATCGTATAGTCTTGTTGCTGTGTATAATGTTCTCCTGGTTCTGCTGATTTCACTCAGCATCAGTTCATGCAAGTCTCTCCAATCCTCTCTGAAATCCTTCTGTTGGTCATTTCTTACAGAGCAATAATATTCCATAACATTCATATACCATAATTTATTCAGCCATTCTCCAATTGATGGGCATCTTTTCAATTTCCAGTTTCTTGCCACTACAAAAAGGGCTGCCACAAACATTTTTGCACATGTGGGGCCCTTTCCCTCCTTAAAAATCTCTTTGGGATATAGGCCCAGTAGAAACACTGCTGGGTCAAAGGGTATGCACTGTTTGATAACTCTTTGAGCATAGCTCCAAATTGCTCTCCAGAATGGTTGGATCCGTTCACAGTTCCACCAACAATGTATCAGTGTCCCAGTTTTCCCACATCCCCTCCAACAGCTATCATTATCATTTCCTGTCATTTTAGCCAATCTGACAGGTGTGTAGTGGTATCTCAGAGTTGTCTTAATTTGCATTTCTCTAATCAATAGTGACTTGGAGCACCTTTTCATGTGACCGGAAATAGTTTCAATTTCTTCGTCTGAAAATTGTCTGTTCATATCTTTTGACCATTTGTCAATTGGAGAATGGCTTGAATTCTTATATATTTGAGTCAATTCTCTATATATTTTAGAAATGAGGCCTTTATCAGAACCTTTGGATGTAAAAATATTTTCCCAGTTTACTGCTACCCTTCCAATCTTGTCTGCATTCATTTTGTTTGTACAAAAACTTTTCAACTTGATATAGTCAAACTTATCTATTTTGTGATTAATGATGACCTCTAGTTCTTCTTTGGTCACAAATTCCTTCCCCCTCCACAGGTCTGAGAGGTAAACCATCCTACATTGTTCTAATTTGTTTATAATATCATTCTTTATGCCTAGATCATGAATCCATTTTGACCTTATCTTGGTATATGGTGTTAGGTGTGGGTCAATTCCTAATTTCTTCCAGACTAGTTTCCAATTATCCCAGCAGTTTTTGTCAAATAGTGAGTTTTTATCCCAAAAACTGGGGTCTTTGGGTTTATCAAACACTAGATTACAATTGTCATTGAGTATTTTGTTCTGTGAATCTAACCTATTCCACTGATCCACTACTCTATTTCTTATCCAGTACCAAATGGTTTTGATGACCACTGCTTTATAATATAGTTTTAGATCTGGTGCAGCTAGGCCACCCTCATTTGCATTTTTTTTCATTAATTCCCTTGAAATTCTTGACCTTTTGTTTTTCCAGATGAATTTTGTCGTTATTTTTTCTAGTTCAGTTAAATAATCTCTTGGGAGTTTGATTGGT
>JAJPUD010003652.1:145713-195416 GCA_023553655.1 Myrmecobius fasciatus | reverse complement strand
TATATGTGCATACATATATATATATATATACATACATACAGAGAGAGAGAGTTCATATATACTATATAAATATGGGATTACATGGTTTCTAATTTTCCTTCTATCTCTGAAATTCTATAATCCTTTGATCCTGGCAGATTGACAGCTAACTGAAAAAAATCCTGTGAGAAAAAGATCAAACTAAGAAATAAATAGCACAGGAATCTAGAAGGAAGAAAAGGAATCACCAATAGCTGCCTTTTGTTTCTCATTCATTCTTACTTGGAATAATAACTTTTGATTTGAAACTCCTACTCTATTAGCTCCCTTTCCCCTTGCACTTTCTCTCATACTCTATATCTTTGACATTCAGCAAAAGTTGATATCCTAATAATGCTTCATCCTTTAATATCATCTTTTGTGTTGACTATTTTTATCTTTCATGTTTCTTACTGACCTGAGCCTGGAGAAGGGGTAGCTCTACTCCCATTCTACATAACCCATTCTTATTTGATCTCCTATCTAGAAAGAATACGAGTGGTCTGTCTCCTTGCCAAACCTGATCAACTGCCTTTGTTCTCTTGAATTTATCTTTTCTATTCTCCACTATTGGGGTTATCTACAAATATATACAAACCTTAATGTGACGTTTTACCATTCCCTGAAAGGTTTATCATATACCTCTCCTCCCTTTCACTGCTAAACTAAAAATAATCTGTATTTCCTGCCTCTATCTCTTCTATACCCACTAACTTCTAAATCCTTTCAGGTTTCTTACCATCCTCACAATTCTATTGGTGGTAACCTCTCAAAGGTTAACAAAATATTTTAGTTGCTATATCAAAGGATTTTATTTCAGTACTGACTCACTTTGATATTTCTGCAGATTTTGACCTAAGTGGCCCTTTGTTTTTCCCAGATAATCTTTCTTCCCTTGGTTTCCATCACAGTGTTGTCTCCCCGTTCTCTGCCAACCTGAAAATTCCTACTCAGTCTTCTTTGTAGGTTTGCCAAGCCAGTCAAAAAGCATTTATTAAGTACTCACTAAGAGCTTGGAATACAAAGAACAGCAAAACTATCTTCCCTTCCCTCAAGGAGCTCACATTCTAATGGTGCAGAAAAGATGCAAATAATTATATAAATACTACACATATTATATATAATATAAATATATGCATATATATGTACATATATATGTATATACAGAGAAGGAGGGGGTAGAGGGAGAGACATACATAGAGACAGAATACAACACACAGAGAGACAGAGAAAGAGAGACAGAGACAGAGACAGAAAGAGAAACTTGGAAGCAATTTTAGAAGGAAGACCCAGAAATAGAATCTTTACAAAAAGTGGAGTTTAAGTTTAGTCTTGAACAAAATCTGGGGAGCCAGAAGGCAGAAGTGAGAATGCAGAGTATTCTAGGTATGGAAGACAGCAAGTGAAAAAGAGATGGAATGTGATGTGCAAGACTAATGCCCCTAGATCATATAATACATGTAAGAATATTTGGAAAGGTACAAGGGTCCATATTATGAATGGCTTTCAAATCCAAAAAAGGATTTTAAATTAGATCTTAGTAGCAATAGGATATCCTGGAGTTTGAGTAGGAGGATGCTGTGGGATGATTTTCACTTTAGAAAGATCATCTCAATAGATAATAGCCTAGAATGGTAAGAAACTTAAGGCACTGGAAAACCAACCAATAGGCTATTGGAATAGTTCAGGCCAGAATAGTTCATTTGTTGTGGGCCTCTACTTGAAGGACACCTATATTAAAGAAAACAAGGGGATATGTGCAAAGATATTGCAAAGATTAAAAAAAGTTGGCAACATCCTGGATATATAGGAATGAGTATGAATAAGGAATTGAAGTTGATATCTAGCTTACACTTGAATGACTAGGAAAATGATAAAACCCATCAACCATCACTGGAATGTTCAACAAAATTCAGAAGAAAAGAGAAACAAAATTATGAATTCTATTTGAGGTATATTGTTTGAGATGTCTGTAGGATATCCAGGTTCAACTAGCCAATAGTTGGCTGGTGATGTGAGACTAGAGGCCTGGGTAGTGATTATGAATGAATAAATAGATCTCAGAATTCTCTACATTGAAATTATAATCAGACTCTTGGGAATTAATGCTCACCAAGTGAGATAATATAGAAGAAAATGAAATGAGGTCTCACATTCCTATAGTTCCTGGATTTGTCTTTAGTAGGTAGATTTTTAATTATCTTATATTGTCCACAATTATTTTAAATGGAATTTCTATCCCCTGCTACTGGACTTGGTTGATCATATAAAAATGCTAATGATTTTTGTAGATTTACCTTATATTCGGCAAATTTGCTCAAGTTGTTAATTATTTCAAGTATTTTCTAGTTGATGCTCTATAGTTATCTAAGTATACCATCATACCATTCACAAATGATAGTTTTGTTTCCTCATTGCCTATTCTAATTCATTCTTTTTTTCTCTTATTGCTATCATCTTGAATAATATTGGTTATAAGGGTTTCTATTTCTTGATCCACTATTCTAGGTAATTTATATTTTCATAAACATACATTGATTTCCCTCAGAATGTTTTATTTTATTTTATTTTATTTTATTTTTTATTAATACTTTTTATTTGCAAAACATATGTATGGGTAATTCCTAAACATTAAGCCTTACAAAGCTTTCTGTTACAAATTTCCCCCACCCCCACTCCCCACCCCTCCCCTAGATGGCAGGATATCCACTACATGATAATTATGTTAGAATACTCAAGAAATCGAATATATGTATAGTTATTGCATCATTTTTTTGTGCAGGAGAAATCATATCTACAAGAAAGATATAATCCGATAAAGGAAATACAATGCAAGCAAACCTCAATAGAGAACATGAAAATGTTATGTTGTGGTCCACATTTCACATCCCTCTCTCTAGGTGTATATGGCTCTCTTCACCGAACAATTGGAACTGGTTTGAAGAATTTCATTGTTGAAGAGAGTGATGTCCATTAGAACTGATCCTCATATGGTATTGTTGTTGCCGTGAATAATGATCTCTTGGTTCTGCTCACTTCACTGAGCATTAGTTCATGCAAGTCTCTCCAGGCCTCTCTGAAATCGTCCTGCTGGTCGTTTCTTACAGAACAATAATATTCCATAACTTTCATATACCATAATTTATTCAGCCACTCTCCAATTGATGGGCATCCATTCAGTTTCCAGTTTCTAGCCACTACAAAAAGAGCTGCCACAAACATTCTTGCACATGTGAGGCCCTTTTCTTCTCCTATGATTTCTTTGGGATATAAGCCCAATAGAAACACTGCTGGGTCAAATAGTATGCATAGTTTGATAACTTTTTGAGCATAGCTCCAAATTGCTCTCCAGAATGGCTAGATCCGTTCACAGCTCCACCAACAATGTATCAGTGTCCCAGTCTTCCCACATCCCCTCCAACATTCATCTTTATCTTTTCCTGTCGTTTTAGCCAATCTGGCAGGTGACAGGTGTGTAGTGGTACCTCAGAGTTGTCTTAATTTGCATTTCTCTGATCAATAGTGATTTGGAGCACCTTTTCATATGATTATAAATAGTTTTAATTTCCTCATCTGAAAATTGTCTGTTCATATCCTTTGACCATTTATCAATTGGAGAATGGCTTGAATTCTTATAAATATGAGACAATTCTCTATATATCTTAGAGATGAAACCTTTATCAGAACCCTTAAATGTAAAGATGATTTCCCAATTTGATGCTTCCCTCCTAATCTTGTCTGCATTAGTTTTGTTTGTACAGAAATTTTTAACTTAATATAATCAAAATTATCTATCTGGTGTTCAATTAAGAGTTCCAGATCTTCTTTGGACATAAATTTATTCCATCTCCACAGATTTGAGAGGTAAACTATCCTATGTTCCTCTAATTTGGTTATAATATCACTCTTTAGATCATGAACCCATTTAGATCTTATCTTGGTGTGCGGTGTTAGGTGTGGGTCCAGCCTTCATTTCTTCCACACTAGTTTCCAATTTTCCCAGCAGTTTTTGCCGAATAGTGAGAACTTGTCCCAAAAGCTGGGGTCTTTGGGTTTATCAAACACTAAATTGCTAACGTTATTACCTAGCTCATCCTGATATCCTATTCTATGCCACTGATCGACTTCTGTATTTCTCAGCCAGTACCAAATGGTTTTGATGACTGCTGCTTTATAATATAGTTTTAGATCTGGTACAGCAAGGCCACCTTCATCTGTCTTTTTTTTTTTCATTAATTCCCTTGAAATTTTCCCTGAGATTGTTATATTTATTCACATATAATAGGTCAAAATATTTCATAATGATTACTTTGACTTCTTCCTGATTGGTGATTATTTTGCCCTTTTAATTTTTTATAACAGATATTTGGTTTTCTTTTTTTTAATCAAATTAGCCAATGCTTTATCTATTTCATTGGTTTACTTATAAAAGCCAGTTTCCAAATTTATTTAGTAGCTCAGTTTTTTTAAACTGAGTCTTATTAATCCTACTGATTTTTCAGGATTTCCAATTTGGTGCCCAATTGGAAATTTTAAATTTGTTCTTTTCAAGTTTTTTCTTTTTCATTTAGTTGTGTGCTCAATTCATTGATCTGTTCTTTTTTTTCCATTTTGTTGATCCAAGTATTTAGAGAAATAAATTTTTACCTAAGTACTGCTTTGGCTGCATCTTATAAATTTTGGTATATTGTCTCATTGCTGTCATTCTCTTTAATGAAATTTTGATTATTTCTTTGATTTATTCTTTAGCATTATAATATTTTCTTTCCAATTAAATTTAATCTATCTTTCCACTACCCTTTGTTAAATGTAATCTTTATTACATTGTGATCCAAAAATATATTTTTCTGCTTTTTTTATTTTTGATTTTGAGGTTTTATGCTCTATGACATGGTCTATTTTTGTGTAGTTGTCATGTGCTGCTGAGAAAAAAATATATTCTTCTTTCTGTTCTTATTTGATTTTCTCCAAAGGCCTGTAAAATATAGGTTTGCTAATATTCTATTTACCTCCTTAGTTTCTTTCTTTGATTTTGATTGGATTTATCAAGTTCTGAGAGGCTAGAGTTGAAGTCCCCCACTAGAATAGTTCTGCTATCTATTTGTTCCTGTAACTCACCTAACTTCTCCTTTGAAAATGTGGATGCTATACCATTTGGTGCCTATGTTAAAGATTGATATAGCTTCATTGTTTATAGTGTCTTTTAGCAAGGTATAGGTTCCTTCTTTATCTTATTAAATTAAATCTATTTTTGATTTTGCTTTGAGATCAGGATTGCTAACATGAATTTATTTTTATTATTATTAGTTATTATTTTACTTTGCCTGAATCATAATAGATTCTTCTCTAGTCCCTCACCTTTACTCTATGTATGTCTCTCTGCTTCAGGTATGCTCTGCCATCTACTCTGTTTCCAGGATGGAAAGACCATTGTCTTAGGCTTCTTGTGCCAGTGGCTACAGGCTTTAGCTGGCTGTTTACCTGATGATACACTGATATTACCTTGGGGCCTATAGGGGATTCTTGTGCCTCATGTTGTGCTAAAGCTAAAGGCTACTGGAGACTGTAGAAGTCTGGCAGCTTATTTGGTGATGAGCTGGGATCCTATTAATGATGTCTGGCATGTGCAGAAGCCCAATGGGGTGTTTCTTTCCCCAGGGCTACACTGAAGCAGATAGTGGTCTGCTCTAGAGACTGCCTGTGCTAAAGATAGGGTTCCTGCTGACTGTTACCTGATTGCTTAGGTACCTATAGAGTTGATATCTACCTGTTTGCCCAGGATAGGGTTGAAGCTTGTGGTGGTCTGGCCACTGGAAGATACCTGTTTAACTAGGGCTACAATGAAGCATATGGAGCTGTAGTCTGCAGTCTCCCCTGACTAAGCTAAGGCACATGAAGTTTCTTGCTGTTGGTGTTTGCCAGCTCCACCACACTGAAGCTCATAATTTCTTGGTTTGCTGAGGTGGGACTTGCTACTGATTTGCTGAACGACTTCCTGTCCTGCACTGTATCTCCCCTTTACCCAAGTGAGATGGATCCCTTTTGCTGGTCTTTCAAGTTTCATGGGATAAAGTGCTTCAGCCCATCTCCTTGACAGTTCTGTTGTTCCTGAACCTGTCTTGGGGTGCTATTTTATAATTACCTAGAGGTGAATGTGGGAAAGTTTCCAGTGATTCACTGTTTACTCCACCACCTGGGCTCTTGGAAGTAGTATTTCAACCAATTCTTTTGAAGTTACTTCTATAACATTCTTTCTTTCTCATTTCTTTCCATTCACATAATTACCACCCTTGTTAATTCCATGCACTCTTCATCAAAATGAAGAGACTTTTAGTATGTCTCCCAAACTCTAGTTAGTCTTTTGTCTTTCCAGTCTAACCTTCACACAGTTGAGAAAATAATCTTTCCAACATATAGATCTGATGGTCACTCTCCACCTCAAAAAGCCTCTCTCTTGCCTTTCAAATGTAAAATGAACTGTTCTACTCATTGTTTAAGAGCTTCCGTGATCTGTTCTCCACTTACCCTTCTCATTATTTTCTTTCACGCACTCTGCCTTTAAGCAATCATGGACTACTAGCTGTTTCCTAAACTTATTTTATCATATTCTAGCTAGATATCTTTCATTTATGTTATACCTTATTGACTTGTTGCAATGAGATGAACTCATATAGCCTTCAAATAGCTTGTGATGTCACTAGAATGGAAAAGTTAACATATAAAATGGTTCGCTAATCTTCTTAGGAAGCAGGCTGATTCCTGCTGGAAAATGACAATAAATTTGTAAGGTGTAGGGCTTGGGTGGGAATGCCAGGGAGGATGCCACTAGAGCTGAGGAAGCAAAACCTGGATACTTTTGGCAGAAGCACAAGTCACCCCAACCTAGTTAGTAATTCTCTCGGGTACTTTCAAGGAAAGGAGAGGAAAAGAAAGAAAGGGACAGACAAAGAGAACAGAGAGAGACAGAGAGAGAGAGTAAAAAAGAAAGAAGAAGAAGAAGGCAGAGGAAGGAAGGAAGGAAATAATAGAAAGAGCAAGAGAAAGAAAGAAAAAAAGAAGGAAAGAAACAGATCTTGTGTGAGAGAGAAACAGAAATAATGAAAAAAACAAAAAGTTAGAGAAACAGAGACAGAAATAGAGAGGTAGAGGTAGAGTGACAGAGAATAAAAGGAGAAAAATACCCCAAATTAAATGAAAATTCTCAGCTTCCTGAGCCAGTTTGTTTATAAATGCACAATTCCATTTAAGCTGTTTCAGAGATTAGCTGAATCACAGTGACTGAAAAAGGTCTTCCCCTCAAGCTTATCAGAATAAATCTGTTCAGAAGTGGGACAGCAAACAACTGTCACTCTACAGCAGCCCACATCCATCAAACAAAATGGTTAAATCCACATCAGTTATTTCAAAGCATTCAGAGGCCCTGGCCTAATGAACTGCTTAAAGTTGTGCCAGAATAACCTATTTGCAGGTGAATGGCTCACCACCCCCACCCCCCAGCTATCCACCTCACTTTGTTTTTATTTTTTCCCTTCTTTTTGGCTTCTTTTCTCTCTTTTGCAGGTCTTTATCCTGTTTTATTATCACCCTTGCATCATTCATAAAAAGAACAGCATGAATTTATGTATAGCAGTTCTTCCAAGGAACAGAGAGCTTTCTCAGTCAGTCAAAAGCTATTTATTGAGTCCTATGTTTGGAACTGTGGGGGCTACAAAAGAAATACTGTATGGATTTAGGATTCCACTTCCAAAAAGGCTTTGAGGCCACTTTTAAAATTAAATGAACTATAAAATAGGGCAATGAAAAATAAAACCTTTAGAAAGATCTATTGAGAGGAGCAGATTAATAGATGTTACCAGGCACCTGAGATAAGTTCACAAAAGCCCTTAGATCCTGAATTTATGTCTGTATTTCCAAAAAAGCTAAGGCAAAGAGAAGAAGGCAAGGAATAATATAGGTTATCTAGTTTTCATTGTCTGTCAAAAAGAAAGTTTATCCATTTTCCCCCCATAGAAACAAATATTTTTCTAGCACTGAATTTAAAGAATTGATTTCATGGGTTCTAATGTTAGGAGTATTGCATATCCTGACACAGACTTCGACTACTGTTGGGCTAATATATGCAAATCTAATCTTATTTTCTTGTATTCAGCTCTATCACACACATATTAAGTGCCTGCTATGTGCAAGACACTGTACTAGGTACAAAGAAAAATAAAGTATTTCCTCTCCTCAAAGATCTCATGAGTCTATTGGGTAAGTGTAGTATGGTATGATAAAAAATCATTGGCTCGAATTAAAATTGTGAACTGGGGTAAGACATTTAACCTTTCTGGACCTCAATTTCTTCATGCAAAGTGAAGTGTTGGAATAGATATCCCCTGAGGTCCTTTTGAATTCTAGATCTATGATCCCATCATTGTAGATGCAAAATAAATGCAAAGCAATTTCATGAGGAAAAGAGTGGTAATGAGTTAGGAAATCTGGGAAGTCTTCACATAGGATATGACCCAGTTTAGGGGGCACAGTTTATGTGCTTTGAATGGCTGACTATAAAACTCTATAAAAAATAATATTAGAACATAAGTTATTGAATGCATTTTCTGTAGGAGGGCCGAGATAATATGGTCCAAGAAGTTACTTACCAAAGGCCAAGGATGCAAGGATAGGTGAGAACTTAGAGAAATAGGTAGTTAAATAGGACAGGAGATTGACTCTCTAAAATATCACTTGTCTCAAATAAGTCTTTTACATATTCTGGATGTCAGCCTCTTCATAGTTGTATGTCTGATGAGGATGTGGATTTCAGAAATTCTGTATTGTTGGTTCAAGTGGAATCCTTGTGGCTTTTAGATAGCAGATTTGTGGGAGGTAAGATTGCTATTCTGTTTACAAAAGACAGGTAACAATGACCCTGCCCTTCAGGAATTTATAATTTTGATGGGAAAGTGAGGCATATAAGCCTTAAAAAGGTAACTTGCAAAACAAGGCAGCTTATAATAAAGGCCAAATAATGGATCCAAACATCAAGTACCATAGAACTATAGAGAAGGGAGAGGTTTCTGTTGACTAGCATGAACTTTATGAAAGAAATGAGTGTTAAAATGGATCTGAAAGAATGAGTATTATTCAACCAGGCAAGGGAAGATTTGGTGGCACCTTGAACATACAAGGCATTTCAAAAATCTTTTCATTCCTTCCTTCTTCATCCAAAGGCATATTTCATGTGTTACTTCCTACAAGCAGACATTCCTGATTCTCTTAATTGAGTGTACTTTTTTTTTGATATTATTATATCTTTCTTGTATCACCAGAGCTTAGTGCAATGACTTTGTAAGCACTTAATAATTCTAGTTGGTTGAGTCCCTATTTACATGTCATATGCCCTCAGTAAATATAATGTGTCTTGAGGACATAGACTTTTATCTCTTTCTACTTAGTACATTCTCTTGCATATAGTACGCACTTAATATGCACACTGAATGAGACTTTATGGGAGGTAAGTCTCACTTGAAGATGGAAAGAATAGTACATGGAATAATTGTCCCTTTGGTCTGGAAACTGAAAGAATAATTTCTGAAAGAAAAGAACAGAGAATACATTGAGAAAACTTTCTTTTCTTTATCATATCCCTGTTCTTATGAATGAATACTCCTTGACCCAGGATGAGAGGTAGTGCAGTAGATAGAGATTTGGCCTTGGAAGCCAGAAAAGCTGCATTCAAATATTACTTCTAGCTCATGTTGCACTAATTCAAACTATCACTTATTCTAATCACTTATTCTCTCAAGGCCCAGAGAATGTTATCAGGCTAAATTCTTGAAACAGTTGACTGATTCTATATTTTTCTGGACTAATGAAATACCGGAGTCAGGATTGGGGTGGAGGGAGAGGCAGCATGGCCTTTTAACTAATGGTTTCTCTTGAAGGTTTCCTGCTCTCTCACCTCCAAGTCAAGACAGGTCAGAACAAGGTGAGATCTTGTTTCTGGCCATCAAAGACCATTTTTAGAAATAAAGTGGATAGTGGCTATTTGCTTTCATCTCCAGAGTCCAGGAACAGCACAGCCTCATTAACCATTAGGAGCTGCTATTTGTGCCAATGGGAGTTAGATGTCAATCAGAAAAGCGCCTAGGGCTTAAGGATTTATACTATCTGGAACTGGCTGCTTGAGGAGTTGGAGACAAAATTTCCTGTTTGCCACATCCCTTGAGAAGCTGGAGCACTCAAAATGATAGTAGTTAACAATTTAGCTGTTAACACTGATATAATAATTTATTATCTCATTTTATCCATCCAACAATCCTGATGTGTATTATTATTATTGTTATATCCATTTTATATTTAGGGAAACTGAGATACAGAAAGATTGTGACTTGCTAAAGGCCATATACCTATATGTAAGAGTTGTTATAATTTGTGTATAAGTTATAAGAGTTAGGGTTAGGAAATTCTGAGTCCAACACTATATCTATTACACTACTTATCTGCCTTTAAAACAAGAAAGAACTTAAACTTCGTGAAGACAGTAGTATGGGCCAAGGGTTCTTGGGACACTTTGGAATGAAGGTCTTCATCTCTGCCCTTTAATCCTCCTGTGTTAGCACAGGACTGTGTCATCTGCCCAACTACATGTTCCTTCTATGGTGATATGCATTTCTTCCCTCTGGATGCAGTGGGATGTAGCCTTCCCTCATTTAAATCTAATTCACTTGAATGTCATGGAGTTACATCCCTGAGGTCTTCAAGAATGAAGGATAAACAACAATAAAAATAGTAGAAGCAGCAGCAACAGCAGTGAGTCTTCCTTCTAAAGATACCATAAAAGCAAAAAAAGCTCTTAAGCAAACAGGGCATCTTACTAGGGGGCATTGCTGGTGCTCCCAAGGTGAGAAGAACCAGAGGAGTCCAAGGCAGAGAATTCAGGACTCAGAGAAACCATCCTTGTACTTGAAACATGCCAGCCTGGTACTTATGATTTCCAGCTTCCCCAGTTAAGATGTTGAGTTCTCCATCATTTGGAAGTTGCCATTTGTCAGTTGTTACCCAGAGTTTGAGAAACTCTGCCTCTGCTACCTCTTCTGAACTAAGTCCCTTGTCTTCTCACCTCCCTCTGACACCCTGACCATACCCCTATTGGGCAGCTGGCTCCTTGAGGTGGAAATAGCAAGAGAGAGAGATGTCAATGAAATAGGTTTCATGGCACTGGCAGAGATGTTATCCAGTGATATTTTAATACCAACTGTGTCTGTGTGTGCAGCAATGTGTGGTATTGAATTAAGTGCAATGTTAATTTGATTTCTACTAAGGAGGCTTCCACCAACTATACTGGAAAAGCAGGGATAGGGAGGTGGGGAGGAGAGAGTCTCCTTCCTCCAACTTAGATATATAAGACTTTGGGTTGCTTCCAGGGGGCTACATATGTTCAGACTTCGAGCTGAACATGGCACTTTGTAATGACACAGAAAACACTGGATGGTCTCTTGGTTCCCCACTCCTAACCATGATGGAGTGGGGAGGGAGTGCTGTTTCAGTAGAGACATAATTCCTCTCTGTCTCTGTCTTTCTCTTTTTGTCTCTATCTCTGTCTGCTGAGTCTCTATCTCTGTTTCTCTATTTCCACTCTCCTGAATTCGTAGCTTGAGAGTTTCTTAGAGATAATTGATGAAGGGTAAAATTGGAATTCTCATTAATGCTAACATAAATAACAATAGTTCATTCAAAACTGATTGCTGGATGATTTTCCAGGTTAGCCTGGGACAGGATCTCTAGGTTCTGTCTGCCTCTTCTGCAATGTATTTCTTTGCTTGAATATAGTTGACCAAACAGGGATCATTAGATAGATATTTTTTCTCATTTTTTTTATTAAAGCTTTTTATTTGTGTAACATATGTATGGGTAGTTCCCCAGCATTGATCTTTACAAAGCTTTCCATGACAACTTTTACCCCCAGTCCCCTCCCCTCCCCTAGATGGCAGGAAGTCCACTACATGTTAATAATGTTGAAATACTTGACAAGTTATGCAAGAAAAATCCTATCTACAAGAAAAAAAAAGAAAATCAGAGAAAGGAAACATAATGCAAGCAAACCTCAATAGAGAGCATGAAAATGTTACGTTGTGGTCCATATTTCATATCCCTCTCTCTGGGTGTATATGGTTTTCTTCAGTGAACAATTGGAACTGGTTTGAGACAATTCTTTGTTGCAGAGAGCCATACCCATCAGAATTGATCATCATGTAATACTGTTGTTGCTGTGTTTGATGATCTCCTGGTTCTGCTCGTTTCACTCAGCATCAGTTCATGCAAGTCTCTCCAGGCCTCTCTGAAATCATCCTGTTGGTCGTTTCTTACAGAGCAATAATATTCCATAACATTCATATACCATAATTTATTCAGCCACTCTCCAATTGATGGGCATCCCTTCAGTTTCCAGTTTCTAGCCACTACAAAAAGGGCTGCCACAAACATTCTTGCACATGTGGGGCCTTTTCCTTCCTTTATGATTTCTTTGGGATATAAGCCCAATAGAAACACTGCTGGGTCAAAGGGTATGCACAGTTTGATAACTTTTTGAGCATAGCTCCAAATTACTCTCCAGAATGGCTGGATTCGTAAACAGCTCCACCAACAATGTATTAGTGTCCCAGTTTTCCCACATCCCCTCCAACATTCATCGTTATCTTTTCCTGTCATTTTAGCCAATCTGACAGGGGTGTAGTGGTACCTCAGAGTTGTCTTAATTTGCATTTCTCTGATCAATAGTGATTTGGAGCAACTTTTCATATGACTAGAGATGGTTTTAATTTCATCATCTGAAAATTGTCTGTTCATATCCCTTGACCACTTATCTATTGAAGAGTGGCTTGAATTCTTATATATATGAGACAATTCTCTATATATTTTAGAAATGAGGCCTTTATCAGAACCTTTAAATGTAAAGATGATTTCCCCAATTTGATGCTTCCCTCCTAATCTTGTCTGCATTAATTTTATTTGTACAGAAACTTTTTAACTTAATATAATCAAAATTATCCATCTGGTGTTCAATTAGGAGTTCCAGATCTTCTTTGGACATAAATTTATTCCATCTCCACAGGTCTGAGAGGTAAACTATATTACGTTCCTCTAACTTGCTTACAAAATCACTCTTTATATCTAGATCATGAACCCATTTAGATCTTATCTTGGTATGTGGTGTTAGGTATGGGTCAAGCCCTAATTTCTTCCATACTAGTTTCCAATTTTCCCAGCAGTTTTTGCTGAATAGTGAGTACTTATCCCAAAAGCTGGGGTCTTTGGGTTTATCATATAGATATTTGCAGCTTTCTTAATAGGTTCCTGAGTATAAGTGTTGGGAAATTGGGAGTGGAATGAAGGCCAACTGCCAGATCTTTTTCAACCTAAATGAATAAAAGCAGCAGGAAAATGGATTTTAAAATTTTTAATGTGAGCCTCTACACCTTGGAAATCAGCAAACACTATCAATTGGGGCTCGATTTATTATTTTGTTGATTATCTCAAACTAAGAAAGTGATGATGAAAATACTAATAGTGCAGATTAAACTTAAAAGTATGTCATCATGCATATATTCTCCTCCTTTCAAAAAATAGCTGGTTGTTAAACATTTATCAGCATACCCCTAACTAAAAACTGTGCCTGGCAGTCCAGAAGATATGGACTTATGATTTGCTTGCACAGTATAGATTAAAACTGAATACAAAATATCTATTCAGCTGTCCCACTAAGTTGTCATAACTTCTAGGAAAATATAACTAGATTTTTATTTTTTTTATTATAAGTTAATGTACACTTAGGGGCAAATATGTGGCACAGGGGATAGAAAGCTTGGCCTGAATAAGGAAGACCTGAGTTCAAATCCACACTAGCTAAATGACTAGGAACATATAACCTTAAGATTAAGGAACATTTAACCCTGTTTGCCTCAGTTTCCACATCTGCAAAATGAGCAGGAGAAGGAAATGGCAAACCAATCCAGTATCTCTGCCAAAAAAAAAAAAACAATTGAGGTCTTGAAGAGTCTTAATCCAACTCAACAAGAGAGTGTGATCAACATTGACTAAAGAACAATGACAATATACACTTAAGGGCCTCTTGTGGTTTAAGCAATGCTTAAACCTTAATGCTAAAAATATCCTGGGGAAAATCAGTATCTGTCCCTATATTTGTTATGTAATGTATTTTTTTCCCAGAAGGAACACTATTTTTTCTTTTTGAGGAGATACTCGACATGAGCCATAGCTATAGTTATTTGAAAGGTTTTCCCTAGAGTTCTATCCCAAGGGTGGGATATAAAAAGAACCAAAGCAAGAACCTATCTCCTCCCATTGAAGTCACACCTTTCATGGAAAAAATCCTGCTTGACCCACTACTCTGAAATGGGTCTACCTGGATCATAGGTAACAAGTTATGGCAAGGCAAACTCATTTAATTTTTTGGCCAATTAAATGTCACCATTGCAGAATACAACAAAGCACTGGACAAAGTCCCAAGTGATATCCTTATGATTACAATGGAAAGATGGGCCCTATATGACAGTGAGTCAGGTATAAAATAGCACTAAAAGAAGCTGAATCTACTATCACCCTTCATTTTCTAGATATTTTGTGGAGCAGCACTGAAGCACTGAATAATTTGAACAGTATTTTGCTTGTTCCAGGGGAAGGTAGGAGATAAGGACAACTGAGGGGAGAATGAGACTCCCAACCTAGAAGAAATAGGCAGGAGACATGACTGAGGGAAAATGAAACATAAATGAGTTTATATACATTTAGAAAAGAGACCCTTTTCATGAGGGATAAAGGAAGAGTATTTCTAAAATTTGGGGGAGACCTCTTTTCTACTCAGAGCAGATAACCTCACTTGAAAATTTATTGAGAAAATTGAGGTCATCCATCATAAATTTCCTTATTTTCTTTGCTTCATGAAGCCCTGTACATTTTCATCTATATTCTCCTCTACTTTGGATTCTGAGGAGAAGCCATCCTTTCTAAGTCAAGGTAATTTCTTGTACTGGGAGCCCACATATCATCGCTTTCTGTCTCATGTATTAAGTGGTCCCCTTGTTCATTCCCCCCCCCTCCTCCTGATCTCTTCTATTCTACTGATTTCTTCCTTGCTGCCTACAAATCCCTTGATATTTAGGAAACCTTCACTGGACTCTTCCAACAATCAGCTTATACTCACAGCTTACTTTCTGTTTGAAGTAAATGGACTTTATATTTGAAAGGGAATTTGTGGGAATTATTCAGATATTTGATGTCGTCATTTACAGTAGTCCAGTTAATTCTGTATTTGGTATTTAAAATGAAGGCTTAACTTAAATGACTCCTGTTTTCAAAATAAAAACATTATGATGATGATTTAAAGGCCAGTATTGAGGTGAATATGATTTAGAAAATTCAAAATATATGTATACACTTGCATCAAACCAGCCAGCCTCTTTTGTTAATCATCTGATGTTAATGTTAAGATATTTTTTGTATCTTGTTGCTAAAAATATTTTTTGCATTTCAGCATATCAAGTTCCAATAAAGTTATTGCTTATATAGAAAAAAGTTCTTATCATAAATCTCCTTTAATTTTTACCAATAAGATCCTAGAAAAGTCATCTATTGTCACTGTACAATTCCTTTTAACTTGCTCCTCAACATATTACAATCAAGCTATGTACATCTCTAATAAAAATGCTCCTTCTAAGAGTATTGATACTTTTCTTAGACTTTACATGGAGTCTCTATTGAAGATACTACAAGCTTCCCAATCTCCTAGATTCAAAACTTAATTATCATCCTTGGCTTTTCACTCTCTCTCTACTCTCTCTCTTACAACCTATATGCAATCAGTTGCCACTTAGTGCTTCTACCTTTGGAACATCTCTTGGAGATATTCTTTGCTTTCTTCTGAGACTGACATTATTCTAATGCAGTCCCTCATTACCTCATATCTGAACTATTGAAATAGCCTGGTGGTGGGTCTCCCTGTCTCAAGCTTTTTCCACTTCAATCATTCTTCTATTCAGTCACTAAAGTGATATTCCTAAAGCACAGGTCTAAACATGTCACTTCTCCAATTCAATGCATTTCAGTGACTCCCTGTTTCCTCTCTGTTTGGCTTTGAAAGTCCCTCAAAACCATATTCCTTGCTATCTTTGCAGTATTCTTACTATGTACTCACAACCATGTCTGCCAAGATACAGTGACACTGACTTCTTTGTTGTTTCTTGCACAAGGTATTCCTACTTCTGACTCCAGGCATTATTTATTAACTGCCTCCCATGTATAGAATTCTCTCCTTCTCATTCCCACCTAATGGTTTTATTAGCTTCCTTCAGGTTTCAGCTAAAAGTCTACCTTGTATAAGAAACCTTTTATATTATTCCTTAATATTTGTTCCTTCCCTATGAATTAATTTCCTATGTAACCTGTAGATATATTGTTTGTACTTACTTGTTCTATTACTCCCACTGATCAGATTCTGATCTTCTTTGAGGTAAAGATCATTTTTGTTCGTTTGTTTTTGTTTTTACTTTTTACCCTGAGCAGTTCACACAGGACCTGGTGTGGACTACAGGCTTCATAAATAAATACCTATTGAATTGTTTTTTTTTATCTTTCTTTACCCAACACCTGGTGGCTTTTTGTAATAAGTGTATAGTAAGTATTGAATTTAAATGAATAGGTAATATATGATATTGACAAAATACAAAATGTTAGATGTCTGAAATGGGAGGCAAAATTAAATAGCTTGGGTTGAAATATTGAATTTGATTAGATGAAATTTAATGGGGATAAATGTACAGTTATATATGTAACATGAATCACTCATATAACTTGGCCACCAAAAATGCTCATCTAATTTTGAGATACATTAATAGAAATATAAATAACAAGTTAAGCAGTTCCTATCCAGTATTAGCCTAGTGATGGGACCATCTAAGGATGGAGGTCATATCACATGATTTGCTAGAAGGTGATGCCATTTCTTAGTTTATAGCAACTTTTGAAGACCATCTACTAAATTATATCTCCTATCAAGAGATGGAGAGCCCATCCATGAAATTACAAATCACAAAATTAGAATAAAAAATCTATCCAAGATAAGTAATACAATATTCCTGTGCTGTTAGATGATATCTGGAATATAATGTTCACCACTTTTTAAAAATATTAAGAAAGTGGAGTTCATCCATAGTAAGGCAAGAAAGATGACAAGAGGTCTTGAAAATTTTTTATTTTATCATTTAACATCAACTAGCCAAGGGTTACCTATCAAGACAGTGATAAATAGAAAGTAACTATAAGGATTATGAGGGGGCTGGATCCCTAGATTCAGAACAAGATGTAAAGAGAAGCCATATTGGAGTCATATATACAAGCCCTGATTGAGAGGGGTGTCTCCATGCTTAAGAATATAGCAGAAGTAGATTTTCTAAAAAAAAATAAGAGACCACCATTAGAATACTGAAATGTGAAGAGACATAATAATGTATTATTATTATTATATAATAAGGGGTTAATGAAACTTGGATCCAAAAGTTCTATGTTAATCATTTTAATGGTGGAAGGCTCAATTCTTGCAGTAGTCAAAATGTGCCCCTGATTTATTCTAATCCAATGGGTAAGGGACTCAATAAGCCTGCTTCTGGTTTATTTGGTATATAAAATGGAGGATCCTAAACTCAACTTACACAAATATCCTTTACTTTCTGTTATCATGTTTTTGTCATGCAGTTTTTTAATTGGCCGTTGAGTCAGAACTGAGTATGCATTCCAAACGTTGAATCAGATAATTTCTCATTCTCTTCTCTGGTGATTTTTGAAAACTGCTGTGAGGTTCCTAGTGGAAAAGCGGCAGTGAAATTTATCTCAAATTCAGCTGCCAAATATTTGTGAATGTTTGGCATCTCAGTTTCTATTATCTTTTTGTCCTTATTCTTTCATAGTCTTAAGAAACATCAAAGAACCTATCAGCAAATATAGTCAGTAGCAAAAGTTACCAGATGTGGTAGCATAAGTAGCTAAATGCAAGGAAGGTCCAGTACTGAATAATAAATTGATTGTCCCCGACCAGCAAAAGATAGGGCTTTTCGATAACATACTGTACCCTGAAAATCCAACTGAGAAGGCATGATTTACTCTTCATTCATTCTTGGTCTTAAAGAAGGACTCAATTTTTTTCCACTTATGGCCCTCTTTTGCTCAAGAAATTTTATGCAACTTGGATATGTAGATATATAAAATCGGGAAATTAAGCATTCAATGATAATAAAGCATAATTTTGCAGCTCCCACATTCAGTTACATAACCCCACATGAAATCACAATTTGTTCTAAAACAAATTTGCTATGGTGGGAACTCCTAGAAGTGAGAGACAGAGTCCCAGAGGAAGGAGTCTTAAGGTGTCTAATTATCTCATTGGTTCCCTATTACCTTTCTGTTTTAAAGGTGAGCCCATTTACCCCAAGGATTTTGTATGTGTGCAAGAGGGTGAGAACTAGTGTAAATTTGAGTTTATTCCCTATGGGAGTATACTATACTTCCCACATTGATGGGAATTTGGAGAGCATCTATCTTTCATATATATTCTTAATAAATATGTTGTTATTATTGTTGTTTTGGTGAGGCAATAGGGGTTAAGTCACTTGCCCAGAGTCACACAGCTAAACTGAAGTGTCTGAAGCCACATTTGAACTCAGGTCCTTCTGAATCCAGGTGTTCTATCCACAGCACCACCTAGCTGTACCACTTTAAATTTTTAAAAACACTTTGCATATATTACCATTTGATCATCATAACAACTTAGCTGTGAAATAAGTGATATTATTTTAAATAATACCTGATTCCTTGAGGGTGGGGAAATTGAAGTTTAGAGAGGAGGAATGAATTACTCAGGATGAAAAAATAAGCATCTGAGGTAAGATTTGAATCCACAGATTCCAGGATGCTTTTCTGTTAGTTAAATTCTAAGTATTTTAAGAAGTTTTTCAGCCTTGTTTTTCTTTGTATCTCCAGATTAGTACAGTTCCTGTCATATAATAGGTGCTAAAATGCTTTTTGTTTTACTACTGATTGGGCTATCCCTATGATGAAGTAGTGAATTCCTCATCAGTGGATGTCGCCAAACTGGATGGTCTGAATTTTGTGGAGAATATTAATTCCTGGGATGAGAGGTTAGCCTGGATGATATATAATCCTTTCCAACTCTAAGATTTTGGGATATGAACCAATCAATCAATCCTCAAAAATGCTACTTGTGCCTTGACCCTGGAAAAACCAGCAATTATGACTGAGTTAAAACTTAAAGTTTTGTGCAGGACTGGAGATGTCCAAATACTCCACTCTACCCCAAACCACAGGGAGTTCTGATCTTCTAGGAAGGAGATCGCTTCAATATGCTCTCCACCAAACAGTGCTCACTTTGCTCCCTTGGTTCTCCCTTACTCTGGATGAAGAGGAATTAAAAAATAAATAAATATTTTCCCCACCTCCTCCTGAGGCATCAGACTGGATGATTAGCTCAGTCATCTCACTGACAGGCCAGGGAGTTGGAAGGAGAGAGGAATGACTTAAGTTAGCCTGTCCTGCCCTACCCCCATATCCTTCTGAGAGGCTCCAGAGACTCTGGAGACACCCCTGTCAGTTAAGGAGACCTGACAGCTGACAGCTTTCCGGAACAGTCTGGTTAGGTTTGTTTTTGGATTTGGGGTTTTTTGTGATTTTTTTCTTTCCTTGTTCCCTTTTTCTTTTCTCCATTGTTGTTGCAGGTCTGGAGGCATGACCAGAATTTAAATCAAGTTGTTGGAATCAAAATATATACAAGTACCAAACCCAGTTCTCTTAGTTCATTCTCTAGATTGGCAGCTGTCCACTTTCTAAGTGCTGAAACACATAAAGAAAAACTGCTTATTTTAGACTATGAACCCAAAATGAGGGAGTAGGGACCGGTTCAGAGTTGCTCTAATCACTTCTCTGCTTGTGTGTTTTTTTAATTAATAATTATAAGTATCATAACTGATTTAAGGAGAATAAGCCCCCTGGATTGTAAATGCAATTCACTGTCCAGATCTCCCAAGATATCCACCAATCCCCAAAAGCCTTTCTCAAAGAGGAAAGATGCCACAAAACCACTGAAACCTCTTACAAAGCCATCCTTCTCATATTATCTATCTCATCAAGCTGTGCTTTAGGAAGATAGATAAATAGATGGATAGTTAAGAAAGAAAGACTCTAAACAGGATAGATAAACTAGCCAATTTACATCCAGTGTCCTAATTTATCAATCTATCTGCCTGTCTATTGTGCTTTCATTTTCCCTCAATCTGCCACTTCAGCCTCTATTAACCATTCATCTTTCTCCCTCTTATCCATGTCTTTACCCCCATCTAACTTTCTAGTTTTAAAATAAATCAGAACCTCAGACACAATAAGGCATATCTTTCTACTCCAGTTACTGTGGAAGTTCCTGGCAGCTGACACTGAACTTACTGAAGAGGTCTAATGATTTTGTTCTATCCTGTTTTCTAGGAAATATGTCATTGTCCTTTATCACTCATACTTATAAGTGTCAGATCTGTGGCTCTGGCATCTTGTTGGAAGTTTGGCAAACATAGTAAGAAAAAAAAATCTTTTTAATTCAGACTAAGGATGAGAGAAAGAAGAAAGGCAGAGCTAGATACTGTAGAGTGAAAAGTCAGAATAACAACAAAAATAAAACCCTATCATTTATTTAACTCTTTATAGATTTTAGAGAATTTCCTAATAATGTATGTGTGAGATAGGTAAATTATATTATTGTTATTATTATCCCCATTTCATAGATGAATAAACTGAGCCTTAAATAAATTCAGTAACTTTACTAAGGTTAACTATTAACAATGGTTATGTGCTGGTAAATGTTTAACAACTGGCTCTGGGGGGGGATTATATTCAGGACACACTTTCACATTTAATCTGTTTATTAAAATTTTCTTCATCACATTCTGGTATATATAATTAACAAACCAATAAATCAAGCTTTTATTTATAGCACTTTCCAATTTCTGAGGCATAAATGCTCAGACTGAAAATTTAGCAATAGGCTCTCTAATAAAGTTTTTAGCTCCCTTTATGATATCCCTACAGGTAATCTAATCCGGTTTTTCTGACTTCAGCTCTTATTTTTATTCAGTAACCTCTCTCAAGAACTGAATAGTTTCTATTTTATTGTTTTTCATGCACATATTAATCAATTGAAAAAGGAAGAGGGGAGTGTATCTACATTAATAAATAGAAAAGATTCCCTTGCAATTAGCAAGATCCATTTGCATTCAAACAATTAATGGACTTAAATGTGTAGAACTTGTTTATTCTTTTAATTCATCTATGCTACTAGTTTCCAGTTGCATAAATAGATTGATTTATAGAATCTTAGCACAAAAATGAATCTGATGATGAAATGGAAACCTAGGTTAAGTGATGTACCCAGCATCAACCAGGAAATTACTGATGAAGCCAGGATTCCTTGACTCTTAATCATCTTTTTTTTTCCACACCATACTCTTCCTGAACAATCTTATTATAATATTAATTTCCTTAGCAAATTCTTCAGAACTATAAAGGTAAATGTCAGATGTTGTTCACCTTAATTTATCACTAATTTCTGATTAACAGAGCTCAATTAAAAAAATAGCATGTGTGTGTGTGTGTGTGTGTGTGTGTGTGTGTGTGTAAATATAGCTCACAGCACAGTTTCAGGGTTACAAAGGATCCCAGATGCCACCAAATCCTATCCATACCTAGTTCAACTTATGCTGTAAATTCACAAGTGTGGCAGCCTATTAGCATTTGTTTGATGAACTACAGAGAGGAGGAGCCTAGTATGTCCCAAGGCAATCCTATTCACTGCTTCTGTGACTTTAACTCTTTTTTTGTTGTTGTTTTGTTGTTTTTTGTGTGTGTGTGTGTGTGTTTGTTTGTTTTTCCCTTTGGGAGGGATGACATTTTTTTTTAAAGTATTCATATTATTTTTATACAACCTACTTTTTCTGCTAGAACTTTTCGGTTCTCATTCCACAAATCACATATGCACAGACACAGTGTGTGTGTGGGAGGCGGGGAGACAGAGGGGAAAAGTTCAGGAAAATTAGCCAATACATTATATATAATGTGGGGCAAAGTACCTGGTACTTAATAGCCACTTAATAAATGCTTGATTACTTATTTGGTATATAATGTTTTATATCCATAGTTATCCAATATCACAAAGAAGGAATGTTCATTCTTCTACCTTTTCACTGGGACCAAGCTTGGACATTATAAACTCATCACACTGAGATGAGATTGTTTTGTTCTTCTTTCTATTTATGTTGTTGTAGTCATACAGGGATATTGCTTTTTCAGGTTCTTGGATAGATTTAATTGTTAATGAGAATGAGTTTCCCCTTGGATAAAAAAACTGAAATCTGCTTATTTGCAACTTCAACCCATTTTTCCTAGTTCTGCACTCTCTAATCAAGAAAAATCCAAACCTGCAGACATCCAAAGAATGGTGACTCAGATGTTTAAGGAAAATCTAAGGTTGAATGACAAGAAGAGGAAGCTGAGAAAGAATGTCTAGGAGTCAGAAGAATTATTTGAATCCTGTCTATACTGTTTACTGCCTGTGGAATCTTAGTCTCTATCACTATTTTCTCTGCCTCAATATTTTCTTATTTGTAAAGCAAGTTTTTGTGTACTGTAGTTGGACTAGATCAAGAGTTGTTAACTTTTTGGGTTATGACTACACCTGGCAGTCTGATGAAACTTATGGATGCTTTTTCAGGATAATATTTTTATGCCTAAATAAGATCCATAAGATTATAAGGAAACCAGTTATATTTAAATATATAAATATAAACTCACATGCACATTTATACACTGTATATATATATAGGATGTACATGTATATATGTGTTTGTAGTTATAGCTGTATGTATACACACAAACATACACAAGTTCATGAACTTCAAGTTAAAAGTTCTTGGATTAGAAATTTCTAATGTCATTTTCAATTCTCAGTTTCCATGCTGTAATTATTCTATAGAAAACCTGTACCAGAATCTTTATCTTGGACCTAACTTTTCAGGCCTATCTCCAACCTGCATATATTTCTCATGCTGTTGCCTGGGAAATATTTTTCCAAGTGGTCATTGGCTTGATGAAAATTCCTGAATGAGGGTGCCCTCAGTGAGAAAAGATAACGTGCCATTTTACCGAGAAGTCCAATATGGGGGGGAGATGGGATGGGTAGGAAACACAGCTGCTGCAAAACTATTGTAATTTTAGCTTTGTAACCAGCTTTTAGAGATGCTTAAAAAACCAACAGGAGCTACTGAACCACAGAGGCTGCTACCTAGTCTGAGCAGTATTTTTTTCTTTTCAAAGGCCAAATAGATGACAGAACCAGCAAAAGCTTGCTTAAAAAGGAGGGCTCTCATTTTATAGAATCTACTGTTCTGCCCTTCAATTTTGAGAGGGTAGAATTAGCCAGAATCCTACCCAATTACTGAAACAAATAGATGTAAATCAGAATTGATGAAACCTTTATGCATCCTCCACCTCTGTATTTGTCAGCCCCATTATTTTTTTAATTATTTTTAATTTTTTTGTTAATGTTGCTAATCTACAAGCCTGTTTAAATGAATCTCAAATTGCCTAAGAACCAAGAAAACTGCAGAAAAAACATCTTGTCTTTTCACCATTACTCTTATTGCCTCAAATTCCCATAAATGTACAATACTATATAGAACACTAGTCCTAAGAGACATAAAGAATTGGGTCTTGATCCCATTGTTAACATTTATTAATTGTGCAATGTAGGGAAAGTTCTGTGACCTCTCTATGTCTCATTGCCTCAGGCACAGGATGATATTTTCCTGACCAAAAATCAGGGGACTAGATCAAATGAACTTTTGAAATCCTTTCCCCTTTTTTGTATCTATGATTCAGTAGCACATAGGGAGTTACTAGTTCAGGAAAGAATAACTGTCTTTTCTCCCTTAGAAGTAATTGCTGAGAAAGGAAGAAATAAGCAGTGTGTATGTGTAAACCAGAGGGAGAAAGAATCACAGAATCTCAGACCTAGAAGAAATGTCAAAGATCATATTGAACAACCTATACCTGAAGAAAAATCCTCTCCAAAACATCCTCAACAAGTGTTAGGCTGTAGAATGAAGGCGTCCAGTGACAGAGACCTCATGATCTCACAAGGCAGTTCCTTGTACTTTTGTATAGTTTTGATTATTAGAAAAATTTGCTATTGTTATAAGTAATGTACATTCAAAATATTTTCATTTAATGAAAACTTTGGTGTGGAGGGGCAAAAAAAAATCTGTCTTTCAAATTTCCACCTTATTTGAATCTTGGATGGCAAAGTTAGGCAATTCTTGTTTTTCTTCCATATGACAAGTCTTCAAATATTTGAAGGAAGTTATTCTATTATTCTTAACTCTCTTTTCCAAGCTCAGAATTTCAAGAACCTTTAACTGATACATATGTAGTTCACGTATCAAAGATTTTCTCATGACTTTGTGGGCTTTTACATACTTTTTTTTTGGCTTCTACCCCTCACCCAGGAGACCTCAAAAATTGTTTCATAATAATTGCTGGTACACAAAAATGGAAACAGATCACTGGTGTGCTCTCCCAGGAATCTGTCCCCATTTTTAAGCATGCATTTTAGTATGTTATAGAGGAAAGACATTAAAAGGAGGCAAACAAAATCATCTAGTTGGAAGGAACAAATATTCGTTCAAAAGAAAATAAAGTCAGTAGATTCACTTCTGGTAGAGCCACCTGCCTTGGCTCGGTTTTATCATTTAAAGCTATTTTGATCCCCCCATCTCTGTCTCTTTGTCTCTCTGTCTCTCTGTCTCTCTGTGTCTCTGTCTCTATGTCTCTCTATATCTCTCTGTCTCTGTATTTGTGTCTCTGTGTCTGTGTCTGTCTCTTTCTCTCTTTTAAATCTTGTAGTTTATTGGGTTTCCATAGACACCTTGACTCTTTGAATGTCATCTCCCTTGTAAAAGATAAGGGCCAAAATATTTATTAGTTTCATTTGTGTCCTGCTCTTTCCCTCAATTCAGACTTTCTGCTATGTTTCCCCAATTCTAGTCAGATCTCTCATCTTGTATTGCCCTTGAAGAGAACATCTTATTTATCCTACTTATTCAAATGGAAAAAGGATGGGAGGGTGGGAAAGGAGAAGTGATAATTGACCACTTGATACATATACCTAGTCTTAGTATTTTTTTTTGGCTGAGACAATTGGGGTTAAGTGACTTGCCCAGGGTCACACAGCTAGGATGTGTTAAGTGTCTGAGGTCAGATTTGAACTCAGGTGTTCCTGACTTCAAGGCTGGTGTTCTATCCACTCTGCCACCTAGCTGCCATGAGTTTTAGGCTTTAGATCATCCTAGTGACCCACCTTTGGAGTAAAATAGCTATCTCTCCTAAAATGTATTGATTCAAAACAAACAAATATTCCAGATGTGATCTGAACCATCATCAGTTTTTTTAGAACATCATACTAATTTAAAACAGACTACAGTTGGGGCAGCTAGATGGCACAGTGGATAGAGCAACAGCCCTGAATTCAGGAGGGACCTGAGATCAAATCTGACCTCAAATGCTTAACACTTCCTAACTGTGTGACCCTGGGCAAATCACTTAACCCCAATTACCTCAGCAAAAACAAAACAAAACTATAGTCATATAGTTTTCTTTTAGCTAGCATTCTGCACCTATATTGATCTTGCTATCCTTTGGTCCTTGCTATCCATCTAATTCTTTTCCATATGAACTATTGTCTAGCCACTTCTTCCCCATCCTATACATTGAATCCATGTTAAATTTTAATTTTATTTTTAATAAATTTCATCTTATTTGGTTAAATTCATATTTCTAGTGTATGAGATCTTTTTGGACCTTGATTGTCTCATCTAATTTGTTATCATTTCTATCTTTGTCATTTGTAATACTGCAGAACAATGACATCTTTACCTTTATCCTTAGATATCCAAGATATTGATGAAAACAAAACTAAGCACCCAGGGCCTTCTATTAGAGATTTGTTTCTAAGTTAACTTTAAAACAATAAAATCACTCAATAGAAATGTCGAACAACCCAGAACAGAGGACAGATTCCTGGGAGAGTACACCACTGATCTGTTTCCATTTTGACATCAATCTTTTAACAAATATTTTTTGGTGGTTATTCAACTTACATCAAATGGAAATAACTGCCATTTTAGGTCATATGCTTCTATTTTTTGTTTCATTTAAAAGAGACTTTTTATGCAGGATATAAAATAAATCCACACAAATCAACAGCATTTCTATATATTACTGATAAAGCCCATTACCAAGAGATAGAAAGAAAAATCCCATTTAAAATAACTGTGATTAAAATAAAATATTTGGGGGTCTTTCTGCCAAGATAGATCCAAGAAGTATATGAACATAATTACAAAACACTTCTCACACAAATAAAGTCAGATCTAAACAATTGAAAAATATCAATTGCTCATGGGTAGGCCTAAACTAATAAAATAAAAATGACAATTCTGCCTAAACTGGTCTATTTGTTCAGTGCCATATGAATTAAACTGCCAAAAACTTATTTTTGGAACTAGAAAAAATAATAACACAATTCATCTGGAAGGATGAAAGGTCAAAAATATTAAGGGAATTAATGAAAAAATACAAAAGATGGTGGCTTAGCAGTACCAAACCTAAAACTATATTATAAAACAGCAGTCATCAAAACCATTTGGTACTGCTAAGAAATAGAGTGGTGGATCAGTGGAATTGATTAAATGCACATGACACAATAATCAAAGCCTATCATAATTTAGTATTTGTTAACCCCCAAACTCCAGCTTCTGGGATAAGAAGTCAGTATTTGACAAAAAACTGCTGGGAAAACTGGAAAAATAATATGTCAGGAAGTCAGTATTGACCTACATCTCACACCCCATACCAAAATAAGGTCAAAATGGGTACATGATTTGGGCATAAAAGATTATACCATAAACAAATTGAGAAAGCAAGGAATAATTTACCTATCAGATCTCTGGAAGAGGGAGGAATTTATGACCAAAGAATTTCTAGAGAATATTATGAAAGGTAAAATGGAGAACTTTGATTACATTAAATTTAAAAGGTTTTGCATAAGTATTATAATTTTATAAATATGTATAGAATAATTGCACATGTTTAACATATATTGGAGTACTTGCTGTTTAGGGAAGGGGGTGGGAGAAAGTAAGGGAAAACAAAATTTGGAATACAAGGTATTGCAAGGATAAATATTGAAAATTATCTATGCATATGTTTTGAAAATAAAAAAGCTTCAATAATAAAAAATTTAAAATTTTTTAAAAAAGTTTTTACACAAAAAAAAATCAACAGAAACAAGATTAAAAGGGAAATACAAAGCTGGGAAAAAAATCTTTATAGCCAGTGTTTCTGATAAAGGTCTCATTTCTAAAATATAAAAAGAACTGTGTCAAATTTATAAGAATACAAGTCATTTCTCAATTGATAAATGGTCAAAGGATATAAACAGATCATTTTCAGATGACAAAATTAAAGCCACCTATAGTCATATGGAAAAAATGCCCTAAACCACTCTTGATTAGAGAAATGCAATTAAAACAACTTTGAGATACCACTTCATACTTCTCAGATTGGCTAAAATGGCAGGAAAAGATAACGATAAATGTTGGAGGGGATATGAGAAAACTGGTATGCATTGTTGGTGAAGTTGTGAAATGATCTACCGATTCTGGAGAGCAATCAGAAATTATGCCCAAAGGACTATAAAACTGTGCATACCTCTGACCTAGCAGTGCCATTACTAGGTCTATATCTTAAGGAAATCATAAAGAAAGGCAGAGGAGCCACATGTGCAAAAATGTTTGTAGCAGCTCTTTTTTGATAGCAAAGAATCGAAAATGAGTGGATGCCCATCAATTGGGGAATGGCTAAATAAGCTGTGGTATATGGAGATTTTGGAATATTATTGTTCTCTAAAAATGATGAACAAGCTGATTTTAGAAAGACCTGGAAAAATTTGCATGAACGATGCTGAGCAAAGCAAGCAGAATCAAGAATACATTGTACACAATAACACCAAGAATGTGTGATTTAACTATGAAAGACTTGGTTCTTCTCAGTGGTTCAGTAATCCAAAGTAATACTAATAGACTTTAGACATTAAATGATATCTGTAATCAGAAAAAAAAACTGTGGAGATTGAATATAAATTAATGTATGCTATGTTCACTTCCTTTTTTCTGCTTTTATTTTTCTTTCCCAGGGTTTTTCTATTTTGCTCTGATTTTTTCTCTCCTAACATGATTCACAAAGCAATGTATATTAAAACAAGTAATTTAAAAAAACTTAAATTTTTTTAAACTTTGGGATTATGATTATACCTTAAAATAATTTATATATCTGTTATAAATTATTCATATACTGAAACTCAAATTATAATTAGTATACTTCATATTTCCCAAATTATTGATTCTCTGACTCACCTCCTAGGAATACAGAATAAGAAAAATTTTGAAATTTATTTCTGTGGAAAATTTTTAAAAGTGTAATTTTTCACCTGGGATGCTTTAGATGTGAACTGGTATTTTGACATAGGAATAGATGAATTATTTTCTGTTGAAAGATCTTCTAACTCATAATAAGAATAAATAGGTTCAATCCCCATATTTTTTCTCCTTACTACCATATGGATTTGGGCAAGTCCCTTCACCTCTCTGGAACTTATTTTCCTTATGTTAATATGAGGAAGTTGGAAACTAGATGCCCTTTTCTTAGATAAATTAGAAGGCTCAAACTAGTATCTTTCTTCCCCCCAGGCAACTTTCATGACTGGCATCTCCCTACCTGTGGTCTCAGTGGTGAAAGTCCAAGAAGTACCTGAGTAAAACTCTCCCCTTTGTATAAAATGTCCAATTCCCTTCAGCCTTCCTGAGGTGCTTTAGTGCCCAACACATTGACAGACATGAGAGTATACATTCTCCACTCCCCATCAGAATGGAAAGATCTTACTGTAACAGTTGTCAAATCCTGGGAATCATTTCTCAAGTCTCTCCCTCTAGCATTGGCTTGCAGACTAGGATACTGATATTAGTTGGTTTCTCACCAGACAACCCAGTCCCTGATGCTATTCCTTTCCTGACCATCCTGACTGCATTTTGGAAGTGTTGGTTAATGAATCAGTTTGGTGGGTATGTTCAACTTTAGGTATGGAGTTGTAAGGTTAGAGTTATTCTTGATTTTATTAGAGGCTGACTTATTATGCTTCATTAATTATCCCTGCATCATTATCTATGCTTAGTACCCTGATATTTATAGTACAATTATGGTCCTATTATTTCAGTTTCTTTCTTAATATATACATTGTTAGTTTAAAAACTAACATAAATTTTATTTGCTACCATTTAATTTATGAAAGTCATTAAAGTCTGAAGTTAATCAAGGATTTCCACCATGTCTCAAGTCCCAACCATCCACAGAAAACAAGATATACTATAAATCATATATACATATATACATACACATATATGATACATATACATAAATCAACATATACATTCACACATATACATTTTTGTAGTGGGCACATGAAGTGGTAAAGGCTATACAGCATGTCACATTGTTTACCTTGGCTTGTATGCTTGTATGTACTCACCCATGGATTACTGGCAAGTCTAAGTTCTCAGATAATTCAATATGCATCATACTTAAATTCTTTGAAGGAATCAATTGTTGTAATGGTATAAACTTTTCCAATCCCCCTCTTCTAGCTTGTGAATCTCCACTGATGCATTTCTACTTCTATGATTAGCCACTTAAAATAATGACACTTCTAGATGTTAAATTTAGTCAATTTCCTAGCAATAAGGCAAATAGAAATAATATTACCAGTACTTACATACTAAAGCAAATTCATAAATAATAAATTCCTCAAAACATGTACATAAATATAATTCATTCTCTTCCACCAATGTACTTAGTATTTGTAGAAAGGAGCAAGCACATGCTTAATAGAAACCTATTAATAAGGCATATGTAAGTACAATTTCTATGTTCAGGACAACTTTCAACTGTCAAAGTATAAACTTCATGTTCTTTTCTTTCTCTGAAATTTTTCATAAATGTTTATCAATAAATGAACTTTCTGTATTGAAAACATGCTTCTATTGTAAGGCTGAATTGATACCTGCTGTGCTTGACTAAAACCTCATTAACCATGACATCTCAGTTAAACAAACTGATCTCCTGAGTGATTTGTTGCTTTCTAAGTGATTTTCTGCTTTTAATTGTCTTTTCCACTCAAATAATCTTACTCATCAACAGCATCAGAGCTATCCATCATTTTCACCTTCAGGCTTAGTTGGCAGAATTTTGAAATCTGACTTTTGACCTATATTTATTTTCTTTTAACTTTCTGGGTTCAGTTGCTGTGTACTGTGCAAATAACCATACCTCTGCTTATGAGTAATACTCCATTTTTCTCTTCTTTCTATAAGTTTGTCACATTCAAAGCTCCCCACAAAAACTATCTCAGAACTTTTAACTAAATACTTTTATTTTGGTAAAGATTGTGCTACTATAAATTCTTTATTGGTATTCAAAATATGGTAAAAACTATTTTCCCCCTAAACTCTTCCACAAAAGTCTTGTAAAAAGACAAAGGGTGTGTACCTTATTTGCTTGTAAACAGAATTCTTTCTCCAGGGAATGACTTCATTCGAAAGCAGGCAGTTCTTCAACTAGAATTAGAGTATCTGCTTTATAGAGAAGATTAACAGGTGAATCTATGAGACTAACAGAAGTTAGAAAGGCATTTTCATTGTTGTTTTTGTTTTTCTCTTATTGAATAAAAAGAGGAGAGTTGAAGTGTTCAAATGAAAAGGAAGAATATGAAGCAGTTAGCTGGTAGTTCCACCTTTAGCTACCTCAAAGGCATATGCCCACAGATTGTTAAAGAAGAGAGTAAATGTTTTTAAGGAGTTGGCAGGGCAGCAGAGATGAATGGATGTCATTCGGTAAATTGGAGTAAAGTAGCCCCCTTCATTGCTCTGACTCAGGCACCCAGCAGCTTTGTGGATAGCTCTTCAGACCTGGGACAGCTGGGAGCAGATAAATCAGTGTAAATGAAAGAATTCACTTCAGCATTTGGAAATGGGTAAAAAATCCAGCTAACCTTTTTGTGAAACATTTATTCCCATTCCACCATTGTCTCTGTCTTCCTGGGGCCCTTGCCAAGGCAAGAAGCTTAAATACCAAAATACCAATTAAGAAAATCTGTGCTTGCTCAGATTCAAGGCCAAATATGTTGAAGTTGGACAGTTCATATGGGCACAGAATTTGTAGGATGACAACACCAATCCAGGAGAATCTTCTGGGGTTTACCCACCTCTTCACATTGTTTCTGGCAATCATCACTGACCCAAAATGGGACCATCTGATGGGGAATGAACTTTTTGATACACAGATGTATCTGTAGCCATATGGAGCAGGGATTACAATTGCCCATTGCAATTCATAAAAACAATTCAGGATGCTAATTCTATTTCCCTGGCAAGACAGTTTAATGATCACTGCCTTCACTTTAATCTGATGCTACTGTATTTATTATGCCTAAGCAACTAAATACATAACTCAAGGAATAAACTATTGAATCTAAAATATCTGGGTCAATACTATCCAATCTGCCCTTGTGGATACAGAGCCAAAAGTGAAAGTAGCTTCTCTATCTTGTTCCACTTCCAAACTTTTTCACTTGATAATCTGGTGCAAACTGGACAAATTGATGTTCCTGTTTGGGCCATTATATCTACTTATTCCATGTCTTTACATCCTTGGTACCCTATATAGGCACAGTCCTCCCCTTTGGCTCATAAAATCCTTAGTTTCTTCAAAGAATTTTCTTGCTCCTGAAATTTGTCTTACTTAAAAAAAAAAAAAAACAACTTACTTCTCTATTTTATATTCCCCTAGCTAGAATGACTGCTCCTTGGGGACAGAAATGATTTTATTTCTGTCTTTATAACACCTCAAGCTACTTTAGTGTTTATCACATAGTTATCACATAATAAATTCTTATTGATTTTAACTTTAATTGTGGAATTTTTGTTTCCCTAGGTGATGTTTTAGCTGGGTAAGAAAGTTGTATAAATGAGCTCAAGTGTATATTCAATGCCCCATAACCAGCCAAATAACAGCTTCCTAAGGTTTATCTGACATGGCGCCAGATATTTCACAGGTGTTTACCGTGCGTGACAAATGAGAGCTAGAAAAGAAAGTATGGGTAGATCAATAAAAATTCATCTTCACTATTTAAACTCACCTTAAAGCAAGTAGATTCAACTCAGCTGGAGGGATGGTAGCCATAAATTCATATTTAAATAATATTTCATCAGTATTAACTGTGATCCTTATGTTTGAATGCTGCTTAACATAGACATTCAATGTCATCTAAAAGCATGAATGAAATTGAAATTATTCTATGCAATTGACAATGAGCAGGGATTAGTTGTGAATCAAATAAATAGAGATGAAAGGGACCTTAACTTGCAATTAACCTAACCCCCTATCCAATACATGAATCCTCTGGGTAAAATTAATAACAAATATTTATCCATCCTCTAGTGGCAAAATACAATGTCATCAGATAAACAATTCCATTTTGGGAAAGTAATTCTTAGGAAAAAATTCCTTATATTAATCCAAATGATTATTTTAAACTGTGGTTATAGTTCATAATTTAGTTATAATAGAAATAATACTTTCCTGTCCAAACAGAAATTGAAAGTTCAGCCGATATTTGGGCTTGGTGGTACTCAGATGACTAATCTGTTGCTTCTCATAGCCATAAATTCTAGAGGGATATGATTGTGTGTGTGTGTGTGTGTGTGTGTGTGTGTGTTCTTGTAATGGTTCTTAGAGTAACCAACAGTGAACAATGTCATAAGCAGGTCATTCTACCTTATAAATAACACCAAACAATCTACTTTTGGGGCAAACAAATTCTTTGTAATAATGTTTTTAGGATAGCTCTCTGGATAACTCTTAACAAAAGAACTACAAAAAAAGAATAGAAGAATTGGGAGCAATAAGAAAGGAACGAGTCCTCTCATTTTGAGAGAGAGACATGATAGAATCAATAGAATACTGGACTTAGACTTTACCTCAAGCACTTGGTACCTCCCACCTCAGATACTCTTTGTGTGATCTTGGCCAAGTCATTAAAATCTTTTTGAACTGAAAAGCCATTCCCTCCTTCCATCTCCCTCTTCTTTATTCCATTCTCTTCCAAAACCTTCTTCCTTTGATCCTTTCCTGGACTTCACTGGCAGTATCAACCTTTACCTATTTTAGGCCAGTAACATGAGATTCAGGTATACATTGAATTTTTTTCAAAGTATGAGAAAATTTACAATAGATGTTTTGTAATTTTCTGATTATTCAAAAATTAATGTTTCAAATTGTGGGGACTGCTTAGGTGAAAGGGAAAGTTTGTTTGAGGCTATTTGGACTCTAGGTCAATTGTGTTGGATTTTAATTAGAATCACATAGAATGTTTTAAGCTGTGTCATTTTTTTTTTTTGTTAAACCATGCTCTTTCTTCCTTGTTTCCAATCTAGCTAAATTGAACTACAAATGATCCCCTGAGCTAATCTTTCCCTGGGTCACTGATTTAGAGTTTCACAGGCATTATCTCATATCCAGGATGGAATCCTTCCACATTTTCACCTGTTCATCTGTTAAATCCCGCCCGCTCACCTCGGCGGGGAACCTAAACTACCCACCGTTCTCCTAGTCGGGGGCACTCTCCCCATTGCTCACCTTGACGGGAGTCAACTGGTTTCTTACCTATTTCCCAGGTCTTCAGAAGTCTCTGGCCCTGCTTCTCTTAAGCAGGGAATTATCCCCACAGAGCACCCGAGATACAAAAGGCTGGCCAACAGGTCTTATTTATTTGGGATATCACAAACTGAAGTTCCCTATTACATGGCAGTAATACATAGATGTTACCTGGCAGCATGTTGGCAGTCTGCCAGTATGTGCCGATCGTGCCTAAGGCAGTGCATGATGTTACATGAATGCCTGCTAAGGTAGTGCCATTAGTGCTGATAGTGCCCCCTGGCATCTTTGTTTACTTTCTTATATAATCTCCTACTCCACGTAATCCAGGAGGGTAATCCCCTCCTCCAGGTAATCCAGGAGGGAGGAGCCCTTTCCCCTAGTCCCTGTTTACCCACTTCACTTGATCCAAGAGGGAGGAGCCCCATTCACAGTGTAACAGGGGTGAGGAGGCTCTTCCTCATTACTGAGGCATACTCAATACCATCCCTGCTCTCCTGAGGGGAGGACTCAGGCAGAATGCACCTCCAAGTGTCCTCAGAACTCTGCCCCTGCTATCTGCTGTCTGTGGGCCCCAACGTCCCTCCACTCCCTTTACTTTGTTCTATGCCAAGTGCTAAATTACTCTACTCTCTAATACTCATCTGCTCATACCTCTGCCCATCTGGCCATTTGTAGCCCCTCCTGTATCCTGAACATTTTTGTTTATTCCTCCACTGAAAATATTTGTATTTAAAGGCAATGCCTATAGAATTTAGCTACCTTTATTACAGTGCCTGGCACCTCAGTAATGCTTACTCCTTTAAATGACTTTGCATTTTTATTTTAGCAGGGACCATTGTTCTCTTCATCTTGAGGCTTCCTCCAAATTCACACTTTCTTTTGTGGAGAGTTCTCTTTGATTTGATTCTTTCACAATTTGATAAAATTTCAATGTGAGTAAATAACATGGTACTGAACCAAAATACAGAGTGGTCCTATTGGAGAAGACCAGGAAGGAAGTAAATGGAAGAGGCTGAGGGGAAGGGAAAAAAATCAGAGGAAAGAAAAGAAGGACTGACCTTTTAATCCCTAAAAGAAATTTAACCATAGTTACTTACTTAATTGAAAGGATTTCATTAGTAAAAATGGTGGAAAAAAAGGGTTAAGAAATTAAGTCATCCTCCAAAATCAGAAGACGCACTTGGGAATTTTACTATCTCCATTTTACAACCAGAAGTAGCTACTTCACGAGATAACTTTATGTGGAATTTTCCATCCAATCCAGCTGAGCCTCACCCAAGAGATCATCTGTTAATTGAAAGATAATCCAGTGATGCATCTGGGCAATTCTCTAACTAATATGAAATATAAAACATTCATTTTGTGAATAAATGAGTGCTTCCTCTATCAGAATTCTTCCTTCTCTTCATGTGAAGACCAAACAAAAGTGGACTATTTTGTTTTGCTTTATATTTCAAATAGGAAATATAAAATATTTATTTATCAGTGGTAATTCCAGTGTATTGAAATATGTTGTGACCATATGCTATGAAGATAGTTTTCTATTATCTCCCACTCACCAAGTCAGTGAATTCAGCATTTGCTTTTGTCTAGGAAACAAAATGAGACTCCCTTACCAATTTTCCTGTGCTTTTCTTGAGGCTCAAGAAATTTGTACTACCAACACAGGGTCCTGGCTACATATAGGACTAGATAAATTCTATGACTGAAGTGAGGTATAGGGTTCACAATTTTTTAAAATATGAACTTAATCTCTAGCTGAGCTCATAGAGCCAGGGCTAGAGATAAGCAAGTGAAAGGCTGTCTACAATGCAAAATACAGGGAAGCACAAGGGATTATTTTTAACATTATTTTTCATAAATACACATTTATAATGAAAGAAAATTACAATCACTATGTCACATATTTATTTTATAAGTTAAGTCCCATGATGAACACAAGCAGTTAAATTATTTGCAGATTACCTAAAAACTATTGTTTTTAGCAAAGTCAATTCAGTTTTCTATCACTCTGTTACCATTGGCATGGAAATAAAAAAGGCCAAGAGGAAAATAGAAGAAACAAAGAGGACCCTTTTGCATTATATTCCACTTCTGCATTCTTGCTGAAAATAGTCACCATTTGATGGTGGCCTGATGGTAAGCCTTTGCATATTTAGCTAAGTTCCATTGAGAAAGTATGTCATTTAGCCCAACTACATAATTTTTCAGATGAAGTGAGACAAAGAGAGATGAAGTCAACCATCCAAAGCTTCAAAAGTTTTGAGTAGCAGAGTTCAAATTTGAACACAGAGTCTTGAATCCAAATCTGGTTTTACTTTCTTTTTAATTATGCTTTACTATTCATAGCATAGTAACATGCTAGGTCAGTTTTTGGAGAATGTTATAAAAGACATAAACAAAAGAACATAAACATAAAAAAATGTGGAATTCCTTGTAGGTGAGGGAATGGACCAGATGTTAGTGTGACACTCCACTGACAACCTTAAGTCAAACAATCTTTTAAGGTGAATTTAAATCACATAATGATGCTGAATGAACAATATAGAGAAAGTGGGACTCACTAGAAAAGAAGAATTGCCTGATTATTTATGAGATATTGTGAATACTTCATTTGTTTTCTATATTTATGATTTATTTTAAGGCATTTATATTCATTTTCTGTGGAGGAAAAAATAATGTCTACCCAGTAGCTGTACTTATTACCTTTAATGCTTATATGGAAGCTGAGGTAAAGATGAGAGTGAAGTCCTAGCATGGATGTCTGTACTAGGAAGGAAGGGAATAATTGGAGGAATGATTAAAGAAAAGGAGAGAGCGAAAAGAAGGAAGGAAAGAAGGAAGCAGGGAGGGACAAAAGGAAAAGAAGAAAAGAGAAAAAAAAGAGTAGAAGGAAAGAAGGAAGGAAGGAAAAAGAGGTGTTTGATAAAATGGAGAAGGCATGGAGGAGTGGAATATATGTATTAGTGGAGGGACTAATCACAACAATGAAACCATGCCTTTACCCAAGTCTCAACCTATAATCAAATGGAATATGTTACAATGAAGTCTCAACATTTCCCATAATTTCATGTGCAACCATAATTTCTAAACCTTGGATTGGGCTTTCAAATGTTTTGTCCTAATCCTGAAGCCATGTACTTGTGGAATACATTTTGAAGTATCTATCTGAATGATACATATTTATCTGTGATATAGTAATGAATCTATCTGTTGATAGAGTAATAATTACACCCCAGTCACCTGTAAAATTCCAAAAATTACTAAGTTCAGTGGGACAATATCACTAAGGAAAATTCTTAACAAGAAAAACATCTCTATTTATCTTGTCCTTTTCTTGAAATTCCTTAATTCTTCTCATCACTTCACCCCCTGAACTCATATGGATGTCAAAATGTTATTGTGCATGTATCACAAATCGGTAGGTAGGTAAATTAAGGTGCCCCAGAGTATCAAAATAGAATCAAAAGTAACACTCATTTATTGAACATCCATGTTGAATTATTCTTATTTCATCCGTGAATCTTTGGTTCTCTGTGATGAAACAACTTAAGAAAGATCTCTGTTCAAAAACCTCATTAAGTTTCCAATTTATAAATTTTATTTTAAAATGTTCTGTGGGGAAAAGATACAGGTCCTTTTAGAAAACAACTCTGAAGGGGGAGAAGGTGTGTCTGATAATGTCTGTGAGCTAAATCTGTTGCTAGGTTCAACCTAAACAGAAGAAAATCATTGTTTGCAAATAAAGTATTGATCAAAAAGAAATGGGGAGGTAACCTGAAGGATTTCTCAAGAAAGAGGTGACAAAAGTAAAGGGATAGAAGTAGTCTGGTAGAAAAACAAAAGAAAACAAAAGAAAACATAAAAACCTCCCAATTTTCTGTCACTGGAAGCTTCTTTATCCAAGGAGCTTATCCACTCCATCCTCAACTTTCTCTCAGTAGGTTCACATTATGGTAAAGTAGCTTTTTCTTGGTTGTGTAGGAGGCAAAAACACATGGAAGTCTGCAACAAACAGAATGTATAGATCCCTTATCGACAGGAAAAGAGAAAATCCACTGGCAGCTGAGAAAATTCTGGGGTGGGGAAGTTCTTGATGTCAAACTGCTCTGAAGTTATGGAGTCATATGCTATTTCAAAGGCATTTGTTTCCAAGTTGGCATACAAAGAGAATTATAAAGAATAATTCTAATTGTGTCCAATATATATGAGCTATAATAAAGCACTTAAGAGTTGAGTTGTGCTTGTTCAGTTTAAAATTTTGGAGTATTGTATTAAATTACAACTTAAATTTTGAATTCCTTAAAAGCTTGCTCTTGGTGCCTTGTACATAGGGATCACTAAATAAATACTTTTGAAATTAAATTTAATTTAAACACAGTATTATGTATAGTTTAGATGAAATGAATTTAATAGGTTTTCTATCCTAAATAAGGAGATTTTAAAAATATATAGTTATATCACTCTTTTACCAAGAGTGTGTATATACTGTTAAAATAATATCAAAGAATCATACTGAAAACAGATGGACATTGGCTAAAATGTATTCATAACTAACACAAAATCACTACCTAGTGCCAGCATCCTATAATTGCAGATTATGTTTACAAGAAAAAAGAATAATTTGTCATGGACTCAATATCCAAATTTATTTCTAGAAATGATAGCAGATGCCATACATTACAAGAAGAAAAATGAGATTTTAACCTAGACTGCTCTACTAAAAGCAGATATGACTTTGGTTGCTATTCCAGAAATTTATGAGGAAATAGAGATTTTTTAATGTCAATGATGGAACTGGGAAATCTGGTGAAAAAGAGGAAATGAGAATATTGGGTTTCTATCTACAGACCTCAATAAGAACAGGGAATCATTCTTCAAACCCCAAGGTTTTGTAGAAAATCTTATTTATACTGTTATGATGCAAGATAGTGTCAGCAAGAGGCAGTGTAGCATTCTGGGTAGAAAGCTAGTTTTGGAGTCAAGAAGATTTGAATTCAATTCCTGCTTCTGACACTAGTTAGATAACACTAACCAGATCACTAAATCCTTAGTGTACTAGGCAACTTTCTAAGATTATAATTTACAGAGAGGATGTCAATATGTACTGGAGAAAGGAGTTTCCCATCTGGAAGTATCTATCCACAGGTCAAATCCTTATCTCTATCCCTGTTAGGAACTGAGTATCTTGAGCCTTCCTCTCTCTTTTCCTCTCTCCCTCCCTCCCTTCCTTTCTTCCTTTCTTCTCTCTCTTCTTCCCTCCTTCCTTCTTTCCCTTCCTCCCTCTCTCCTTTCCTCCTCTCTCTCTCCCTCCCTCTTTCCCTCTCTCCCTCCCTCCCTCTTTCCCTCTCTCTCTCCCTCCCTTCCTTCCTTCTTCCCTTCCTCTCTTCATTTTTTCCTCTTCTCTCTCTCTCTCTCCCTCTCTCTCTCTCTCTTTGTTTCTCTGTCTCTCTCTGTATTTCTCTCCTTTCTCTCTGTCTCTGTTTCTGTCTGTCTGTCTCTGTCTCTCTCCTTTCTTCCATCCCCTCCCCCCTTCTCTGTCTTTTTTTTCTTTCTCACTGCCTCTCTGTATCTGTCTCTCTGTCTCCTGTGTGTCTCTCCATTTTTCTGTCTTTCTCTTTCTTTCATCTTTCTTTTTTTTAATATTCCCTTATCTCAAATTCAAGAGTTTGGTTTCAGGTTATATCATAGATTCTGACCTTTTGAAAGGAATCTAATTCTCTTTCACCAAAGTTGAGAGAACTGGAGGCTGAGTTATGATTATACTTTTTACTTTAATGAATGCTACTTTGAATTGTTTTCAGAAGGCTGTTCTTAAGAAGACAAATGTTGAAACAAAGGCTGACTGGTTTCTCTATCTCTGGCAGATTCAGAAGTACCATGCAGGTGGGAAATTAGACTTGATTCCTTGTTAATTGGCAGTTGGGTACATTCCCCTGCTGTTCATGTTACATACATCAGAGTATTCTTGTGGTTGTTTGGATTTTTCATTATTATTATTGTCTCTAAGAGAGTAATGAAAGTTCTTATCAACCAAAGCCATGCTTCCTTGAATGCAATGGGTTTCAGGAGCTAGAAGATGGAAAAGGAATTCACTGGTAAGGAAATATGTTCTGACCATGTTGGAGAGGGTCATTTAACTTATAATTTTCAAGACCTATGATTGCATAGAGTGCCATGTCTAGAAATGTTCTGAGTTTATGAGGATTCTTGCATAGATTTGAGAAGCAAGAAGAGTTAATAACAATTACAAAGAGATGCTCTCTCAAATTAAAATATTAAAGGAGTGGAGCAAAATGGATGGCCTAGCACAAAGTGCTTGCTGAGGCAGCAAGACAGAATAGATGTAAAATTGTGAGGGGAAAAGAACAACAGAGCCTTTTTTTCTTCTTCTGGGAAGGGATCTTTCCAATGTTAGTAGACTCTTTGGTATGTGCTGGGAAGGGAAACATTTTTGCAACAAATCCTAGATCTTCATATTAATGACATAATTATAAAATCCCTGAGATGGAAGGGAATCTAAGAATTCATCTAGTGTTCAACTAATATCTGAACAGGAATCTCTTTTATAAATTTCCTGACAAATATTCATTCAGCCTTTGCTTTAAGACCTCCAGTAATAAGGAGCTCACTGCTTCCTAAGATAATCCATGCTGTCTTTGAATAGCTTTAAGCATAGCTCTTCTCATGTTATATGTCATGCTGTGAGGGTTTAATAAAAGTCTCTTTAATAAAAGACTCCTGACTGACTGCCTAAATGTTAGTGAGTTCTTCATTACTTTAAACCCAAATCTACTGGCCCATTACTTCCACTCATCCATCTAAGTTATTTCTTATGGGAGCAGGTGGAACAAATCTTATTTCTCCTTCTAATGACTACCCTTAAATACTTGAAGATAGTCAACACATCCCACATAAGTGTCCTTCTGTCTAAACAATATATCCCTGTGCACATTACAGGGTTTCTAAGTCCCTGAGCCCACTGCTGTCCTTTCCTTAATTATATTCCAGTCAAGCAATAAATTTTCTAAAATATGGCTTCAAGAACTGAACACAATTTTCCATGTTGATTGTATTGGTCAGAATACTCTGACCACTTTTGTTTTGATAAACTTGCTTTCTTTTAGTTTTGGGAGATGCTATGTTACATTGTTATAAACCGCTGAGTTTGCATGTGCTATGGTCCCTAAGTCATGTGCACATGTACTGTTTCTAAATATATAACCTAAAACCTCAAGTGCTGTGTTTTTTCTTAACTTTTTGAACCCACATCTTCAATTTTACTTGTGTCCTTATAATAGGTGATTTTATTAGGTTCAATATATCATTTACCGTTTGGTTTTCTTTTGGGATTTTGATGTAGTCACCTGACATTATATTCCTTCAAGTTTTGCACCATAAAAAAATCCGATAACTAGGCAATTTAAGCCTTAAAATAATAAGATTTGGATGAAACACACATTTGGTTTGACCATAGGAGATATCATGTTTTATCCAAGCATAACGGTGAAAGAGAAAAAAAAAAACATGAGTATTTCATCAATGAGTCACAAGATAAAATTGTAAGTTTGGTTCATTTGAAGAGCAATGCTCTTTACCCTGTAAGAAAGGTAATGCAAAAGTGACTGATTGCTTAAGGAAAAGATTGACACTATTTGTTACAAAATTCTTTGATCTTTAAGAGAGGTGAGAATGGTTAGGTGAGGAAAGAATGATAGACTAAAACAGTGAATTCTTCTGTAAAGAAGAAACCAAAGTCAGAGTAAATGTGTAGACTGTGGGAAAATTGAAGACAGCCTGGAACACTTGTGGGAATGAGAACTAAGATTCTGTTTCTGGAATAATAAGAAAGGAATATTTCAGCTGAAAAGATGAATAATGGCTGGAAATTGAATGGATTCCCATCAATTGGGGAATGGCTGAATAAGTTGTAGCATATGAATGTCATGGAATATTATTGTTCTATAATGAAAACAAGGAAAGACTTACATGAACTGAAATTAAAATAACAGACCCAAGAGAACATTATACACAGTAACAAGAAGATGATGTGATGATCAACTCTGATGACTTGGCTCTTTTCAACAATGAGGTGTTTCAAGGCAATCCCAATAGATTTGGGAGGGAAAATGCCATCTGCATACAGAGAGAAAACTATGAAAACTCAATATCAGTCTTTTTCACACTTTTTGTTAATATTTGTTTTCTTTTTTGTGTTTTTTCCCTTTTGGTCTGATCTTTTTCTTGTACAACATGACAAAGAAGGATATATGTTTAAAAGAATTGTACATATTTAAGCTATATCAGGTTGCTTGCTGTCTCAGGGAGAGGCAAGCTAAGAGAGGGAGAGAGAAAAAAATGGAACACAAAGTCTTACAAAAATGCATGTTGAAAAGTATCTTTACATGTATTTGAAAAATAAAATACTATTGAAAATATTATAAATGAAAAAAAATGAAAAAGAGAGATGAATCATGATGTAGGGAACAATACCATTCCTACTGTGGTTGGATGGTACATAGGATTGGCTAACAAATAAATAGAGTAATAAATAGGGAATAGGCTTAATTAAGGCATCTAATTTCATACTATTATTGTCTAAGGAAAAGAGAAGGGAACTCTGAGTAAGAATACCTGAGGTTAAATTCTAGAACTTCAGCAAATTCAATTAAACAACAATGGATGTCTGTTGTGGTAGATACTATGTTTTTGGCACTGTCATACAAAAAAAAATTCTTTGTTCATAGAAAGTACATATTCTCTTAGGACTGTCACTTATTAATTTAAGTTTATGGGTAATTTACTTAATTTCTATCAACCTTGATCTCTTTTGTAAAATGAAAATAATCTGATCGTAGATTTACTGAACAAAAAAGTCATCTAGTCTAATCTCTCATTTTCCTGGTGAGGAAACTGAGTCCTAGATAGGATAAAACCTGCCCAGAGTAGTAATTGACATCATTGGCATTTGACCTCAAGCTCTGCAACTATAAATCTAATAATTTTTCACTGAAAATAATAACCCTCTAGCTACCTTATAAGGGTTGTTGTTAGGAAAGCAAGTTATAAATGAGAAAATACAATATAAATATTAGCTATTAAAAAGACAGACAGCTGTTTTGTCATTTTAATTATGTCTGACTCTTAATAACCTCATTTGGGATTTTCTTGGCAAAAATACTTGAGTAATTTCCCACTTTCTTTCCCAGCTCACTTTATAGTTGAGGAAAACAAAGTTAAGTGACTTTCTCAGGATCATATAGCTAGTTAGTGTCTGAAGTCACATTTGAACTCAGGTCTTTTTGAATTTAGGTTGACTAATTTATCCATTGCTTCACCTAATTACAACAAGACAGACAAACACACTGCCATAAACAAAGAAATAAAAAAGTAAAATGTGCTTCAGGCTGAAAATTCTCTTTCCTCCATAAAATGAAGGGACTAGACTAGGTAATCTCCAATGTCTAGCTCTAAGTATATATTTTTACAATTCTATGGATTTTGGCACCTTGATTTTGTATTTCTTGGCTGAAGAAGCATGTGAAAGGGATATCTAAGTAAAGAAATACTTTTTTTTAATTTTAAAGGAGAACCAGACTTTCTCCTCAAATGTAACTTCATTCTGTACCAAAGTCAGATTCAATTCCTCTATAAAGGGAAAATGCAGTGAACAGTCTTGTTACTGAGATCACCCTTACCTAATTCATTCATTAAAAAAGAATTGTAAAATAATTAACCATGGAAGGGGAAAAAGCCACTACCTTGACAACCTGACAATGCAATGCTAGACTCATGGAATATAATATACCTTTCCCTAAAGGCTTTTTCTCTAAAGCTCATAAAAATGATTAATTTTACATAGCATCAAATTAATGTTGGGACTTCACTTTGCTACATCCTACTGGGATCAGCTTTCTTGGAGCAATTCTTTCATGTCATCTAGCCGAACCTTTTTGGGGTACTCTGTGATAACTATTACCTATGGTAAAAAATAAGTAGAGAACTGAAAAGTGTTTGTGATATTGTTTGGGTGAACATCTGAGTAGGGTGGAAAGAGGACTACATTTAAAAACAAGAAATCAGCATGCTAAACCTAATCCTGGAACTACCTTTTGTCTGTGATGCAATGGGTATCTCCTTTGTTTACTATTACAAAAATTATAGCACATACTTTGATATCTATAAGATTTTTCTATCTTTTATTTCTTTGAGATGTTTGCCTAGTAGTTAGATCTCCATATCAGAGAATATGAATATTATTATAACTTTCTGTTTTTCATTAATTTTTTTATTTACAAAACAAATGCATGGGTAATTTTTCAACATTGACCCTTGCAAAACTTTCTGTTCCAAATTTTTTCCTCCTTCACCCCACCCTCTCCCCTAGATAGCAGGTAGTCCAATACATGTCAACTATGTTAAAATATATGACAAATCCAATATATTAAAATATATGACAAATCCAATATATATCATAACTTTATTTCTCAATTATCAATTGAGAAATTGCTTTCCAGAATGGATGGACCAAACGTCAATGCTACCAAGAGTATTTTAATGAGCCTTTTTTCTCTGCAACCCCTATGAAACTGACTAAGAAAGGACATTGACAGGTGTAGGATGTTGAGATTAGGATATGGAGGATTGTGAGGAGGCTAGAGAATATGCTACATCAGGATTGGTGAAAAAAATCGGAGATGTTTAGCTTGAAAAAGAGAAGACATGAGGTACACACACATAATTACACATATACCATAATCATGGTATAGAAGTACCCTTGGATTTTCAAAGTCACTGAAATTAAAGCAAAACTCAAAAGTTTCTTCCAAGTTAGACAACCTCCCCTTAGGAAGACAGGTGATAAACATGCATCAATGAATAAACAATTTGTATCAATTTATATGCATATATATGTATATATAAAGAGAGAGAGAAATAAATTGTTTCTTCATATTGATTATCTACCTATCTCTATCTGCTTATCTATTTCAAGTTGGCCATAGAGTTTTTAATTTTTTTAATTACAGCAACTCTCAAAGAAGGGATTCTGTTCTTTGATAAAAGAAATATTGACCTTAAAAACATCACAAAACAAATTTTGAAATATTGGAAAATATGACTTTCATAAATCATAAAATTTTAAAGTTAGAAAGTACCTTTGTGGTAATCCAGTTAAGTCTTCTTCATTTTACAGATGAACAAACTAAAGTATAAAGAAGTGAATTGATTGATTTGTATCTAGGTAGTTAGCAAGAAGAATTGGAACTAGGACCTCAGGTCTCCTAATTCCTAGCCTAGTATTTTTTCTTCCACACTGCCTCTGGGAATACTTTGATAAAAATGAAACTTCATGAATTAGCAATGTCAAGACTAGGGAAAATGACTTTAGAGAAATCTGTTTTAAATAAATTCTCTTGCTGAAGGCAGAGTAGCAACTCATGTCCAGGCCAACTGTGAGCTCTGTGGGGACAAAACTTCTGTCTCAAAGTCACTGTGTCTCCCCTAGCTTCTAGCACAGTGTTCTGTACATAATTGATGTTTGTTGAAATTAATACTTTTCTTCTAAATAAATCAAAACCAATACTCAATTATCACAGCATGTTTGATCTGGAAGGCACATCCAGTCTACCTTTTCCATTCACTCCCTTATTGACTGATGAGGAAATTGAAGCTAAGAAAAATGAAATTATTTTCTCAAGATCACACAAACTTGGAGGACAAATATTCTCACCTAGGTTTTCTACCTCCAAATCCAGTGCATTTTCATTAACACCAAGCTTTTACCACAGCAGAGATATAAAAGCTACGTTAAAGAAACAACAGCAGCCTTCAGCTAGCTGGATGGAAATCAGTGGGTCACGACTGCAGGCTAGGAGAGGACATAGCATTTTCTGGGCTGGGGACTCTCAGGCTAATTATGGCCTATGCTAAGATCCTCTACCTGGGTCTCAGCACAAAGTTGAGCTGTCCACAGACCTCTCTATTTCTTTGTTTCCCTGAGAGTTTTTGTCTGGTTTGACTCCATGACAGTAATAGATGTGGAACTGGACCAAAATCCCATAGTTAGCACAGGCATCTGAAAGCTGCATTTGTGTTTTTGGCTGTCAGGGACAGTGCCTGGTGATGTCCAGTGTCTGCCCCCGCTCCCCTCATCCTATGGGCCAAAGAAAGGAGTTGCATTAAAGCCTTTCCCAGTCATGGATTGCTATTGTTTTCTTTGCAGATTCTCTTCATTGGCAGCTCATAACCTTGAATTAGGAAATAATATTTCAGGAACAGAGAAAATCTTTACGTGTGACATCTTGGATTGTAATGCAGAGAGATTTTTTCCAGTTCAATTTGGCCAGTGATGGGAATGGTGAAGTGTATGGATCATAAAACACCATGCCTGGGCATATTTCCTACTGATGGATCCTTACCCTTTGTGCCAATTTATTGCGTTAATGTCAATACCTATGACTCTACTCTTTTTGCATTTCTGTTTGCAGCACACACCTGGTTTATGGAAGTATCTGATGACAAAGGGATAGAGGAGTTTGCCAAATGGGCCTTCTCCTCTGGTTACTAAATGTGTGTGTTTATGTGTGTGTGTGGTATGTTTGTGTGATTTGTTATTGCATTAAAATCATAGGATCACAGATCTCAAACTGGTAAAAAATCTCAGAAGACATGTAGTCCATGTAGAACCAACTCATGCCATTTTACAGATGGGGATGCTGTGATTCTGAGAGCTTAAATGACTTACCTAAGTTTAGACAGGTAGTAATCAAAAGGACTGGGATTCAAACATAATTCTTTTGATCCCAGAGTCAGTCTTGTGTACCACATTTCCTTTTCATATATTATTGCTTTTTGTCCTTTGCTTCAAAGATGACCAGTGACATTATAGGGTAATGTCTTTACTTATACGTGAATTGGATTGAAGTAAGGCCATGTTGCAAAGTCATCAGATTGTCTTTTTTCCAGTGTCATTGAAGTCCAATGGCAAGATGTAAATCTGGACAACTGGTGATGCCCTGGGATGCAGATGACCAAGCTCTAAGTGCTCCACAGCACCTATCTCAGAACAAATTGTTTTCAGTCACACATTCCAACTGGGAAAAATCTTTGTATGTTTGAGGTAGACATCGCCCTAGCTCACTGATGAGTTTGAGACCTGTTGGTTACCCTTAATCTAGTTTAGCTTGTTTGCAAATTCATTTTTACCTGGATATGGCTCATGTACATGCTACAGCTTCTTGGAGCCACAGGTGAGAATGAATACCAGATAGATACCAAAGTGAGTGAGCAGCCCTGAAAAGAGCTCATCAAATCCTCACTTCAGAGATTCTAGTCTTCCTCGAACAACCCCAAACACAAAACAAGAAAGCTAAAGAAAAAGACTAATTGCAATGTAGTATTGCTTTAACTGAATTCAGAACTTAACAACCGACTGGCTTAAAAAATTATAACAAGTTTATATGATTTGTTCAGAGGTTCTTAACACTGTGTGTGTGAAAATATAGCAATAAAGATTTAAAACTAGATAAAATATGGATATAGATCTATACAGAAATACATATTGATAAATAGGTACTTATATTTCAATATAGCTGTTTTCCTTTGTAATGCTATGTATTTTATTTAATGTACTTCAAAATATTATTCACACTTCACCTAATGGCCAAAGAGGTCATAAAAATGGTTAAGAACTCACAATTTAGAAGGCCAAAGGAACTTTAAAACACTAGCCTAGCAATGTCAAACTCAAATAGAAATTCATTCCTGTTGGTAACACAATGATTTAGAAAACCATAAAATAACATTAACTCTGCTATATGGTATTTTTATTTATTTTGTAAAACATTTCCCAATTACATTTTAATATGATTTGCTGGAGATTTTTGCAGGCCTCAAGCTGCATAGTTGGGTGTTTGACACCTCTAAGAACTACATCATTTCTAGATCTCTCTTTGATAGTTTAGTAAAGAAGCAAAAGCAAACAAAAAATCCATCATACCTTGAAGTAGAAAATCTGGATTTTACTTCCAGCTTTGTCACCAACTGTGGCCTATTAGATTACCTTTCTGAGAATCATCTATAAAAAAGAAAGGGTTAGTCCATAATGACTTTGAAAGTCTCATCCAGGAGCAATTTGGAACTATACCCAAAAGGGCTATAAAACTATGCATAACCTTTGATATAGCAGTGTCTGTATTAGGTCTTTATACAAAAGAAATTAGAAAAGAGGGAATATGATGCACATGTACAAAAAATATTTGCAGCACTCCTTTTTGTAGTGGTAAGGAAGTGGAAACACAGTGGATTCCCATCAATTGGGGAAAGACTGAATAAGTTATGGTATCTGAATGTAATGGAATGTTTTGTTCTATAAGAAATGATGAACAGACTGATTTCAGAAAAGCCTGAAAAGAGTTGCATGGACTGATGCTAAATGAAGTGAACAGAACCAGAAGAATATTTTACATAGTAATAACAATAATATTATTAAATAACAAAAAAATAAATAATGATCAATTGGGATAGACTTGTCTCTTTTCAACAATAAAGTGATTCAAAGCGATTCCAATGGACTTATGATGGAAAATGTCATCCACATCCAGAGAGAGAACTAAGAAAACTGAATGTGGATCAAAGGATAGTATTTTCATCTTTCTGTTGTTTGTTTGTTTGATTACTTTTTTTTTCTTGTGTTTTTTCTCCTTTGATCTGATTTTTTTGGACAGAAAGACAAATATTGAAATATATTTGGAAGAATTGAACATATTTAATCTGAAAAAAAGAAAAAAAGTACAGTCCAGAACTAATGTTGCACAAATGAAATTATGGTCATCTAGCAGTGTAGAAATATCAGGAGAATGCTCATTTAAAACTTTGTTGGTATCACTTATGTACTTAGGATTATAGGGTCACAGATTTAGACCTGCAATAGAACAAGTACATCTAGTACAATTGACTATTTAGGAGATGAAAAAATTGAGACCCAGAAAACTGCCCTTCCTTTTACAGAGAAGAAAATTGAGGCCTACAGAAATGGAGAGATTTTACCAAGATCACTCCAATCTTCACTGGATACTACAAAACTCCCTGGGGGTGGAGCCAAGATAGCAGAGTAAAGCCAGAAAGCTGCTCAAACTGTCCAAGGTTCTCTCAAAAACTACTGAAGCCAAGCCTCTGATCAGAGTCTGACTAAATGAAACCACTACTCTCCAGGTCAAGATAGACTAGAAAAACTTCCAGAAAGGTAATTATCACTGGGGTGAAAAGTTGTGTTCAGCCCAGCTCCAATAAACTGTGGGAAAGTTAGTGAGAGGGTGTTAAACACAGTTAATCAGCAACTAAGGCCCTCAGTTCTGGATTAGTAGAGGAGCAAATTAGATGGGGCAGCTTCCAGTTTCAGCTCAGAAGGCAAACTTTGGGAAGCCAAGTTGTTTCCTAAAAAGAGCAGGCAAAACTATCCCCTGCAAACACAAGGAGCCCCTGTGCTCAGAACCAAGGCTCAGAGCTTCACAGGAAGTTTGGTCTTGATGACCACCTCCCACCAATAATCCTCCTCCCTTTAGAGTCCCTCCCTCTCCTTTATACCTTTCCCCTAATCCTTCTGTTAGTTTATCCCTTTCCTTTTCTCCCCTCCCTCCTACCTTCCCACAAGGAGGGTCAGTGCTTTCTTTGAAGCCAAATGTGTCTGATATACTCTCTTAGAGTCCAATCTAATGAGAGTAAGGTTTACACAATACTCATCGCCCTCCCTTCTT
>JAJPUD010003652.1:121596-140713 GCA_023553655.1 Myrmecobius fasciatus | reverse complement strand
TCAGTGAATTGTTGTCTTTTTCCAATTCACCAATTTTGTTTTTCAGTTCACCATTTTTATTTTCCAGTGAATTGGTGATTTTTTTCCAATTCACCAATTTTGTTTTTCAGTGAACTGTTTTCTTTTTCCAATTCACCAGTCCTATTTTCCAGTTTTTGATATTTCTGTTGCCCTGATCTCAATTTATTTCCCCATTCTTCTTCTAGCTCTCTTTTGAGATTCTTAATGCAATCATCCAGGTAAACCTTCTGAAAGGGAGACCAACTTAAGTCTGCCTTTGTGGCTTCATCTGGGATTGTTTTCATAATGTCAGGATCTGGGGACTGTTCTATTTTTTCTCCGTAAAAGCTTTCTATGGTGAGAGCTCTCTTCTGCTTCTTGCTCATGATTTAAAGTTGGGATATTGGTCAAAAGCAGAGAAAACTGCAACAATTTGTATTTGCCCTGGGGCAGTTTGCTGAGTTGACTTCCAGTCTGAGGCTGGTCGGGCTAGATTCGCACTAGGACCACGTTTTCCGCTGCTCTCGATCCACCCTTTTCCAAAGGCAGATCTGCCAAAGCATCTGCCCGCAAGCAGAGCAAAGTGGCCCAGGCGTCTCCCAGGGGCTTCCTGGGTGCCCAAAATCCGCCCCTGTATCTCAGCCCTGACTTCCGCCCCGGCTGGAGTCTGATCGCGACCAGCAGCCGATTTCCCCTGAGGCTAACCTTCTCCGGAGTTCTTTCAAGGTAGATTTTTGATAGAAGTGCGTTGTAGTCCAAATGCTTGGCGGGGCCCTCACTCAAAAACCAGTTGGAAGGCTCACTTTGTCTGGGTTTGAGGGAACATCCCAGGAGTTCACAGAGAAAGCTGTCTGCAGTTCGCCATCTTGGCTCCTCCCCTCACAGGAAGTTTGGGACAGTGCCTCCTTTTATCCCAGGAGCAGAGATGAGCCAAAAAAGTAGAAGAAGAGGAAATACCAAAAAAAAAAAACGGAAAGAAAAGAAGCAAGAAACAGAAAATAACTTTGAACATGGAAAGTTACGGTGACAAAACAGACCAAAACACAAACTCAGACAAAGAAATAATTTCTATGGAAGAAATCTCAAATAAGAACTATACATGAGAGAGTCAACAGTTTGGAAAAGGAAGAGAAAAAAAATGTTGGAAGAAAAAAAAACTCCAAGTGGAAAAAGAGATAAAAAAGCTAACTGAAGAAAATTGCATATTAAAACCTAGAGGATGGAAAATGGAAGCTAATGGCTCTCTGAGACAGCAAGAATCAAACAAACTAAAAAGAATGAAAAAACGGATGAAAATGTGAAATACCTCATTGGAAAAAACAATTGAAATGGAAAACGGATCCAAAAGAGACAATTTAAAAATTATTGGCCTACCTAAAGGGCATGACCAAAAAAAAGGGGGGGGGGACTGGAGAGCATTCTTAAAGAGATTATTAAATAAAAGAGCCCCAAATATTCTAGAAATAGAGAGGGGAAATATTCCTTGAAAGAATATGTTAATAACTGTCAGAGTGAGATCCTACAAGAAAAAACAAACAAACAAACAAAAAAAAACCCTAGGGAACATTGTTGTGAAACTGCAGAATTACAATCTCAAGGAAAAATTTTGCCAACTTCAAAACAAAAATAATTCAAATATCAAGGAGCAATAAAGTCAGGGTTACCCAGGTTCTGGCAACTTCTACAATAAAGCATCAGAGGGCCTAGAATACCATATTCTGGAAGGAAAAGGACCTGGGGTTACAACCAAGAATTAACTACCCCACTAGACTCCACATCATCTTTCAGGGGAGGTGAATGGAGCCTAATGAGGTAAAATATTTTCAATAATTTCTTTTGAAAAAAGCAGAACTAAACAGAAAATGTTATCTACAAACACAGGACTCAAGAGAAACATAGAAAGATAAGCAGGGGAAAATATATGTATTATTAAAGGTTAAATTGTTTACATTCCTAAATGGGAAAATGATATCTGTAACTCTTGAGAACTGCATCTGTCACAGGGGCAGACAGAGGTGGGCAGCTCACGAACTGAGGGTGTGGTTTGAATAGATTCTTAAGTAATGACATCAAAGTAAAAGATATTAAGCGGTGGAAAAATATCTGTCCTTGAAAAAAGCAAAGGGGAAATATAATGGGATAATTAGTTAACGTGAAGGGGTGCAAAAGAACTATTACAATTGAGGAAAATAAGGGAGAGGGATGAGCATTGTCTGAAGCTTGATAACTTCAGTTTTGGTTCTAAGAAATAATAACTTACTTATTCAGTTGGTTGTAGAAACTTATCTAACCATATGAAGAAGTAGGGGAAGAAAGGAAAGGAAAGGGAAAGACAAGGTAAAAGGGAAGGCAGAAATGCTAGGGGGAAAGGTAAGAGAAAGCAGAGAGTGGTGATAGGAGATAAGGTAGTGGGTTAAAAAAATCACTACTAAGAGGAAAATGATGATAAGAGATAACATAGTGAGTGGTGTGGGTAAAAAAAACAACAACTAAGGACAGAGTAAAAAGGGAGAACAAGAGTACATACAGCAGAGAAAATAAGATGGAGAGAAATACAGAACTGGTAATCATAACTATGAATGTAAATGGGATGACCTATCTCATATAATGGGAGCAAATAGCAGAGTGGACTAAAAAAGAGAATCCTACAATATATTGTTTACAAGAAATATATTTGACACAGAGAGACACAAACAGAGTAAAGATAAAAGACTGGAACAGAATTTATTAGGCTTCAGCTAAAATTAAAAAAAAAAAACAGGGATAGCAATTCTGATCTCAGATAAAGAAAAAGTAAAAATAGATCTTATTAAAAGAGATAAAGAAGGAAAATACATCTTGATAAAGGGTACTATAAACAATGAAGTAGTAATGATACTAAATGTATATGCACCAAATGACAGAACAGCCAAATTCCTAAAGAAAATTTTAAGCCAATCAAAAGAAGAAATAGACAGCAAAACTATACTAATGGGGGACCTCAAACTTCCCTCTCAGAATTAGACAAATCTAAACACAAAATAAATAAGAAAAAAACTAAGGAGGTTTATAGGATCCTAAAAAACCTAGATATGATAGACCTCTGGAGAAAATTGAATAGGGAAAGAAAGGAATACACCTTTGTCTCAGCAATACATGGCACCTTCACAAAATTGACCATGTATTAGGGCATAAAATCCCACCAATCAAATGCAGTTAGGCAGAAATAGTAAATGCTTCCTTTTCAGACCACAATGCAATAAAAATTATATTCAGTGAAAGGGCAAGGAAAGATAGACTAAAAATCAAATCAAATTAAATAATCTAATTCTAAAGAATGAGTGGGTCAAACAACAAATCACAGAAACAATCTTTAATGTCACCCAAGAGAATGACAATAATGAGAGAACATGCCAAAACCTATGGGATGCAGCCAAAGCAGTTCTTAAGAAAATTATTTATCTCTAAATACCTACATGAATAAAATAGAAAAAGAGATCAATGAATTGGGAATGCAAATAAAATAGCTAGAAAAAGAACAAATTCAGTACCAAATTAGAAATTCTGAAAGTCAAAGGAGATATTAATAAAGTGGAAACTAAGAAAACTATTGAATTAATATATAAAACTAAGAGGTAGTTTTTATGAAAAACCAACAAAATAGATAAACCTTTCGTTAATATGATCAGAAAAAGGAATGGAAAAAAATCACCATGAAAATGAAAAGGATGAACTTATCCCCAATGAAAAATTAATTATAGCAATAATTAGGAGCTATTTTGCCCAACTGTAATGGCAGCAAGTCTGACAATCTAACTGAAATGGACGAATATTTAAAAATATATAAATTGCTCAGATTAACAGAAGAAAAAAATATATTACTTAAATAGTCCCATTAAAAAAAAAAAAAGAAATCGAAGAAGTCATTAATGAACTTCCTAAAAAAATCTCCAGAACCAGATGAATACACAAGTGAATTCTACCAAACATTTAAGGAACAATTAATTCTAATACTATTTGAAAAAAATAGGGAAAGAAAGAGTACTGTGAAATTTCTTTGATGACACAAATATGGTATTGAAAACTAAACAAGGAAGACACAAAATAGAGGAGGGAAATTACAGACCAATCTCCCTAATTAACATTGATGCAAACATTTTAAATAAAATATTATCAGAGAGATTACAGCAACTAATCATGATAATACACTATGACCAAGTGGGAATTATACCAGGAATGCAGGGCTGGTTCAACATCAGGAAAATGATTACCATAATTGACCATATCAGTAACAAAACCAACATAAATAATAGCTTAATCTCAATAGATGGAGAAAGAGGTCTTGATAAAATACTGCATCTATTTCTATTAAAAACAGTAGAGAAGATAGGAATAAAGGCAAACATTATTTGCAATGGGGAGAAGCTAGAAGCATTCCCACTAAAATCAGGCAAGAAACAAGAACGCACATTATCATCATTATTATTCAACATTGTACTAGCAATGTTGGCTTTAGCAATAAGAAAAGAAAAAGTAACTAAAGGAATTAGAGCAGGCAAGGAGAAAATAAAACTATCACTCCTTGCCGATGATAAGATGATACAATTAGAGCATCATAGAAAACCTTAAAAAGCCTATTGGAAACAATTAACAGCTTTGACCAAGTTAGAGGATATAAAATAAACCCACACAAATGATCAGCATTTCTATAGATCACTGACAAAGTCCATCAACAAGAGATAGAGAAATTCCATTTAAAATGAATGTAAACAAAATAAAATACTTAGGTGTCTGCCTGCCAAGACAAATCCAAGAACTATATGAATATAACTTCAAAAAACTTCTCACATAAATAAAATCAGATCTAAACAACAGAAAAAAAAATCAATTGTTCAAGGCTAGGCCGACTTAATGTAATAAAAATGACAATTCTGCCTAAATTGGTTTACTTGTTCAATGCTATACCAATCAAACTGCCAAAAAATTATTTTTTAGAACTTGAAAAAAATACTAAAATTCCTCTGGAAGAACAAAAGGTCAAGGGGGAATAATTATCAAGGGAATTAATGAAAAAAAATGCAAAGGGTAGTGGTTTAGCAATAGCAAAACTAAAAGTATATTGTAAAGCAGCAGTCATCAGAACCATTCGGTACTAGCTGAGAAATACAATGGTTAATCAATGGAATAGATCAGATACACCCAACACAAAAATCAAAGCCTATAATAATCTAGTATTTGATAAATCCCCAAACTCCAGTTTGTGGAATAAAAACTCAGTATTTGACAAAAATTGCTGGGAAAATTCAAAAATAATATGTAAAGAATTCATCATAGACCTATATCTCATACCCCTACAAAAATAAGGTCAAAATGGGTACATGATTTAGGCATAAAGGATGATATCATAGACAAATTAGGAGGTCAGGGGCAATTTACCTATCAGATCTTTCAAGAAGGGAGGAATTTATGACCAAACAATAATTATAGAACATTATAAAGGCAAAATGGACAACTTAATCAAAGTTACATTATTGTCATTACATTACATCACATTAAATTCAAAATTTTGCCCAAGCAAAGCCAACAAAAAAAGATTAAAAGAGAAGTATAAAGCTGAGGAAAAATCTTTGCAGCGAATGTTTCTTAATTATATAAAGAACTGTGTCAAGTTTATTAGGATATAAGTTATGCCCCAATTTACAAAAGGTCAGAGAATATGAACAGACAATTTTTAGTTGATGAAATCGAAGCCATCTATAGTTATATAAAAAAATGCTTTAAATCATTACTGATTAGAGAAATGCAAATTAAAACAACTCTGAGGTACCACTTCATACCTCTCAGATTGGATAAGATGAAAGGAAAAGATAATGGGAAATGTTGGAGAGAATGTGGGAAAACTGGGATGCTAATGCATTATTGGTGGAGTTGTGAAATGATCCACCTATTCTGGAGAGCAATCTGGAACTATGTCCAAAATATTATCAAATTGAGCATACCCTTTGACACAGCAGTGTCATCCCTAGGTCTGTATCCCAAGGAAATCATAAAGAAGGGAAAAGGACCCACATATGTTTGAAGTAGCTATTTTTGTAGTAGAATCAAATCTAAAATAAGTAGATGTTCATCAATTGTGGAATAGCTAACAAGTTGTGATATATGAAGGTAATGGAATAATATTATTCCAGAAAATGATGAAGATCTGATTTTAGAAAGGTCTGTAAAGATTTACATGAACTGGTGCTGAGGGAAGGAAACAGAACTAGGAATACATTGTCCACAAAACAGCTAGAATATGTAATGATCAACTATGAAAGACTTGGCTCTTCTCAGTGATTCAGCAATCCAAAGCAACCCCAATAGCTTTTGAACACAAAATATCATCTGCAACCAGAAAAAGAACTAAGGAGGCAGAATGTAAAACAGCACATGCTATATTCAATTCTTTTTTCTGTTTTTTTTTTTAAATCTTTATCATGTTTTTTTCCTTTTGCTCCTATTTTTCTCTCCCAACATGATTCATAAAACAATGTATATTAAAAATAAATTTACAAAAATAAAAAGAACCCCTTTGTACTTAAACCATAACTAACATTACCTTTCAAGGATTGTAGCCAACTTGCTGACTAGGGGAATTCTCAAAACAATACAAAAGAGTACTTCCATTCCCTCATTGTGAGATAGAAAGAGATTATAGAAAACAGAAGAAATGTGTGTCTAACCAATATCTCTCTCATGGTAATGGACAGCTGTAAATCTTGACTGATGAATAAAATACGTCAAACTCATTTCTACTGATTTCTGTAATTGACTTTCTTTATTATGACCGATTTTTGAAATTATTACAGTGCTGTTTATGTGATTCATAACTTTAATGTTAGCTTCTGAAAAATGTAGGACAACACCAAGAAACTGAAGATGTATGCTCCTATTCTTACATCAGATAAATTTGAGACTTTAGTCATATTCATTCAAAGTTAGCTATATTGGAAATATATTTATATAGTGTTTCTTCCTCAGTCCTGCTTTGGGTCCTATGCAATGAGACTTGCTCAGCTTGAGGATATCTATAATGAGTGTTTTTAATTACAAAAAGGATCATATCATGGATTGGGTGGTGACCTCTATCTCTCCTTCTCCTTCCCCTTCTCCTTCTCCTTCCCCCTCTCCTTCTTTCTTCCCCTTTACCTCCTCTTTCCCACTCCCTCTACATCTGCCTCTCTCTCTCCCTCTCCCCTTCTATCTCCCTCTCTTCATTCTGCATCTCCCTCTCACTTTCTCTTTCTTCCTCTCCCTCTCTCTCTCTCTCCCTGTGCCTCTACCACTCCTCCTCACCCTCTTTCCTTCTTCCTCCCCCTCTCCCTATTCCTCTATTGCTCTCCCTCTGTCCCTTCCTTCCTACCTCTTTCCCTCTTCTTCTTGCTGTCACTCTCCCTCTCCCTCTCCCTGTCCTACTCCTCTTCTTCCCCTCTCCCTCTCCTTCTCCCTTTTCCCCTCCCTTTTTCCCTCCCCCCCGCCTCCTCTCTCCATCTCTCCCTCTCCCTCCCTCCCTCCCTCCCTCTCTCTCTCTCTCTCTCTCTCTCTCTCTCTCTCTCTTCCCCTCTCTTCCTCATTAAGGTAGAATAAGAAATAGAATAACTGAGCAGAATGATGAAAGATTTGAATAAAGTCCAAAGAAGAACCTCTGGGAAACTTGATATGCTAAAGAGAATGGGCTGTTTAGGGGTGGTGACAGAGGGTTTTTTCTTGGAAATTTTGCAATTTGATCTAGAATGGTTTTGATGTAATTCTATGTAAAAGTGTACTAAGAACTTATAAGGAATGACCGTTTATTATCTCAAATGTCAACAGATTCATTTAAATAATGAAACAGTAGAAAGAACTCTGGACTAGTAATTAGGGATTTCTGTCTTAGTCCTGGTTCACTGTCTAACTCATTTTGTGACTTAAAAAAAATCATTCATGTTCCCTAGGTCTCCTTTTCCTCCATCAGTTAAACAGAAACAATAATACCTACTCTACTTAACTGTGGGTGGGTTCTTATGGCAATAAAATGAAATTATCTATATGAAAATGCTTTTTAAAAATTAAAAGCACTAAAATTTAATTTAAATTTAATTTTGAAAATTAAAAGCACTAAATAAGCATTAGGAATAATTTACTACCACTTCTCAGACTGATGAGAAAAGAATTGCCTACTATTCCCCCACAGTATTCCCCACAGGACAGTCTGAACTGTCAGAGATCATAGATAACAGAGTCAAAGGATCTCAGAGTTAGAAGACATAGCAGTGACCATCCAGTCCAACCCATACATGAAAATGATTGCCCTCTGCAATGTTCCTAATGTATTTGTTTAATCTCTTCCTGAAAAGCTTTAAGTTAAAGCCCACCATCTGGGGCAGGCTTAACAAATCAACATTTACAAAATATTTGGCATTGAAAAGGGAAACAGAGAACACAAGTTTACCATTTAACATCTACCTGTAGAATTAAGAACTATGTGAATAAATTAGAAAACAAAAAAATGGTGGAATATATGTATTCATGTGAATGTGTTCATAACATAATATAAACATATAGGTCTATGTATACCCACAGATATATACACATACACACAAACACAACTATGTATATAATATACACCCTTAGTGATCTACACAAATTGGCATTTGTAGTTCTATAGTTTGGGTACTTGGAAGGGTTACTAATTTTTAGTTTTTAGGGCAACCCATGGGGCCACATGTCTAAAACCATAGTTCAGACCCTCCCCACTGGTGGATTTGTCATTAATAAGACAATAGGCACTATAAATCCAAAGCAAAATATTTACTAAAACAAAATATTTAATTAGTAGCTTAAAAAATATCTTCCGTTCCCCAAACCTGAAGCACAATATCTGAGAAACTGTAGCTATCCCCCCTCACTGGCCATGATATAAAAGATCCCTGGGAATCTTGTGTGGGCAGATACTTAGACAATAGTAATGACTCACACATGTGGCCAAAGTAACTCTAAAACTCTTGGGCCAGAATGATCTTTTTTTCTTCTTAAGGAATATTCATTCATTCTTCTCTGAAAATAGCTTTCCTTCAGGTTAGGTTGTTCAGCTGGGCATACTCCTCAGTAAAATTCTCATTTGTTCTATTTGTCTCTTTATGTCTGTCTGTCTGTCTGTTTACCTCTCTAATGGTCTGTCTGCCTGTTAGTCTGCCTGCCTATCTCTCTATCTCTCTCTCCCTCCCTCTCTCTCTCTCTCTCTCTCTCTCTCTCTCTCTCTCTCTATATATATATATATATATATGTATATATATATATACATATACATGTCTGCTGGTCATTTTGTCTATCTGTCTAGTCTGCCTAACTACCTGTCTATCTATCTATTTGTCTGTCTGTCTGTATGTATATATGGATATATTTATATATTAAGCACATACATATTTATATATATATGCAAGTGTGCTATGAGTATATATGTGTATATATATATATACATTTATATGCATGTTTATGTAGAATATATATTACTAGTGTCAATGAATATATACATAGGTCTCTGTGCTAGATTCTACAATACAGAATATATTAGAGTGATTAAATCTCTACTATATTCTTTCTTTTGCAATTAAAGCTTACCATGTTAATCAGAATCACAACTTTGCTTAGCACCAATTAGCATAGCATGCATGCTATCAGATTGACAAGATCTTCAATAGTTCTATCATGAAAAAACAAAAACAGCAAGCAGAAGTGTGACAGCAGTAAGGTTTGAGAAGGTAGCCTAGACTTCCCAGCAGGAATTTTGTGGGGAACTCATTTAGGTCAGGAAAGTCAAACACTTCAGCCAATGAAACCCACTGAATTTCACTGGCCATTTTGATGGTTTGTTTTCTTTTTTAATTCCCTATCAGATCTCTCTGAACATTGCCATAACCATAAGAGAGAGAGAGAGACAGAGACAGACAGAGAGACAGACAGAGAGAGAGAGACAGACAGAGACAGACACACACACACACACAGAAAGAGAGAGAGAGAGAGAGAGAGAGAGAGAGAGAGAGAGAGAGAGAGAAAGAGAGAGAGAGAGAGGCAGAGAGGGAAAGAGGGAAGGAGGGAGGGAAAGAGAGAGAAGAGGAGAAAGAGAGGGAAGGCGGAAGAAGGAAGGGAAGAGGAAGGAAGGAAGGGGAAGAGGGAGGAAAGGAAGAAGAGAAAGAAAGACAGAGAGAGACATGGAGAGATAAAAAAGAAAGGGAGGAAGGGAGGGAGACAGAGACAGACAGAAATAGAGGCAGAGAGACAGAGACAGAAAGCTGCTGAAGTAAAGTGGAGTCACTGATCAGTGGCTTGGGTGGGGTGTCAAAGGGGACACTGGTCTAATCTCAACTGCTCTTCAATATACATTGCATCAATATTAAGCAGACATAATTGGTGCCTTTGGGAAAGCAGGTTTCCTTGTATTCTTGAAGAAATCCTAATGATTAATAGATGTCAGCTGCATCGTTAAGTTGGTGGAGGCCTAACTGTAGCTCTCTGAGACCACACAGCACCCAACTGGAAACCATTAATTATTCTTTTTTATTTCAGGAAAGTATAGTTAGATAGGAAAAGTAGTTGCCTAGACCCAAACCCAACTTGAACGAGGGCAAAGGATATGGTAGTATTGTCCTTTAACACGAACCTGGGCTGTAGGAACAATTTTTTCAGTCACCCACATTTTTACCCTAAAATGTTAAATAGCAATAGAAGGCTAATATTTTCTTCATTCTGGATCTTATTTTTGAAGTTTTCAGTACCAGACAGGTATTAACTTATAAAGTCCAAGAATACACCAGATACTCAGTTATAATTCCCTAGTTAATAATTGGATCACTAAAACAGGCATCCTCAAAATTTTTGTAAGGATAGGGCTTGACCATTACAAAGATTATTTTTCCTTTTTTTAATAGGATTAATTTTTTTATTATTTATTTATTTTTTTATTTGCAAAACATATGTATGGGTAATTCTTCAACATTAACCCTTACAAAGCTTTCTGTTACAAGTTTTTTCTCCCTACTTCTCACCCCTCCCCTAGATGGCAGGATATCCACTACATGTTAATTATGTTAAAATACTTGACAAATCGAACATATGTATACATATTTCCACACATCATTTTTGTGCAAGAGAAATCATATCTACAAGAAAGAAAAATCAGATAAAGGAAACACAATGCAAGCAAACATCAATCGACAAAGATTATTTTTCCAATCCCTGTTCCTAACTTTCCACATATGAACACATACAGCACACATACATATACATACACAGAAGGGGGAAAGAAATGAGGTTACTTAGCTACCTTTCTAATAGGAATTCCAACAAATACTAGAATTGGCAACATGATAGAAGTAAGTAGTTTGAACTTCCAATAGTAGAGTAAAAAAATATCTATGCAAAGATTCATCCCTTCATTCAAAAAAAAAATTATTCAGATCCTACCATATTACAAAGGGTGGGCTAGGAATTGGGAATACAAAGATAGAAATGAAATCATCCTTGTCCTCAAGCAGTTTCTATCCTATTTTTGGTGAAATAAAATATATGCAAAAATTAAACATAAAATATATACAAAAGGGTACTAATACCTAGGGAGATGAGAAAAGATTTCACTTTAGTCTACTTGTCATGATCTAATATTGCTGCAAGGAGGTCACTACTTCTTTTTATGTATTGTTTTCCACTATTAAATGTAAGCTATAGTCAGGTAGCATAAGAGTTCCAGACATGGAGTAAGGAAATACTGAGTTCAAATCCAGCCTGGGATAAGTCTCTGTAATCCTGAAAAAATCACTTCTGTTTGCCTCAGTGTTTTTTTTTCTTCTGTAAAATGGGAATAGTACCTTTCTCCCAGGGTTGCAGTGAGGGTAAGATAAGGTAATTGAAAAAATAATATTGAAAAGTGCAAAGCTATAGCAAAGCTAGCTATATTTTTGTTGCTGTTGTTATTGATATTTTTATGCTCCTTGAGGGCAAGGAGTCTTTCTCTTCATTATTTACATACTTAACACTCAGTATAATTCCTGGAACATAATTAGTGCTTTTTAAATGCTTTTTAATTTAGTTATTCATTCCTAGTCTTGCTAGGAATTGTCCCTTGAGTTGAATTTTAAAAGAATCTAGGTAGTTATTCTATGAAGCAGAAGTGAGGGAAGAATATAAGTCAAGCTTGAAGGGCAATCTCTACAAAGGGATGGAGGCAAGAGGTAGAATGACACATATGAGCATCAGCAAGTAAGTCAGTTTGGATAGAATATAGTTTTCCAGACCCAGAATGCTGAATGAGATTAGTGGTCCAAGTCTGTCATCCCTGGTGGTTTGCTTGAATTCCTAAGCTACAATAGTAAAGCCACTCTGTTATTCTAAATCTAGCATCAACAGAATGAGTCCTCAAGAATGGGAGAGGAGGTCCACTAAGCTATCTAAGGAAGTACTAAAGAAACCAGGCAGGAAAGGAAGCATTGAGGAAAAAACTGCCTTGCTGAATATTAGTGGAATGAGGCCTTTGAATGGCCATTGCATTACCAGTCTGGGTGAGATAGACAAACAAAGAAAAATATTACATCATGAACTTAGAAAGGTAGACTGAAAGCAGGTTGTTAACAAGAAGTTATATTTTCTCCTAGGCTCAAGGGGTAATCAGCAACGTTTCTTTAGCAGAGGAGAGATCTAAATTGGATCTAACTTCAGAATATTAGAAAAAATTGAGATCAAGTTAAAATGGAGGTTCAATAAGGACTTGTATTCTTGTCCCCTGTATTAAAGGAAGACAAAGGCTTTAAAAAGTATGTCATCACAGAAGTAAGAAGTCTGAAAAATAGAAAATTCATAATTTTTCCAGCAAACAATGTAGACTAGAGAAAGGAGTAGAAATGAATGAAAAATTTTGGAAATAGATAAAAAAGTAGAGAAGAAAAGGAAAGAAGATTCTTGTAGCTTTATAGGAAATGGTCCAGGAATGGTAAGGAAGAAAAAGAAGAAAAAGGAGTTAAATTTTGGAAGGCAGGTGTACATTTTAGCCTTAGTATTAAAGATAAAAAGTAGAAAATTCATAATTTTTCCAGTAAACAATGTATACTGTAGAAAGGAGTGGAAATGAATGAAAAAAATGGAAATAGATGACAAAAGTAGAGAAGAAAAGGAAAGCAGATTCCCTGTAGCTTTATAGGAAATGTTATAGGAATGGTAAGGAAGAAAAAGAAGAAAAAAGGAGTTAAAATTGGGAAGACAGATGTATATTTTAGCTTTAGTATTAAAGGTGAGATGGTTGGTAAGTGGGTAGCTATACTGTCATTCTTTATAAGTGTCTTGCTAATAGGGGTTGATTCATTCTTTTTACTTGCATCCTTAGTGTCTAGAATAGTGTTGGACACATTAATTAATACTTGCTGACTTAGGAAGATAGTACTCTAACTTCCAACCAACAAAAACTAATTCAATTAAGTTCAACAGTTACTTGATCACCTACAAGCCACCTAGCACAGAAGAAATAGAAGATATAGGTCTTTTTCCTTGTCATCCTCCATCTAGTTCTAATAGTAATGATCTTACAAACTATCTCATGAAATTCCTCACAAAGAGAGACTACAAATTCTCAATCACAAATGGGGAGAAAAGTATGCAGTAGCATGAAGGAGTGTCAGGTCATAACTTTGGAATTATTGAGGTGAGATTTTGTGGTCCCTGAATTCAACCCCCCTCATTTGAAAAATGAGGTCATTGACTCCTAAACTAATAAAATGGCTTCTCCCATGTAACACAGGCAGTAAGAAGTAGAACAAAGATTCATATTTAGCCCTGATTCCAAATATTGAATGTTTTCCCTGGGCTACATTGCCTCCAAGAAGCTATAGGCTGTGCCCAGTTTTTCTCTGGAATTCCCTAGTGGTTTATCCTCATTGGCAGTAAGAAGCTCACATCTACAAAATCTCTTCCAACCACCTTTTTAAGCTTTGGACTCCAAGGATAGTCCTAAAAGTCCTTCCAACTAATTTATGAATTGTGAGTTTGGCATTCTTAAAGATGTGTATACCAACATCTCATTGTCTGATAGACATTATCATGTATCTACACATAACTTCCATTTCACCAGAGGACATTATAACCACCAAACTAATAAAACTCGTTATCATAGCCACTGGGTTATCTATCTAAATTCTTGTGTATCTTCAAGGAAATGAGTCATAAAACCAGAGTGTGAATTAGGCCCTTCATTTCATAAAATGATTTTTAAGTGAACAGTTTTTTTTTGTTATTATTGTTGATGTTGTTTTGTTTTTTGTGTTTGTTTTTTTTTTTCAAAAGATAAACTGGAATAACTGTTACCAAACCTAGATGAGATCAGCATGACTTTGTTATGTTTTATCATCTGGGTTTATTTTATTTTATTTTATTTTTGGGGTGATTCATGAATTAAAAACTGTAATGATGGAGGTAATAAACAGTCCAAATAAGCTATCTATAAATGTCCTTGAAGTTTTGCAAGCTCTCATTGACTTTTTTAATTTAAAAAACTCTCTCTTTCTCTCTCTGACTCTTTATCTGTCTTACTGTCTCTCTCTCCCCACCCCACCCCTCTCTCTGGTAATAGAGTAAAGAATTTCTAGTGAGGAAGCTCACTAGAAGTAGTTCAGTATGAACTACTTGCAAAAAAAAAAAAGGCTCAGCATTTTGCAGTCCCTTGCAAAACGTGCATCACTCACGTTGAGACTTGTCAAAGTAGCAAAGCAGCAGCACTATAATCAAAGGTGCTAATTAGTTTGAGTAGACAGTCAGTCAGCAAACATTTTTGAAGCGCCTACTATGTGCAAGACATCATGTTAAGTGCTGTGATTCCAAAGACAAAAGATTACTCCTTTCAAGGACCTCACAGTCTGATGAGGGAGAAAACATGGAACCAATGATATAAAACAAAATATATACAGGATAAATTTGAGATAATCAACAGAGGAAAGGTACTACTATTAAATCTGTTTTATAACCTTATCAAGTTGCTGGCACTAAGAAATTAAGTTATTAGTACAGGGTCACACAATACAGGAAACTCAACCCAGATTTTGCCCCCGGGATTTTCTCTCCCCAATACTATGTTGTTGTTGTTGTTGTTGTTGTTGTTGTTGTTTTAAATAGTCACTCCAAACTTTTTATGATGTATTACAAGTTGCTTGTTTCTGTGAAAACCATTCTGCTTTGCTAAAGAAAACTTAGGTAAATGGGGAAAAGGGTTATGAAAAGGAGGAAGTAAGTAATCATATTATTTACATGTGTATCTGTCAGAGCAGATATACTCTTCCTCTTTCTCTGGGGTAACACTGGCCTGGTCACCTCAATCAGACTAGTTTCCAAGAGGGGAAAGTGATCTTACCACTTCTCATTCAAAGATTCCCAAGGATTGGGGCGGAGCCAAGATGGCAGAGTGAAAATGTGACTTTCTCTGTCTTCCTCCGATCTTCTCTCAAATCAACAATAAAATAAGCCTCTGAACTGATGTTCAAGTCAACGAATCCAGAAATATTTGGACACTGCTTCCAGTTACCTCTGAAGAACTTCATATAAGGTCTGCTTAACTCAGGCAGAGGGGAAAACAGTTTGCTGGGAGAAAACCAGAAGTGAGGGTAGGACTCAGCTCAGTGTGGCAGAAACACTGAACTCCAAACACCTGGAGTTTATCTGAGGCACTCGGGACACTCTGCCCTGATTGGGGGCAGGTGTTCTGGCAGACTTGCCTTGTTTAAGGAGTAATTCGGACTTAGTCCTAGCCCCCACAGGCCCAGCACCTTAAGTTAATTAGTGGAATTGCCTCAGGGCAAAGTATGCAGCCTCGGCTTCTTTAGCCTTAAACAGACCCCCTTGCTGTCTAAAAAAAATGAAGAAGCAAAAGAGAGCTCTCACCATAGACAGCTTCTATCGAGAGAAAGAAGGGCAGACCCCAGATCCTGAGGTTCCTTTAGACAAAACTCCAGAGCTTCCTTTCAAGGACCATCACTGGCCCCCTTTTCAAAAGGCCTTTCTGGAAGATTGCATAAAGAATCTCAAAAGAGAGCTGGAGGATAAATGGGAAAATAAACTGAAATAGTGCAAGAAGAATACAATATCTTGCAAGAAGGACATAATGCCCTACAAAAGAGATATGAAAAAGACACCAATTTATTGAAAGATTCCCAAGGATTACTCTGAGGTGGAGGAGGAGACATACTACTTACAAATTTAGTTTCTGACCGCATACCAGCTTCCTTTCCATTTAAATAATCAGCCAAGATGATAGCATTAACTCTTAAAAATGAAACATTTATTTTTAAGGAAGGCAAAAGTAATAATTATAACAGAACAATTGACCTATAATCCTTGGTTACATTCCCATCACTGCACTTTGTCCTTAATAATCCTGGGATCTACAGAGCTTTTCAGGTCTGCTCTCTTTGATGGGTAATGGGAAAATTGTGTGCTCTTTCTGAAAAGTAGTTCTCTCAGTTTGGAAATTTGCAAAACTATTGAATCCTGCTGTGTCCTTTTAGGGGATTTCTCTCAAAATCCATAGATTTTGGATTAGAGCAATCTAGACAAACCTCTCCAAATTTACCCTTTCTCAAGTTACAAATGGCACAGAGAATGGGTAGCTTTTTTTTTCCAGCTGGTTCTTCACAGAACAGAGGATTTATTTTTTTTTTCCATTCAGCTGCCAGCACCAGAACCCTCTTCTAATCAGATCAGCTCCTTACAGAAAACAGAAAGCCAATGTGCTTGTAGTCAGCTGGATTCTACTTCTGTTAGTTCCTCCACTCAATTGGTTTCTGTTTTCTATGTTCTAAGTTCTGATATCTTGACTTTTTGTTGTTGCTGTTGGTTTTACTTCCACCTTCTTAAGTTATGTTCTCATTATTTCTCCTACTTAAAATTGGGGCTATTTATTATGTAGTAACCCACCTCTAGTTAAGGTTAAGATACAAAAAATACACATTTCTGACAGATACATGAATAGTTAATATACTATTTCTCCACAGTCCCGTCATTTGATTCAGAGTTTCCAAAAAAATAAATTCCAAAAACCTGAAAAGAGATAGATTTAAATTAGCTACTAAAAAACAATGCATTGCAACCACTTTAATCTCTTTCTCCTGAAGACCTTTTTTTTTAACCTTTTATGTTCTCAGAATCTTGTGTTTCTTCTCTGGCTGATTTCCTCTATGTTTCCCACATGAATGTCCTTTTCCTGCCCTTTAAGTAAACAAAATGTTCACATTAGGAAGGAATAATATGTAAATTATGTAATCTGAAAGGTATTGTTTTATGTTCTACTTTATTTTTTTCTTTTGGTTAAAAATTGTCAGGATTATAATGCTCCCCTCCCATCTCTCCCTGTCCCCCAAAATAGAAGGGAAGGAAGCTTTTCTTTGGAGTTCAATAACATTAGTGGTAGAACTCATTTGGGAGGGGGATAAGGAACTTTTATCTTCTGAATTTATTGAAAACAGGTTCAAATAAATGTATGCACATTAAAAGAAAATATGTGTGTATTTATAGTATATATATATGTATAATTTGTGTGAATATATAATATGCATATATATGTATTCTTATTTTAAAAATGGGGATGATACTAATACTTGCAGGTCTCTTACTCCATAGGATTATTGGAAGGAAAGTTTTTGAAAACCTTAAAGCCAAATATAAAAATGAGTTCTTTTTTGGGGAAAAGAACCCAAAAAGAGGGAGAAGCAAGAGGTATTAGGTGTATGATTTCATTGGTATATATAATTTTGAAACTTCTTACCAATGCAGGCATATCTTCTCAATAATTTATGTTTTTAGTGAGTTGCCTGTGACACTAAGTAAAGGGATGCACCCAGTACCCATAGTCACATAGTCAAAGGGATGTATGAGGTATTCAGAGAGAACTAGCACTCTGATTGCCAAGCCCTTTTCATGATTTCATATCCTTTTTTGGCATCCACCTGTGACAGGCATCTCACCTGTGGTTCCAAGAAGCTTTAGCATGTGTAGTAACCATACCTCAGTAAAACTATCTTACAGACCAGCTAAACTAGGTTGAGGGCAACTAACAGATCTTAAACATGTTGGTGAGATAGAAGGATGTCCACCCCAAGCATATGAAGATATCCTGTAGGAGAATGGGTGGAAAAAAAACAATTATCATTATTATTATTTTTCAACAGTCATGAAAACATCCAAAGAAGGTACCATGGAGGACTTAGAGCTCAGTCAGATGTCAAAGATGTCAAGGTCATCCCCTGCATCCTGGGTCATAGCCAGTTATGCTGACTTTTGCCTTACCACTGGAATCTTAAGACTGTGGAAGAGAAAATGAGACTGATGATTTTGTGCAACTCCCCCTCACTTAAATCCAATTTACTCTGGAGTTGACATCATTCTGGGATATCGTTGGTTCTTTTCAAAATGAAGTTTTACTTTAAATAAGTTACTTGTTCCCATATCTTTCTGACTGAGCTCAGTTTATTATTCTATGTTCCCTTTCTGAGTTATTATTGCTAAGTTGAGGGACAGCATGATATAATGGAGAGAGGAGTCGAAAAGACCCAGATTCAAGTCGAGCCTCTGACACATGCTAGCTGTGGGATTCTGAGCAAACCTGCTGACCTTTTCTTATCATAGGCAAGTCTACAGGAAGGTAAGCTACTGTAGGGTTATAGATGTTGTCAATCTGTCTCAGTTAGGAGAGTTTTTAACACTGATGAAATCATAGGTTCATATCTAAATAAAAAGCTGTTATTCTATGGGTGACAGATTAAAGGAATTTACTGAGTGATTGTAAGAGGAAATGACAGAACAGGGTGAAATATTCAAATTTCACGTTGATCATAAGAGGAAGGGATGAGGAGAAAATGGATAAATGTTCACTTTGTGATGATCCCCGAGTGTCAAATACTTGGATAGGGAGAGAAGAGAGAAAGGTTTGAATTTCTGAAAATGAAAGGATCAGAAGAAATCACAGATGGTGGAGGATGGTAGCGGGGGTGGGGGGGTTAATATATACCCATCTAAGTCAGTCTTCGCTTTTCTGACCCTTTCTAAGGATGAAAGTTATTAAATATGTTCCATTCCTGAAAATGTCCGGACAGCT
>JAJPUD010003652.1:46626-121586 GCA_023553655.1 Myrmecobius fasciatus | reverse complement strand
AGCTGGCAGCTCTGCCCTCCAGGGCCCACTTTCCAAAGTGATGACTTGAGTGTTCACACCTGCACTGGCAGCGACTGAGGCCCTCCCTTTGCAGAGTTAATGGAGCAGGCCGGGCCCAAGAATGCTTTTGGCCACAGAAATAATTTCCCTTTACCAGGGCCCCCGCCTTTTTCTCAGACAGAGCAGTTTGTTCTTAAGTGCCTCATATACATTCATCTGTTTCTCCTTAGTTTCCTCCCAATTCTCATTTACAGAGGGGGAAAGTGTACCTTTGGGACAGAACTTCTTAACTGGGCATAAATGGTCATACATTTCAGGGCAGGGAGTCCTATGAATTTGGAGAGGAAAAAATCAATACAATTGTTTCCTTTGAAATCCTATTTGTTTTATTTTATACATTTAAGTATTATTCTGAGAAATGATATATAGACTTTACCAATTTGTCAAAGACTCCATTACAAAGAAAAAAATGGAAAATGATATATATATCTATATATATATAAAAATATATACATATACATATATATCTATCTATATATATATAGAAATGCCTGCTCTGAGGTATGTGACAACAGAAAAGACACATGACACATGTAATATAATTAATAAATTGTTGTGATTGACTACTATTCTTTCTCTATAACTTTGCATCAAACATCTTTCTTCTTCTACCCTCAAAACATTCATAGATTTGTACATTTCACACTTGTAATATTTCACCCAAAGAATCTAGGGAAACAGTATAGGCTGAGTAGTAAGTTTGAATGTCAGAAGACCCAATTAACCATTTTTACCTTTGACACTTGCTTCATGACTGGGAGAATCATTCATTCTCTTGTATGATTTGCATACTAAAAGCACTGCATTAATATTGACATTACAAACAATTTAGTTAATCTCTCTGAGGTTCAGTTTTTCTCATCTGCAAAATGGGGCTTAATAACACTTGTCATTATGGAAGTGCTTTGCAAAATAATGTGTATATTTGTGAGTACGTGCATATATGTGAGTGTGTATGTGCTATTGCTGTTGTTCTTTCCAGTTGTGTTGACTCTTCACAATTCCATTTGGAATTTTCTGGAAAAAATACTAGAGTGATTTGCGGTTTCCTTCTCCAACTTTTTTTTTACAGATGAGGAAACTGAGGCAAGCTTGGTTAAGAGACTTGCCTAAGGGGGGGGGGCAGCTAGATGGTGCAGTGGATAGAGCACTAGCCCTGAAGTCAGGAGGACCTAAGTTCAAATCTGGCCTCAGATACTTAAACTTCCTAGCTGTGTGACCCTGGGCAAGTCACTTAACCCTAATTGCCTTAGGAAAAAAAACAAAAAACAAAAAAGCAAACAAACAAACAAAAAAAACTTGCCTAGGGTCATATAGCTAGTACAAGTCTGAGGCCATATAGGAAATTAGAAGATGAATCTTCTGACTCATGTCCAATGCCTTGATCACTGCACACCTAACTGCCTCTATATTTGTGTATATTTATACTTATATACATATATGTATATACCCACATATATTATGCATATATGCACACTATATGCATTCGTATATACATATAGGTTTCTTTACACTAAACACTGTTAACACACATGCATATATGTCCATTTACATCCTTGCCTATATGTACACATATACATGTGTTTAAATGTATACATATATTTCTATAAATATAATTGTTGTTCAGTTGTATCCAACTCTACATGACCCCATCTTTGTCCGTAGATTTTCTTGGCAAAGATGTTGGAGTGATTTGTAATTTCCTTTTCCAATAGGTCCTTCTTTTACAGATGAAGAAATTGAGGCAAATAGGGAGCAGTGACAAGGTCACATGGCATAACTGTTTGAGACCAAATTTGAACTCAGATCTTTTTGACTACAAGCCCAGTGTATTATCCACTGCATCATTTAGTTGCCCCTATATCAATATGTATGTGTGTGTTGTACCTATCTCTTGTCTTTCTATCTTACCTTTATATAAAAGGGGATGGGAGGTGGGGAGTGGGAAACTTATAACAGAAAGCTTTGCAAGGGTCAATGTTGAAAAATTACCTATGCATGTGTTTTACAAATAAAAAGCTTAAAAAATAAAATAATAGAATTGATATGTATATATATAGTATACATGTATATGCTTGGTTGATAGAAAGTTGGACTTGAATTCAAAGAGACCCAAGGTTAAATGCCCCTTACATTTACTGGCTCTGTAATTAAAGCCAAGTCACTAAAATTGTAGTTTTATTTTAAAATTTTCTAGAAAAAGACCAATGATTTCATTGGTGCAAGGAAATCTCAGTGGGGAGATTTACTTCACCACTGCAACCAACACCACTTCCATGGTCTATAGGCCTGGAAAATGGGGGGGGGGCATTGCAGGTTCACAGAGCTAACACATTTTGAAGACAATAGCTGAACCCAGGAATTCCTGAATCTAAGTCCAATTCTCTATCCATTATCCCATGCTGCCTCTTGTGGCATCTGGTAAACTATAGACATCAAATCAATATCACTTAATCCAGTGATGTAATCTGAGATCCAATTATACCTGAACCAGGTTGGAGGAAGAACATATCCTAGTATCTGGAAGCCAGAAAAAGCTTTCTGAAAGCAAGTAAACCTAAAAGATGACCGCAGGGAGAGGAGTTTGACCAAATGCCTCAGTCCATTTTTGGATGCAGGAAAGGAAAAAAAGAAAAGAAACAGAGGAAGATGCTATGTGCATTTTGGTACATGAAGTTCCTCTCTCCATTGTGGCCTGAGGTGGTTAGATGCTGTTTTGGTCTAATGGGAGCGCCTTAAGATCTTCCCTAATGCTGAAAAAAAAAAAAAAAACATTCACTTAACAGGCTTGTCCAAACAATTCCCGTTTTAATTCAGACATGATGAACTGCAGGGGAAAAACAGGGCCCCAGGGCTGTCTGCCTCAATATCATCACTCCTGACAGGGCACAGAGCCACATACTTCAACCTCAACGGCCCATTAAAAAGCCTAATGGGGAAACTGTGTTTATGGTCAGGTTAAAAAAACAGGCAAAAAACTATTAATCCCTCCCCATTGCCCTGTCCCTCTCCTTTCTCTCCTTTCCAACATATACGTGTGAAATGCACATGTCATCCTCTCTTCTTCATCTCAGGCTCTCTTAGGAGCTCATTCCCTGACAACCACCCACCTCCTTGCAAACACTAATACAACTGCTCTCAGATTTACAAATCCTCTGAGACAACACATTCACACACCCCGACATGGATACTCCCTCTCAGAGTGATCTACCCACCCACTATTTTTTTCCTTTTTCCTCCAGATGCTCTTCCCTTAAATGATTCCATTGCACTTATTATCTCTACTCTGTCCATACTGCCTTCTTTTCCTTTCACACAGACAATCAATCTTTCATCTAATGTTTCCATGCAGAGAGGCTCTTTCTTCTTTCCTTATGCAGACAAAAAATGATGCTTTAACATGTGACATTTCTATTGATGTCTTATCAGTCACTCCCTCTTTTAATATGTTCTTATGTCCTTTCTTCCAATGAAACTAGAGTCCTCTAGCTAAAAAAGCCTGGCTTTGTTTGGATTATGTAACAAGTTCCTTTGGGGAATACACAGGGATTCAGCTAGTTACTTGGAAATAGAGCAAACTGCCAAAAAAAAGATAATAATGATAATGGCTAGTTTATACCAGAATACAATTAAAGGTAGATCCAATTGGTGGAAAGCAGTGATATAAAAGAAAGTTTCAAACTGGGTATTGTTAGTTTCCTGTCAAATAGATATCTGTAGGTGCTAACGGTGCGGAAAAATAAAATCCAAGAGGGAGGAGTATTCATGCATACATTTTGTGTAGTTAAAATGTATGCTTTATAAAGAATACTGGGCATATTTAAGATCCAAACTGTCCACCCACAACACACAAACTGTATTGCTAAGATGTCTCATTTGTCAAATATTTCTTATATTATGTGACAGAATCCATATTATATTGCAGCTAATAATGGCACACATTCAGTTACAATTCATATGACTTTGGGGGTATCATTTAAGTCCTTTGGGCTTATATCTCTGTTGGGCTAGATGGTCTCTAAGCTTTCTTTCAGCTTTAAATCCTATGATTCTATAAAGATGTGTAAACTGACTTTGCTCTGCTAAAGGGATTGCATGCCAAAGATGATAACCATTTTACCTCATTCTGCATATTACCATATGTAATTTTTCTTGCTATTTTTTCAGAAAGTTGTTCAGGCAGTGGATGTGGTTCCTTAGAGGATGTCATTTGTATCCTAAATTTAGGGGCTAAGTTCTCTTCAGAAAAAGGCTCTTTTTAGATAAGAAGTAGAAAAAGATTTAACTGACCAGTGACCTATCCAGGTAACCTAACAGAAGAGCAAAATTAGGTGGAGAAGAGGTCAAGTCAGGGTTGAAGTGCATGAAGGATTTAAATATTCAGTGTTACCTTGTAGGAAAGCTAAAGGGAACTTCTCGTTAATTCATTTATTCATTCACTCTATTCATTCATTCAGTGTTTATACAGTGCCTATTCCAACATGTAAGCTGTGTTCTTTCCTTTCTCAGAAACACATAGGAAAGAGAGGATAGTAAAGATCACAGGATATTGGAGTTGGAAGGGTCCCTAGAGATCATTCATTCTAGTCTCTCATTTTGAAAAAGTCTTGAAAGGTGAAAAAATAATGATGTGATGTTTTCAAGGTCACATAAGTAACCAGTGGCAGAACCAAAGTTTGAAACCAGGGTATTCTATTAAACTGAGTATATCATTTGACCCAACAATACCAATAAAGGTCTATTTCCAAAGGTGAATAGGGAAAAAAGAAAAGAATCTGTATTTTCTCAAATGTATAAGCAGTTTTCCTTGTGGCAGCAAAGAATTGGAAATTATAGGGAAGCATGACATCAGTGGGGAATAGCTGAACAAACTGTGGCCTATGATTGTGATGTAATACTGTTGTACTGTAAGAAATGATGAGCTCAATGATCTTAGAAAAATACCAAAAATATTTACATTAAATACTGAAGAGTAAAATAAGTAGAAACAAGAGATCATTCAATAATAGCAATATTGTTTTAAGAATGACATTGAGTAAATAATTTATTTTGATTATTATAAACATCCAAATTAATTGTAAAGGAGGTCACTCTCTGTATCCAGAAAAAAAAATCCAATTGATTAATCAGTGTCTAGAATTCATATGTATTGTATTGGACTTCCTGCCATCTAGGGAAGGGGATGGGAGGTGGGGAGTGGGAAACTTATAACAGAAAGCTTTGCAAGGGTCAATGTTGAAAAATTACCTATGCATATGTTTTACAAATAAAAAGCTTAAAAAATAAAATAATAGAATTGATATGTATATATATAGTATACATGTATATGCACATATTTATGCTTATGTAAACATATATATGTATATATATATATAAGCCATTAGCCATGGATATATATACATATATATATATATCTCTATGTCTAATATATATATATATATATATCTATGTCTATTTTATATATATATATATATATATATATATATATATATATATCCATGTCTAATGGCTACCAACTCAAGGGAAGAATGGGTGAGAGAAGAAAAAAAGGGAAAGAAAGAAATTTATATGTGACCTTTGTTCTATATTTAAAAGGAACAGCAAATCATCTTTTTTTTAAAAATTATATTATGTTATGGAAATGTCTATTTTACTCCATAAATGAAATATTTTTTTTAAAGAAACTAGAATGTTATAATTACAAATTCACTTTTTTTTTCTCCTTAAACTATGGGAATGTGTATTCCTCTAGTTTTGGTTCATCAATATGACTCTGAAATTATACCTCCCCCAAAATGGTCAAATGCTAAGAAATATTTATGAATTTAATTCCTCTCTGAATTAGTAGAGCATTGAGCCTGAAGGAGTACAGAAGAGTTTTTTGTTTTTGTTTTTGTTGTTGTTTTGTAGGTATTAGCATAATTAAAGTAGTAAATCACTTACTTAGTATTTTGTCTGTTTATGACCTTAAACAAGTCCTTTGATTTCAGTTTGCTACATCTGAAAAATGTAGTTGACAAAGATTATTTTGAAGGTCCTTGTCAACAAAGTAAAAACACATTTTGGTTAAATGTAAATGTAGTATAGACTAAATGTTTCTTTCTTCATATATATATATATAAAATGTGTGTGTGCGTTCATTTCCAGAATCCAACCCTCTACCTGAGAAGTAATTTTAACAAATTTGAATACCTTAGTTCTAATGGCCCAAAGGGATAGAAGGGGAGAGAACTGGAGGATTCCTATTCTTGCTGTTGTTTTTAAATTGCCATTCTGGTGGAATTATTGACTTGGTAGGAAACATACCTACCCATCCAGAGTCACCACAAGAAAAGAACTAATTATAGCTAATAGCTAACATTTATATAATGTTCACATTGCACTTTATGAAAATTATCTAATTTTATCATCAAAGTGACCCCGACAGAAAAAGTAGGAGAGGGAAAAGATAGACAGCTATTAATTGACATCCTTAGTCATATATTAAGTATGAACCCTAGTCTGGATTAGAACACATGTCTTTGGCACTTTTCAACAATGAAGTGATTCAGGTCAATTCAAATAGACCTGTGATGGAGAGAGCCATCAGTATCCAGAGAGAGACTATTTTCACTTTTTTGTTGTTGTTTGCTTGCTTTTTTCCTTTCTCATTTTTTGTTCCTTTTTGATCTGATTTTTCTTGTGCAGCATGATAATTGTGGAAATTTGTATAGAAGAATTGTACATGTTTAACATATATTGGATTACTTTCTGTCTAGGGGAAAGGTTGGGGGGGAAAGGAGTGAGAAAAATTTGGAACACAGTTTTGTGAGGGTGAATGTTGAAAACTATTTTTGCACTTATTTTGAAAATAAAAAGCTATTATTTTTTTTTAAAAAAGAACTTATGTCTTCCAGACTTCAGGACTACTACTCTCTCTACCATACCACTTAACTGCCATGTAAAATCCATAGTATCGTGAAATTCATTACAACTCAACCCAGCTTATATTGGGGATTTGAGCAAAATAAAGAGGTGTATATATATACATATATACATACATATATATACACATATATACAAAATATACACACACATATGTATACATACAGATATATGTACACACACATATATACATATATATACATATACATATATATATATATATATATATATATATATATTCCTGACTATTGATTGAACTATTTTGTGAAGATAAGGATCTGTGGGACCCCCAGAACAAGGGAGAGGTATCAGAGAGCTGGCATCCTTCTACAACATTTTTGATTAAAGGAACATTCAACCAAAGCCTACTAAGTGATCCCATGATAGGAATGGATCTTGGCTACTCCTGCTGAAATTTGTAGAAGAGATACCTGATTGTGTTGACTGAGATCTGTAGAGAGATGCCAAGGACAACTGCCAACCTACCAATAACAAAAACTATTTCCTCCTAGAGGGCAGATAAAAGTAATCCATAAAAGGAATCTTTTGTTGCAAAGAGGCAAGTATAAGCTACATAGCAAGACAGACCCTAACAATTAGAGCTTGAGTAAATGGAATGAATTACCTAAGGATGGAGTGAGGATCCTTAATTTTTGATCTTTGGGTTAAACGTGAATGCCCAATTGTCAGGTATGTTATAGATATTGTAATTGTTTAGGTATACAGTGGAATAGATAATCCTGCCATTCCTTTTTATATCAGAGTTTCTGTAAAAATGGACTTGGCAAGAGTTCTCGATTTCTACCAATGTCCTCAGTTTTAGTTCAAGCTGTAATTCTGTAGTTGAAAGGTGGGAACATAAGGGAGGAATTCCAAGAAGAATTTTATTGGCTTTCCTCTTCTAAAACAGCAGAGTTGGAGGAAGAAGTAGAACGGTTAGGGGTGCCAAATATAAACTGCATGGTGTAAAATGTTATCTCATGCCAACACTAACCAAGCATTATAAGCAGTATATTAAATGTGAGAGGCCAAGCAGAGTGTTATATTATTCACAATTTGCAGAAGGGGACACTGAGGTACAGTGAATCAAACAATAAGCCCACGCTAAAAGTGGTATCCTGCTGCAATGGAAAATTGAAATAACATTTCTCTATTATCAGCACTCTGTCTCCATTGCAGGAATCCTGTTTGAATATGGGTTTCGCCGTCCTCCCTCAGTGGGCAGGTGTTCTGTAGACATTAGTCTTCCAACAATAAAACCATACCATGCAAATTAGTTTGATGATCCTTTTTCCTTGTATCCCTAGGCCCCTGTCCTCAGTGAAATTAAGCTAGATCTAAAATAAATCAGGCTGTAAGCAAGTAAGAATTGGAAATAAAAATGGATGACATTTTCTACTGCCTTGGTATGGAACTGCCTCCAACTATCAAGGCTCCCTGCTGAAAAATACAAAACTGTAATGATACCAGTCAGGGAAAGAAGAACTGATGTAACATTTGTGAATTGATAAAAGTTTGTATAGCATGAAAGATTTTTTTAAACTTTTTGGCAAAGTCTGCTATAGCTGCTTCCCTTAACTCATAATATTCAGCCAATTATTCTTTTACAAATATTTGTTTTTTAAAATTATCTTTTGTTTTGACATATATTCCTTCCCAAATATATTCCACCCACATCCCCTATCGAACAAGTCTTCCGTCATAACGGAACAAAAAAGAAGGAAAAATAACAGTTCAGTACAACTACTCCACACATCAAGCAAGTCTGACAGTGTATATAATGTTCTGTATGCATATTCTCCAATATCTTTACAAAAAAGGGATTGAAGTGCATGTTCTCAATATCTGATTAATTATAAAATTATCTGTAAAATATTTTGTCTCCAGCCAATCACTAAACATATCACGTCTTATAAGTAAACATTCAGAATATATTTTTTGCAATGCAGTGTTCTTTACGTGAGAAAATTCATCATTCTTAGGGTCCTGAATCCATTTTAGTACATTAAAAGCTTAGCTGCATCATGGAAAATTTGGGAATACAGTATTTTCAATTTATTGCATTGGTCCAAATATAGGCTGCAAAAGCTGTCTTATGCAGAAGTGTGGCCTCTAATTGTGCTCTTAGTAAGATAATGATAACTTAAGTGGAAAAGATGAAGAGAGCAGTGATGATAAAAATGAATAAAACATCTTCATGTGAATTGCAATAAATGTACAAAAATTCACTGTGAATATATGTATGTATATGTGGTAATTTTCTGTAATTATCTTTCTGTATATATCTGTCATTTTCCCCCAAAAGAAATGGAGATGGTATACTGTTGTGGGAAGAGTGCTATATTAAGAGTAAAAAGAACTGAATTCAAATTCTTTCTCTGCTACTTACTTACCTTGTGACTTTGACCAAAGACATTTAACTTTTTTGTACCCCTATTTCATCACATTTAATTTGGAGAGTGGGAAGGGGAGAATAAAGTGGCCTTTTGAAGACTCTAAAGCAATGACCCAATGGAATTTTGTTTTAGAAATGTGGCCTATATTTGGGAACAGCCTATATATAGACTAACACCATAAGTTACACATTTAAAAGGTTTCAAGTAACGATTTAACGAATTCCCACCTTCATCTCTCTTGAATTGCAGAAAAAGCACATCTTTACTCTCAATTTACAAAAGAAAAATCATTTATAGAAGTAAGCTAATTGATCAGTGCACAGCCACTTTGAGAATAGAATTAACTTAGCCAAATGAAAAAGGCTTGAATTGACTAAGTCATATCAAATGGGACTCCAATTCATTATTTGAAATTTAATAGTTCATGCCCCTGTGATTTTTTTCACTGTGCAAGCCCTCTTCACTGATACAGATCACAACCCCTTCATGCTTCAGTGGCAGTCTTTATGAATTGTTGCAGCAGAAAAAAAAATCATCAGCTGGTGGCCAACCCATGATTCTGACCCTCTTTGAACTTAACTGGGCTGGTCCTTGGATGACAGACACACAGTCCATCACCCTGCTATATTAGAAGCCATTCTAGTTTGGCAGGTCTTGTCAGAACTTACATTCCTCTTGGAAACCAGGATCATTGCCTTACCATGATCACCTATCAGTACTTTTCAGAAGGATTTTTTAAAACATTAGATAAAATCTGACTCTAAACTTATGCCTAAGAAAAAAGCCTAGCCATACCTTTAATTTCACACTGCTATTTTCTAGGATCAAAGAATACTCAAAATATATGGAGTTTTAAGAATAAATATAGTATGGACTTTGAGAGTCATGTTGGTAATTCCCCTGCCTGAATAATCACTTGAAACAAAAGTATTATTAAGTCTCTCACAAAAGAGGAAAGTTTACCTCTGGATTTCCTTAGAAACATACAGAACCCCCAAAAGAAAAGCAATAGTCATACAGTCCAGTCCTTCATTAGATGTAAGAACCTGAACATTTCTAATAATTGGAAAAGCACTACTGAAAAAGGAAGTCCATTCAATTTTTTAATAGCCACAAATGTTAGGGCATATCTCTTACAATGACATGAAATATGCTGTTTTGTAACTTTTATGCATGGTTCCTAAATCTACCTTCCACAAGAGACAGTATTACAATCTCAGAACTGAAGAAAGAGAAAAGATGTAGGTTCAACCTATATAGAAAGGAATCCTCCCTATAATAAAATCTGAAAAATGATCATTCAGCCTGTATTTTTTTTTTCTTTTCTTTGTATCCCTAGCTTTCAGTCCAAAATCTGCCATGTAATAGGTGCTGTATAAATGCTTATTGACTTGCTTTTGTTTAAAGAACTTCATAAAGGATGAATACACTTTCTTGGAGTAGCCCATTTTACTTTGGGGCATCCCTAATAATTAGGAAATCTTTTATGACATAATATCTTTAATTGGTTCATTTGAAACTTTCACCTATTGTTCCTGGTTCTACTATTTGAGGTAAAAGAAAAGTCCAAACCTTCTTCTATGTAACAGTCTTTAAAATACATGAATACAACTATTATGTGCCCCTAAGATTCTATTTTGCAGGCAATATCCACCTCCATTCAATTAATGAATCCTCACATAGTATGAATTTGAGACTCTTTCCCATACTTGTACTCTCTGGGCCCTTTTCATATAATTGTTCATTGTTCTGAAACTGTGTTTTCATCATCATCAATTATATTTATGTTGCACTTTATAACTTTGAAAATTGCTTAATATCTACTATCTCATTTGAATCTAACTGGTACCCATGATAGAAGCAATACAAATTATTCCATATCTATTTTACAAGGGGAAAATGAAGTTCAGGATTGCACAGGGTCACATAGATAGGAAGTGATAGATTATAAACTTCAATCTAGGTCTTCTGAATTCTAATATCATGTTATTTTCACTATATTTTAGCTTGCTTCCATAACTATATAGAAAAATTGCATCAATTTCCTAGATGACAATCTTCCCAATATTAAAGAAAACCATCCCATTGATATTCCTAAGACTCCTTCCCCCCCAAGACAAACCATAATCCTTAAATTGATACCCATAGGACATGGTTTAAGACCCCTTAATATCCATCCTGGTCAACCCACTTTGACAATTCCAACAATAGGGGATTTTGTCAAAGTCCCTTCTCAAATTCAGCACAGATATAGTCTATCACAGAGTCAAGTAGGACTATGATGCTAATTAATTTCAATACTACTCTTAATGCAATAGAAGATGTCATTACTTTTTTTTTTTTTGCTTTTTGCTGAAGCAATGGAAGTTAAGTGACTTGCCCAGGGTCACACAGCTAGGGAATGTTAAGTGTCTAAGACCAGATTTGAACTCAGGTCCTCCTGACTTCAGGGCTGGTGCTCTATCCATGCACCACCTAGCCGCCCCCATCATTACTTCTTTTAGTAACAATTTAGCACTGTTATGAGGCTCTCCTCCAACAAAAGGTAGATCTCATGTGTCAAAATCATACATAATTCCTTCCAAAATGTAACAAAAATAATTTTTTTCAATAGCCTTTTTAGGATCAATATAATATGGAAGAGAGGAAATCATATGCTGATCAAAGCTTTTTGATACTATCTTAGGGTATGTGCAGTATACAAGGTCCAAAAGGAAGGAGGATTAGGTGTTAGGGTTCACAAAATGGTGCTGCCTGTGAATGATTTCATATTAATTACATCACAATCCAGAATATAATAGGGTCTTCTAAATTAGCTCCATAATAAGTCAGAAGAGTTTAGTTTAACTAACTACACACTCTTGGAAAAAGGGAATGGATAAAAGAGAGCTTATTCCATTTAGATGGACAACTGTTCCATCAGTATATATAGTTCATGTGTAGAAACTAGAGATACAAAATGATATGAGTCAAAAGAAAACAAAATACTGAATGGTCTTGGGGAAATTATGCAATTCTCTAATTGGGCCCAAGCTTCACCCCAAACAAAGAGCTTTCTTTAAAAAACAACAACAACAATATACTCCTAGTTTTGCTGTAGGCCTGAAAACCATGTGATACTACATTGTTTGAAAGATTGTCAAAGGAGAAAAGACAGGTGAATGTTGAGGTAAATGTAGTCATATGTATGTTGTAATATATTATAAAAAGAGAGGAATTGAATGGAAAAATATAAAGGATATTGCCAAAGGTATGTATAACTAGAAAAAAAGAAAATGAAAACCTGGCTAAATCATAAGACTGAAGGACTATAGGATTATAGGTCAAGAGATGGATAATTTGCTAAATATTCCATATGCTCCATTAAAATGTGATAAATGTCAAGAGATCTAGAGCAAAGCCTTTAACTTTTTCAGTGACCCCCCTAAAAGTTTGTAGGTGGTTATAGATAAAAATTACACAATAAGAAGACATCATCATCATCATCATCACCACAATGATAAAAGTAGAAATTTTTCTAGTGTTTTAAGGATGCAAAAGATTTATAACATGTATTTTCTTATTTGAACTTCTTGAGAAATTGGTACTATATGTAAGCATTAGAAGCATAGCCAAAATGGCAGAGTTAAGGCAGGGACTTGCCCAACTTCTCCCCCAAACTGCTCCAAATTGCTTTAAATAATGACTCTATGCAAATTTTAGAGCATTAGGACATATACAAAGATAGAGCAGAATAATTTTTTTTAGTCAAAAACAAATTAGAAGGTCAGCAGGAAAAGTCTGTAGCACCAGGGTGGGAATCCAGCATGTGGTTCTGGTGCATCCTATATCAGCATAGCTCCAGCATCTGTTGGATACCAGAAAAGCAGAACTGGGTCTTGGGGCCTCTGAATCAGTGATAGCAACGATTGTTTCCAGACCTCTTATTCCAGAGACACAAAAGATGACTTGGAAGGTAAACAGGAAAGGTTTGGCTCAACTAGGGTGAGAAGATCTTAGGAAACCAGCACACCAGGAACTAGTGGCAGCAGCAGTCTCTGGAGGCCTCAGGTCCCAGGAAGTATCTTTCTTTTCACTAAAGAAAGGCTCTTTTGCTCTAGCACACTAGAAGTTACAGCCACAGTGGACCAGGGGACCCTAATCACAGTTCTAGGGCAGAAAAGAGTATTTGTGGACAGGTCCATGAAGGATATCTGTAAGTAACTGCACAAAACCCTGAAACTTGGAACATTGCACCCTCCTCCTTAAAAACTAAGCCCTGCTTTAACAAGGCTTATACTTGTAAAAGTAAAAGGCATGGAAAATGAGTGAACAACAGAAAAATATTTTGATCATAGACAATTATTAGGGTGACAAGAAAGATCAAAATACACTCAAAAATGATAACAAAGTCAAAGATCCCACATCTAAAATCTCTAAGAAGAATAAGAATTTTTCTCAGGTCATGGAAGAGCTCAAAGGAGATTTTTGAAAATAAAATAATAGAGAGAAAAGGAAAAACATGGAAAGATAAATGAGAGAGATACAAAAGGAAATAGAAAAGACTAATGAGAAGAATGCCTTAAAAAGTAAAATTGGCCAAAGGGGGAAAGGAGATACAAAAAGTGACTGAGGAAAATAATTCCTTGAAATTAGAAATGAGCAAATGAAAGCTTTCATTTGCTCATTTCTAATTTCAAGGAATTATTTTAAATTTAAAAAAGCAAAACAAATTGAAAAGAATGAAATAAAATAGAAAACAATCTCATTGGAAAAACAACTGATCTAAAATAGATGCAGGAGAGATAATTTAAAAATTATTAGTCTACCTGAAAACCATGATCAAAAAAAAAGTCTTAGACTTCATCTTTCCAGAAATCATCTAACAAAACTGTTCTGATATTCTAGAACCAGAGGGAAAATAGAAATCCATCAATCAACTTCTGAAAGAGATCTTGAATGAAAATTCCCAGGAATTTTATAGCCAAATTCTAGAATTCTGAGGTCAAAGAGAAAATATTGCAAATATTCAGATAGAAATAGTTCAAGTACAGTAGATGCACAGCCTGGATAACCCGAGATTTAGCAGCTTCTATGTTAGAGGATCAGAGGGATTAGGATATGATAGTCTGGAGAACAATTGATTATAATTCTGATTATAACCTAGAATCACATTCCCAGCAAAACTGAGCATAATCTGAGCATAGTGGGAAAAGTGGATATTCAATGAATATTTAAATATTTATTAAAGCATTTGTGATGAAGAAAACAGAGCTTAAGAGAAAATTTGATTTTCAAATACAGATCTGAAGAGAAGTATAAGGTAGCAATCAGTAAAGGGACACCATAAAAGACTTAATAAGGCTTATCTGTTTATATTCCTACATGGGAAGATTATTGTAACTAAAAAAAAACAAAAAAACCTTTTTCATGATTAGGGCAGTTAGAAGAAGCATATATAGACAGAAGTCATAGGTATGAGTTGAATATGAAGGCATAACATCTAAAAATAAAATTAAAGGATGAGAGAGGAATGTAATGGGGGAAAAGGTAGGATGACATAAATTATCTCTCATAAAAGGGGCAAAAAAAAAGCTTTTATAGGGGAGGGAAGGAGTTGAAGGGGAGAGGAAGCTAGTGAATCTTACCCTCATTAGAACTGGTGCTAAGAGGAAATAACACAAATAGTTTGAGTATAGAAATCTGTCTTACCTGCAGGAAAGTATCCCTTTGATGAGGGTCAGAGTGAAATGAGAAAATAAAAGAAATAGGGAGAAATACAGTTAGCAATAGTAATTGGGAAAAGAATTTTGAAGCAAGTTTCTTTGATAAAGGCCTAATTTTTTTAAATGTATAGAAAAGCAAGTCAAATTTATAAAAAATAAAGAGCCATTCCCCAATTGATAAATGATCAAAAAATATGAACTTCAAATGGCTTTAAAATCATGCAGATTCTTTCACCAAAGAATGTTACTACTAGAGATAAATCACAAGAGAAATTAAAAGAAAAAGAGGAAAAGACCTATACGTACAAAAATATTTATAGCTGCTCTTTTCTCGGGGAGAGGAATTTGAAATGCAGGAAATGCCCATTAATTGAGGATTGGATGAATAAATTGTGGTATGTAATTATGATAGAATATAATTGTTCTATGGAAAATAATGAGCAGGATACTATCAGAAAAATCTGGAAAATCTTCTGTGAACTCAAGCAAAGTGAGATGTACTGTGTACAAATTTATAACAATATTGTGGGATGATCAGCTGTGGATAACTTGGCTATTCTCAGCAACACAATGATCCACGAATACTCTAAAGGACTAATGATGAAAAATGCTATCCATACCTAAAGAAAGAATTGATTGTGTCTGAATACAGATTGAAGCATCATCTATTTTTTCTTTTTACTTTTTTTTTTCCTTTAGTGGGGTGGAAATCTGTTTTGTTTTTTTGTTTTTTACATGTCTTTTGTGGAAATGTTTTCAATAAATCACACGTGCCTTTTTAATGGGGATTGGGGGTGGGAAGAAAAGGAGAAAATTTGGAACTCAGTTTAAAAAATGTAAAAATTTATATACATATAACTGGGTAAAATAAAAATTAAATAAAAAAGATAAGTTGGTACTGTTATTCTGTAGATGAACTAAACATGTTTAGCATAGAGAATAGAAGACTTGGGGGCAGCTAGGTGGCGCAGTGGATAGAGCACCAGCCCTGAAGTCAGGAGGACCTGAGTTCAAATCTGGTCTCAGACACGTAACAGCTGTGTGACCCTGGGCAAGTCACTTAACCCCAATTGCCTCAGGGAAAAAAAAGAGAATAGAAGACTTGGTGGATGGGTTAACTATTCAAGTATTTGAAGTCCTCTCATATGCAGAGAGGATTAGACATTTTTGTTTATCATTGAAGGATAAAAGTTATAAAGAGACAGATTTAATTTTGATGTAAAGAGAAAAATAAATTCCTCATTAATAATTAGAGATATTTAATACTAGAATAGGTTGTCATGAAAGGTAGAAATTTCCCTTTTCTTGGAGTCCTTCAAGCAGAAGCTAGATGGCTATTGGTATGCTATGTGATAGCGGGAGCTAAACTACTAAAGTTCCTTCCAACTCTCAAATTCTAATTTAGCACATGCTTTGGACTCATTTTTTTAACCCCCACTTTTACTGGTACACTAATTCTATAAATAGTGGGTAACTGCCATCTTTATATTTCTGCTGAATGGGACTATCCTTCTAATGCCATACCTTACTAATGTGCTTTCATTATGACTAATGTACTTTCATTATGATGACTAGTGGTTATCACTTATATAGGACCAATTAGCTTTTAGAAAGAGGTATTTACTAAGGTATAAAATTCCCTTCCCTTTCCAAAAAGAGAATTTATGATATGCTTTCCTACAAGTACATACATAGTTTAAGAGAATGCATTTTCCATCTCAGAGAATATCTGTTGTAAACACTAACTCAGATTTTCAGGCTGCTATCAGTACTTTTGTCTACTTTAGGGAATGTTCACCTGCTTGTAAAGCCTTGAAAATGCCTTTACTCAGTAGGTTTATTTTTGTCCTTGTTCCCTAATGTGGTCACTGCTAGAAGTTATGGCTTTCCTGGCGACACTCCTAAGATATCAATGAAAAATCTAAATCCTCCAATCCCTCTACATTCATTAAGTCATTCTTGGATCAAGAAAGGGGAAGAGACAAATTCATTTTGATGCCACAAAGAAATTCCTCTCAGGGTTTTAATTGGAATTCAGATCTGCTGGGCTCTGATTGGTTTGCTCTTTTACATAAAACAGGAAGAGTATGATCAATAAGTCTTCAGCCAAACCAAACCTTCGTCTTGCTTCTATATTGCCTCATTCCACCTACTGACTTTGAATTCTTCCAATTGATCAAAGACTTTTTATCAATTGATTGATTGATTCTATAGAGATATTGTTCACACTTGATTAATGGAGCTCTCTAATTATAGAGGATGAATATAACAACTTAAATTATTTCTCTGTGATTCTGTGAAACTGGTTATGAGAAGTTAAATAAGATCCCACAGCCTTGAAGTGTGCTGGGACTAGAATGCAGTACTTCCTTGCTTTAAATGCAATGCTTTATGTACTATGAAATGTTGCATCAAGGGTCTCAATCCACATCTTTGGAGGGAGCACTTGCATTGATGAGAGAAGACATCTATTCAATTGTACCATCAAAACATCACACTGTTGACTTATTTTTAGCTTGTACTCAACTAAAATCTTTGAGTTTTTTTTTTTCAAATAAACTGTGAAGGATGATTTCAGAAAGGCCTGGAGACACTTACATGAACTGATGCTAAGTTAAGTGAATAGAACCAAGACAACATTGAATACAACAACAAGATTATATGATGATCAACTCTGATGGACCTGACTCTTTTCAATAATGAAGTGGTTCAGGCAATTACAATAGACATGTAATGGAGAGAGCCATCTGCATCCAGAAAGAGGACTATGGGGACTGAATGTGACTCACAATATAGTTTTTTTTTCTCCTTTTTTGTTGTTGTTGTTTTGTTTTCTTTCTATTTTTTTTCCTTTTTGATCTGATATTTCTTGTGCAGCATGACAATTGTGGAAATATGTATAGAAGAATTGTACATGTTTAACATATATTGGATTACTTGTTGTCTAAAGAAGGGGGTGGAGTAAGGGAGACAGGAAAATTTGGAACACAATGTTTTGCAAAAATAAATATTAAAAACTATCTTTGCATATGTTTTGAAAATAAAAATGTTACAAAAAAACAAATAAATTGCTAAGCCCAAGTCCTTTAATTCTATTTTTCTATATAGTTAATGTTTGTGAATCCACATAAGTTACTCATATTAATTCCCATTAAATTTTATCTCTTTAACTTTTAAAAATAATTTATCTTATTTTTAATTTATGGAATAAAACATACGTTTCCATAACAGTACAATAAGAGAGATGATTGTACATGAAATTGCAAATTTATTATGCACAACTTGCTATTCTTTTCAAATATACATCAAAATTGTCATGTAAATTACTTTTTTTCTTCCCCACTGCACTAAAGATGACTACCAATAGACACAAATAATTATATATATGTAAAATTATTCTAGACATGCATCTATTTATCAGTTTTTTTTTCTCTGGATACAAATAGCATCTTTCTTCATATGTCATTTTTTAGTTAATTTAAGTATTTATAATAAATGAAATAGCTTATTCACTCAAGTAATTTTTAAAACAGTATTGCTGTTACTATATACAATGTTCTCTTGGTTCTGCTTGGTTTTTGCAAGTTTTTCCATTTTTAAAAAAAATCACCATGCTTTAATTTTTATAAAACAGTTTTGGTTCTGAAAACAATAGTGTTATTGAATAAACCCACTGCCTTTGTCAGCTTTGTATGTTCTACAGACTTGCTTAGTATGTCTTCATTTAAGTCATTGATAAAAAATGATGTTAACATCAATTAACACTGAGCCCTATGGCAAGACATTAGAGATTATACCTTCCAAATTTTTATTAAGCTTCCATTGTTTCTTGATTCTAATATCCATTGATGAGTTGACTTTGATACAAGTATTTCAAGCTGTATTTAAAACTATTAATCGGTGAATAAGAGTTAGGGAGTATTGGGTCATTAACCTCATAATTTATTTTCCCCCAGGGATCTAAAATATAATTAATAATCTAGTGTACAATTTGAAGGCAATTTTCCTTGATAAAAAAGTGCCTCTAGATACAGGATGGATTCAAAACAGAAGGTGAATATCCCTTAATTTCAAACCACTTTCTATCAAGCCGCATGTTTATCCCCTGCTCTTGTTGTTTGTTTGTTTTTAATTCATCAGCATGCAAGAGCACTCAAATTTCAAGCCAGACTGGTCTTTTTTTCTTCTTTCAAAAACTGTCCATTTTTTCCAGCTTCATTGTCTTCAATTTTAGCACCTTATTAATGAAAATATTTCTGTGATACTAAAATTTACCTGATCTTAGTCATAACTGTACACCTAAAAGAATGATCTTATTTTTTTCATTGGTGTTTGGGAAAAACTTGTATTACCTTGGAGTTTTGCCCTCCTTATACTAATATTAGATTTCTGTGCTAATGTTTTGTATTTATTTTTTTTTTGTTCCTTTCTTTCTATCAAGGAAGAGGTTTTTACCTTGTCCCACAAATATGGGATTGTTATGGAGAAAATCTCTTCCAAAGCAAAAGCACTTTAGAAATGAAAGTCATTATTATTACCTCATACCTATTAGTCTTAGGTAATTAAATAAAACAAGGTAAGCCTTAGTTATTATCACATGACTGCCAGCCCTACACATTAAGATGGTTGTAATCTTTAAAGAATGAAAATGGAGAAATACTCAAAGGGCAGTAGAGAGGTACATGGTAAATATGAGCAGGTTACAATGATGAGAAGGATTGTAAAGGATACTGTCAAGAATATGTGACTATAATTTTAAAAAAGATAACTTTTGCCTAATGAACAATCATAATGTTTCATTTGTAGCTTTACAAAGTGAATAGAACTCAGGCCACCTAGCATATTTGGTGGATGCTCAATAAGGATTTTTGGTAGGATTTACAAAAGAGTCACCTAAGATCGGAATATTATTGGTGCAACCATTCAGATCACAGAGTATTGAAGGATGATTGTTCTAGCCATCTATTGCCAGATCTTATAAACTTATAAAACCAGACTGAAGTCAATTTGAATTGAAGTATAGTCATTCCTGATGCCTCATTTTTATAAAGTAGATAAAAAAGTATCAAAAATCTCTCTTCCATCTGTGATAAAGAGAAGAATTTATAGCACTATTCTGATTCATTCTTTGTGTTTTGAATTGACAGAGAGATTAAATAGTGGTTAGAGTCTAGGGTAAAAGTCAGGAAGACCTGAGTTCAAATTCATCCTCAAAGACTTAGTATTTATGGAACCCTAAGCAAGTCACTTCACCATTGCTTACCTTCATTTCCTTCATCTATAATGAGCATAATAAATTAGCTATCTCCCAGGGCTTTTATGAGGATGAAATGAGATAATATTTGTAAAGCACTTAACACAGTACCTAGCACACAACGTGTTCTTAATAAATGTTTGTTGAATTGTATTTATAGTTATTATTATTTGCTTATCTTTCATGTATACATCCATTCATCCATCGATACATCCATCTATTAATCTCTCATCTTTCTATCTCTCTATTAGTTGTAATTTCCACCTTAATAGTCAGTGCCTTTCTCCTTAGTTCTATCATTTTATCCTGGACTTCACACCTTGAATGGAAAACCAGAGGACTTCAAGGAAGTATTTGGAGTTTCAAAAAGAAAAAGGAAAAGGCAAAGGATGTTATAAAATTTGATTAGATGAAAGTCAACAACATGAGATGGAAGTCACTGTACACACTATTGTACTTCTTATTCCCCTTACTGATGGGCAAATGAGGGAATAATGTTGCCAGTACCATGATCATCCAAGAGCCTGGAAGAACAGAACTGATGTGACTTCAGTGGGAATTTATGGAAGACAAAGGCTACAATTAGTTTTCCTTCCAATCAGGGCAAGAATTATAGGATACATCAACAAAAATTAGAATGGTTTTGTTCCTTGAGACTTGGGCATGGCACTAGACCTGCCCCTATGTAAAACTGGAAGTAAAAGAAGCAGTGGTTGGTAATGTGAAGGAATCGATGAATTCTCCTTTACCAATGCTTGCTAAGAGTTCTTCTGAGAAGTGTCCACACCATAACGCCCCTTTCATTCCCTTTAAATGGCAGCAGCTTCTAAGTTTGCAGATAACTGATTTTTTTAACCTAAGAAATGAGCAGCTGTTTGGGGACTCCCAATATTGTATTCTAATATCATTCTATTTCTTGCAATAAATGTACATACACTATAATGTGAATGTGTTTTCCTTTTGGGTTGCACAAATTTGTGATTGCCATTCTTTTTTAAAAGTTTTATTAGAATTTCTTTTTTACATTGCATATATTTATAGATTGTTTCATACTTTGTGAGAGATTTCTCATAACAAAGTAAGACAGTTAAGCTAAACTAATAATACAGTGACCTCACCCCAGATTTCATTCAATATTTTATATATTAATACCCCCATTTCTTTATTAAAATTTATTTTCTCTTCTCACTCCTGACTCCACTGGAAGAAAAAGAAAAACAAATTTCTTGCAACAAATATGTCATAAATTTCTTCAATAGCTGTATACAAAAATAGATGTGCCATTTTGTAGTCTGAATTCATCACATCTTTGTAATGGAAAGCAGGTTTTGTTGTCAATCTTCTGCAGTCATGAATCGTCATTATGTTGATCATGTTTTTTTTAAAGGAAGCAGTCATGAATCGTCATTATGTTGATCATGTTTTTTTTTTAAAGGAAGCATTTGAGAAAATTATGATTCTTAACAGGGAATTTAGAGACACAGAACTGTTGGAAACTTCTATGATATGTTTGAGATATGAACTGGATTTGTGATTATTTTATGAAATATATGCAAATAAGTATTTTAAATATTATTAACCCAGCTAGACAGAATTTAGAGAAACTGGGACCAAGACTGAAAGGCAGACTTTTGCTGTAGTTAGCCAATTTACTACTTGAGACTAAATTAATTCTTCATTTTTTTCTACCAACCCATAGGGATTGAATTGAGCCTCTCATCTTCTCATGAAGGAGAGTCAATGTCATTATTATATTGAATGATAATCTTTGGTGCTACATACCTAAATGTGTACCTAGGTGGCCTGGAATCAAGAGGACCTGACTTCAAATTCAACTTCAGGTACTCATTAGCTCTGTGACTCTGGGCAAATAACTTAACCCTATGTCAAATCACTCTTCCAACTTTGCCAGGACAATTCCAAATGGCATCATGAAGAATTGCATGACTCGACAGAATGAACAACAAAAACAACAGCCACCAACAACAAAATTGCATGTTAGATGCACATGGGACTTCTGGGAGTAGAACCAAGATGGCAGAGTAAAGCCAAGAAAGTGCTCAAGCTCTCCCAGTTTCCCTCAAAAATCCCCTGAAACCAATTCTCTGAACAGAGTCTTATCAATGAAACTGCTCTCCAGCTCAAGATAGACTGGAAAATCTTCAAGAAAGTTCAGTCCCACTAGGGTGAAAAGGGTGTTCAGTCCAGGTCAGACAGACTCTGAGAAAGCCAGTGAGAGAGTCTTACTCACAGCAAATCAGCAACTAAGACCCTCAGTCCTGGATCAGTAGAAGGGCAAATCAGTGAGGCAGTTTTCAGTTCCATCTCAGAAGGTAAATTATGGGAAATCAGACTGTTTCCTGAAAAGAGCAGGCAAAGCTGGCCCCTACAAACACAAAGGCCCTGTGCTCAAAGCCAAACTCATAGTTGAATAGGAAGCTTGAGAAAGCTATCCCTTTACCCCAAGAGCAGAGTTCAATCATAAAAGTAAAAAACAAAAAGAGGAATACAAAAAAAGGAAATAAAATGGGCAAGAAATAGGTACACACACACACACACACACCTAAAAACCCCAGAAACAATCCCTTTCCTCACCAGAAAAAAACACTACATTCTTTGATGTGAAACAACACATACATATCAAAGTGTTTATATCCAGATATAGATATTCATATCTATATTTCTATATATATTCTACATTTTCATATATACATACATATATGTATATGTGTATGTATTTAAATTGCACAAGACTAAATGACTCAGTAACACATGCCTTTTATATCTAATCTTTGAAGTTATCAAAACTCTTACTCTCAGGAAGCTTCAACTGTAGTTTTCTCTCTGGCTCCTGTAATAACTGAAACTCTTAGGGATTTATAAATAAATTTATAAATACATAACAGAAAGGGATCTTAAAGCCTTCCAGTCCAATCTGTTTTTATAGATGAGTAAACTATGACCCAGGTACGTTAAAAGACCTGACCCAAGACCCAGAGGTAGGAAAGCACTGAGATGGGATTGGAAGCCAAGTTTTTTCATTCCAGAGCTTTTACTCTTTTTACTTCCTCACAGTTCTCTGCAGGAATCATGATTCTCCATTCCTTTCACTTTTAGATCGGTTTGTAACCTTGTGATTAAACACCTTTTCACACCCCTTTTGATTGCTTCCATAAACTACTGTGCCTCATTTGCATCCTGACTGCCTTGTCCATCAGATCCTGATGGAAGTGACAGATTGCATGCCAGACTGCCCTGGTTTTCAGCCAGTAGCCAAAAAGAGACAGGCAGCACTGCTACAAGATTGGCTTCTACCTATAGCCTGGATCCCAGCCAGTAGTAAACAAACTCAGATGAATGCAAGCCTGAACATATTTCACGGGTGATGTTAATGAATCTCATCCCTCACTACCTGCAGTTTCTCTTCACTGAGGAAGGCTATGACAATGCAGGGGAAAGGGTTCTGGTACTTAGAGAATTGGGTTCTAGTGCTTGTTATGGAATTAATAAATTGAATGCCTTTGAGTAAGTTACTTCCCATCTGTTCCTCAGTTTCCTCATCTGTAAAGCCAGGTAGTTGGTTGGGATGATTTCTAAGTTTCCTTTAAGCAAAAGCTGTATGAATACATGCGATATTGTAGAAGGGATTCCTCTTTATTGATCATCCAATTAGTAGATATTTAATAAGCACTTATTATGTGTTAGGGACTGCTAGATGGTACCACATTGTCTAGAGTGCTGGGTCTAAAGTCAGAAAGATGAGTTCAAATATGGTCTCAGACACTAGCTGTGTGATTCTGGGCCAGTCACTTCACCCAATTTACTCATCTGTAAAATGAACTAAAAAAGAAAAAGGCAAACCACTCTAGATATAAATTTTGGGCTTACAAGACCTTTAAAAGAAAGAGAAAAAATTCCTCAGGGAGTCTACTTTCCAATGTGTGAGACATCATATACATATTAAAGTATAGATATAGATATAGATATGCAGATATAGATACTTATATTTCTAAATCTATATTCTTGTATATAGATTTCTGTTTTCATATATATGTATATATATGTGTGTATTTCCACATATAGATATCATTTATTTTTCATATATCTTCTCTATTGTATCTATAATTTCCATCTAGATATTAAAGTATTCTAAAAGTCTTAGTACAATTTAAGTTTTAATCATTTGCAATGATTGCTAAGTGCTAGGAAAATTAATTAATTTAAAAAAAGAAAGAAAAAAATGGTGTTAGGATTTTGGGGATATGTGGTATAAAAATAAACATAAAAATTAAAATAGATTGAAAGAGGCCTTAAGAAGACCTTAAAATCTGAGAGGGTCATAAACAGTCTTATATAGAAGGTAACTTGAGCGGAGTTTTTAAGGAAACTAAGAATTCCAGGCTTCAGGGATGGTTTGTACCAAGCTATGGAGAGAAGAAATGAAACATAGTATGTGAGAAATATAAGTAAATCAAGTTTGATTGGAAAGTGTTTAGCATTTAGACTAGAATACTTCTAACATACTTTCCAGTTCTGATACTTTGTAATTCTAGTTTATAAAATTATTAGCCAATAAGTATTTATTAAGCATGTACTATATGACAGTTACCAGGCTAAGTGATGAGGATACAAGGAAAGTCCAAAGACAATATCTACTCTCAAAGAGTTCAGAATATTAGGGTTTTTTTTATACTAAAATGGGTTATTTTGAAAATACTTTCAGTTTTGAAAGTCAAACAAGAAGAGGATTTTATAATTTCAAAAAATCTTCACCCTAGACATGGACTCATTGTGAAAGTCATGACAGTAAAATGGAGTACCCCCAATGTATGCTTCATGAACTTCTAGGAAAGTACGATTGAGATTTGGCCAAAAGAAGCCTCCGCCTGAAAAAAAGTTTTAAGGCAAATTGTATATTTTTCCGTCCTGTGACAATAGGCAGGGTAACATAGGGAGTGAGTCATCCAGCCTGAATACTCAGCTTATACAGATAATTGTTTGACAGAGAGTTTCTTAATGAGAGAGTCATGGCGAGTGAGCCAGCATTTAATAAAAATGAATCCACATATTAATAGGATAGGTTTCAAGCCAAGGGGCTGTGAGTGGTTTTGCCCCCTGCTGGCTCCCCCATCTCTCTTTTCTCTTAATAAGGTCTCTGTGGAAAACATTCACCCTAGAGGGGGCTGGGCAGGGTCTTGGAAGAATTTGCTCGCAGATCTGTGTCCTCACAGAACCTGCTGCTGTTTCAGGAGGCAGTTGATTACTGAATAATGAATTATCATTCCTTTTTCATTTCCCCGGCCTCTTCAGAAGTGTTCTGCTTCTTTTCTGCTTATTGAGGCTCAAAATATTTTTTTAAAAAAATAAAAGACTCTTCTACAGTCTAGAGGGGGAAAAATACAATCTTACCTAACAACCTTTTTTGAGTATGGAAAACTATGGTAATAATTGTTTTAATTAATTCAATTTCTGGCTTCAAAGTTATTTCATTTCTTCCTTGATTGGACAATAATATTCCTAGCCAGGCAAGACTGTCTCAAGACAAGCCAAATCCAGGATTAGGAGGTGTAAATGTCATCTGTGGCAACAGAGGTCAAGCTTATTGGTCAAAAAAGAGAGATAGAGGGAGATTATTCTATTTGATAAAAGAAAAGAAAAGCAGGGAGAAAAGAAGAAAGGGAGACAGAAATGAAGGGGAGAGACATAGTGAGACACACACAGAGAAAGAGAGACAGAGAAGGAGAGACAAGCAGAGAAAGAGAGAGAGAAAAAGAGGAGTCACATAGAAAGAAAGAGAAATGGAAAGAGAGAGAGAGAATCAGAGACTCACATGGAGAGAGACAGAAAGGCAGTAGAGGGAGACAGAGAGAGAAAGAGAGACAGAGACAGAGAGAGACAGAGAGAGAGAGAGACGGACAGAATAAGACAAGCAGAGAAAGAGAGAGAGAAAAAGAGAATCATAGAGAAAGACAGAGAGATCAAAAGAGAGAGAGAGAGACAGAGAGACAGAGAGAGAGAGAGAGAGAGAGAGAGACAGAGACAGAGACAGAGACAGAGACAGAGACAGAGAGAGAAAGGCGGGGAAGGATGGAGAGAGAGGGAGGGAAGGAGACTTTCCTAGGTGGGTAAGAGAAAAACATAAAAAGGACTACCCATTTGGATGAAGCATAATATCATAGGGGTCAGACAAGCTGAGTTCAGCTTCTAGCACAACCACTTATTCATTAATTGAACATGAGAAGTTACATTTTCTTTTCCAATCTTATCTGTATATTGGGTGATAATAGCATTGAACAATATGATCAAATTGTCTACCTCATAGGGTCATTGTGAGCAAAGTTTTGTACCCCATACATTGATAAGGAGTCTACTTTGTCAGACACTTTCTAAGTGCTGGGGATACAAAGAAAAACAAAGTAAGTTAGTCTCTGCTCTCAGGAAGCTCATAGTCTAAGACACAATATAAATTGCAGATATAGGACAATCTCTGTCATTATCAGGGAAGGAAGCATGTAGTAATGTTCATGAGAGCTATCATCTTGTTCTATACCCAGCTTGTGGGTCTAAATGATTAAGAAGCTTGTCCTTCAAGGGTAGATGCTGCATGAAGCTGGGGAGTGAGATATGAGACCAGGGAAAAAAAGGTGATGAGGTGGAGTATGGTCACCCAAGGATGAATAAGGATTGGCATAATTCATATTAATTAGCAGAACAAACAACATAGTCTCATAACTTTCCTTCAACTCAAAGCTTTCGTTCTTAAACCACTCCTTTCCTAATGCTGTCTTGTGCAAGGAAATGGTTCAGATTATACATTAGCCAGCAGAATATTAGTGTGTGTAAGTGAAAAGTATGGGAGTTGTGATGTCCGGGTTCTTGTTAGATCTGTTGCTTTGGAGATCATCTGATTTTTATTGAGACTTACTATTCAAATCTTGGTAAGTATTCTTATTTAGATTAAAGGTTAGATGTACCATCAAGAAGATGTGGGTTGAAACCCCTCTACCCAGATACTTCCTAGTGATGTGACCATGGAAAAACCACATCCTTGAGCTTCATTTTTTTTCATCCCTAAAGTGGAAATTATAATAAAATCTTGAAATGCCTATTTTATAGCATTTCAAATGAGGTAACGTCAATTGCTTTGTAGACTTTTATAACACTACATAAATATCCTTTGTGATTATGAATCTCCTTAGGTCTAAGTTTTCTTGTTGATCCTTTGTTTCCTTTTTTATTTTTTCAAAAGAGGACCAAGGATAAAACAGATGAATGGCTTATTCATCAGTTTTATTTGTGAGACAGGGTAGCACAAGATTTTCAAACTTTCTTTCAGTCTTTTTATCAAAGCCTAATAGCAAGAGGTAATAATTGGGATACAGTGGCTGACTATGGCGTCTCTGATGTTTGACTAAGCCTTAAGCCATTCTCATGACTGTTGGAACTAATTGGTTCCATCTCCCCATTCTTCTGGGGGAAGTCTTCACATGCTTGGAGTAGATACTCCCAAAACTCATTGATGAGTTTGAGGGCTGTCAGTTACCCTCAACTTAATTTAGCTTGTCTACTGAGATAGTTTTCCAGAGAATTCTCCAGCTTCTTGGAGTCACACGTGAGAAGTGAGTTTTAAAGTGATGTTTAAAGGCTCCTAGATTTACAAGTGCAAAGGCCAGAGGTCATCTAATCTAAACTCCTCTCTACAAATGATTAGGCTGACTCTTAAAGAAGTAAAATAATTTGTTTAGGGAAATTTGAGTAGTCAGAGGGGGAGCAAGATTCTAGTTCTCAATCTCCAAAGTCAGTGCTTTTCTTCCTTTCCACAATGTCCGCTGAGATTTGATATTCAATCATTTTATAATTCTATCTGTGGGTGGGTGATTTGAGTTTCCAATAGCCCCAAGTGCTTATTCTGGTTTTAGGAGGATGTTCTGGAGTTACAGCAAAAATTTAAGAGTGTGTGTGTCTGTGTGTCTGTGTCTGTGTGGCTGTGTGTGTGAGAGAGAGAGATAAAGAGAGACAGAGACAGAGACAGACACACACACATACAGAGAGAGAGAGAGAGAGAGAGAGAGAGAGAGAGAGAGAGAGAGAGAAGGAGGGAGAGGGAGAAGGGGAAGGAGAGGGAAAGAGAGAGAGGGAGAAAATGTGTGTGTGCTGGTTAAGTTCCAAATGATTTCATCCAGACCCATTGCAAACAAGTTACAGAGGTCACAAAAGTCATCATAGAGGAGATGCAATTCAATTAGCATGTATTATGTGCCTACTGGATATAATGCAACATTGGGTAGTGGATTAAGAGATGGTATGATATAGTAAAAGAGATCTGGCCTCAGAGTTAAAAAGAGCTGCATTGAGCCCTTTTTGTAATGGCAAGTGGAAACTGAATGGATGCCCATCAGTTGGAGAATGGCTAAGTTATGGTATATGAATGTTATGGAATATTATTGTTCTGTAACCAACAGGATGATTTCAGAAAGTCCTGGAGAGACTTATTCAAACCAATGCTTAGTGAAGTGAGTAGAACCAAGAGAACATTGTACACCACAACAGCAAGATTTTATGATGATCAATTCTTATGGAAATGACTTCAATAATGAGGTGACGAAATGACTCTTCAATAATGAGATGATTCAGGTTCATTCCAATAGACTTGTGGTGGAGAGAGCCATCTGCATCCAAGAGAGGACTGTGAGGACTGAGTGTGGATCACAACTTAGTGTTTTCACTTTTTTGTTGTTGTTTGCTTTTTATTTTCTTTCTCATTTTTTTTTCCTTTTTGATCTGATTTTTCTTGGGCAGAATGACAAATGTGCAAATATGTATAGAAGAATTGTACATGATTAACATATGTTCAATTACTTGCCATCTAGGGGAGGAGTTGAAGGGAAGGGAGGTAAAAAATTTGTAACACAAGATTTTGCAAGGGTAAATGTTGAAACTTATTTATGAATATGTTTGGAAAATATAAAGCTTTAATAAAAAAGAAAGCTACATTGGTGATCTCAAACTCAAATATAAATAAATTCTTGAGAACCTCATATTGACTTAGAAAAACACAATTTAGCATTATCTAGGTTCTATTTTTTATTAAACATTTCCTAATTGTATTTGAATCTGTAAAATTTCACTTTAAATTGGAATGCAAAACTCCCTTGCCCTGAATTTATCACCTCTGCAAAACCGTGACAGAGAAGACAACACAGAGGTTTTCCTTATTCAGAAGTTCCAATAAAAGCCCAAGTTTGACCCTTATTCTCTATTCCTGAACTTAATAATGATAAAAATAATGTTCTTCTGGGAATTTTGGAGATGAGTGAGATTTCAGATGAATTATTTTACTTTCTGAAAGAGAGGAAAAAGCGAATATAGTTATATATTTTTTCATCCCCTCTCCTAGTTTTTGGGAGGAAAAGGGACATAAATAACTGAAAGCTGAATGATTATTTAGGGATCTGTGCAGTCCACCAACAAGCCAGAGAAAAAATCAGAAGGATCCTGTTGGGCATAAGATAAGATTTTCATTTTGAGGATATAAGGAAGTATTTCCCTTTCATTTACCTTCTCACAGGCCATTCCTTCAATGTTTCTGATCATGTCTCACCCTTTTTAAGAAGCTGACATATTTCATAAACCATGATTCCCTCAATGTGAACATGAAACTTAGCTGTGCTATTGACAGTTAGAAAACTCTTTCTTGAGAGATTGTTGCATTTTCTTAGATCTTATACCTATTGAAGAAATTGAGAGGAGGAATAAAGAAATATTTACTGCTGCCAGTTGGAACTAGGCACCCTGCCCTGCTCCCTTGCATATCTCTTTATTAATCTTCAGAACTACTAAGACCCCCTTCACCTAACTCACAGTGAATTAGCATTTCTTTTATAAAGCTGCTATAAATTAGAAAAAGAGATTACATATGCCCCAATTTTTAAACTCATTAAGTTCATACCAGTAAAGGGAAAACACACACACACACACACACACTAAGGCCATGGGAAAAGAGTGCAAACTTTTGAATGGGATTTTCCTAAGCCAAAATTGCAAGCACTGATTAAGCACTTGTAATTGTTCTGTTCTTTTAAGTTCTGCCTGATTCTTTGTGATACCATTTGGGATTTTCTTGGCAGAAATGCTGGAGTGATTTGCCATTTCCTTCTCCAGTTCATTTTACAGATGAGGAAACTGAGACAAATCAGATGAAGTGGCTTGCCCTGATTCAAACAACTAGTAAATGGCTGAGACCATATTTGAACTCAAGAAGAATTTTTTTTGCCTCTGGACTGGATATTCTATCCACATTGTTACCTTATTTCCCCAAAGCTGTTACCATGTGCTAGTCATTGTGCAAAATTCTAGGCATCCAAAGAATGGAAATAACAACATCACCAGCAACAAAAACATGGTTTTGCCCTCAAAGGGGTTGAAGTTAATAAGGAAATCAACATGCAAAAAAAATACTGTGTATGTACAAAATTAATAGAGTAAAAAAGTAGTAATCTCTGAGGGAAGATGTTAAAATTGAAGGAGACTGGGAAAGGCTGCAGAAGATGGTGTTTTAGTTGCTTTTTGAAGGAACACATGTAAGTCAGGAGATAAAGATGAGGAGGAAGAACATCCTAACAATAGGAGACAGATAGAGAAAAGGCCAAAAATTGGGAAATAGAATGTCAGGTATAATAGTAAGGAAGAAGGTATTGCAGGATTATGGCACACATGGAAAGAAGTAAAATTAAGACTAAGAAGGTAGAATGGGTAATGTGGTGAAGAGCTTTAAAGGCTAGAAGAGTGGATCTTGGAGGCAATAAAGGTGGAAGGTTAATGAGGTGGCAGGCTCAGTTATTTGCAAGATATAGAAAGACTCACCAGAGAGGAAAGCAGTTTTCAGATAGACCATTACTTCAAAATTGAAGTTTTAAATTTTCACTAGATCCCTTAAGAAAGAGAAAGTAGAATGAAGACAAAATGGGACAGCTTCTTTAAGCCTCTTCCAATGCAAACAATGCCCTAAAAATATCTTGTAGATTTAAATAATGAATAATGCCCAAGAAAATAGGCAGGATGAAGGTACAGACCAAGGATAAAAGACAAGCTAGAGGCAAATCAGACTATGAGGGAAATATGTGGAAAAATAAAGGGAAGACAGTCCAGTTGAGAGGAAGTTTGACATGGAGGATAGAGTATAAGGACTTAGAATCTGGAACACCTGGGTTCAAATTCTGAGCTCAACATTAATTATGTAACTCTAGACAAGTCAGGTAACTGCTCTGACACTCAATTTCCTCAACTTAAATTGGTTCAAAATTATCTGTAGTTTGTACATAAGAGAATAATTCTTTGGTTTTAATTAGAGAGCATGTAAAATGCCGAGCAAACCTCAATATTCCATAGATAGTCAGAAGTTGGCAGGAGCATAGGGAAGAATCATAGGAAAATAAATTTGGAGCTTAGGGACCTTTGATTTCATTGAGTACACCCTTCCTCACTTTGCAGATCATGTGGAGCTTCCCAGGTGGAGTGACTTAGGTCATTCAATCAACAAGTCTTTTTTATCAATAATGAAAGTATACTTTAGGATAACTGTGGCTGTTATCTATGTGAGTCTCTCACCACTGGTGTAAATCAAATCTTATCTACATCTTCTCACCTGGTGTGATTCTTATGCCTGTTCTCCCATAAATCCTTTATAGATGACCTAGCCTAAAGGTACATCTTTAGATTATTTACCAGCATCATATTCAGGCAGGTTGTCTGTTTTCCCTCACTCTCATTATCTGACCAGCCTACTTTCTTTTTCAACTATATGTGTGTGTATATATATATATATGTATATACATATATATACATATATATATATTTTACTGGCTAATAAATTTTACATTACCTTTTTGTACATTAAAAAAATTCTTTAACCTATTAATGTTCATGATTCTATTGGGTCATTCCTAATTCTATTTCTCCAGAGATTATGCTGTTATGTGATTTGCAGTAACACAGCATTATCAGGAAGAGGAATACACATTTTTTAAAAGAGGTTTTTATATTAGGGAGCATCTTGTTTAATTTTTAAAATGTTAGTCATACCTTGTACATGTATAACCTATATTAGATTGATTCCTGTCTCAGAAAAGGGGGAGAAGAGGGAGGAAAAGGGATAGAATTTAGAGTTCAGAACTTTAAAAAATATTTAAAAAATTTTAACATGTAATTGAGGGAAATTTTATATAGTGTCCAATATTATATATATATATATATATTTACATTTATATCTATATTTTGCACTTTTCCTTCAATTACATGTCAAAACTGTATATACAAACATACAGATGTTACTTTCTCTCACCCTTTTATATATAATCTGTTGCCAAGGTCTGTTGATTTTGTCTCCATAGAACCTCACACATATTCTTCCTTCTTTCCTCTGTCACTATCACTACCTTAGTGCAGGTCCTCATAAATCCACATTTTTGGACTATTGCAAAAAAAAATACTGATTGGTTTCTCTGACACAAGTATCTCCCCCTTTCAAGTCTATGCTCTACACAGCTGGAAGAGAGTTCTGCTGAAAAAGTGAAGTCTGATGATGTCATTCCCTGACTCAATAAATGTCAATGGTTTCCAGTGCCTCCAGGATCAAATATAAAATTTATTGGCATTCCAAGCCCTTTATACCACTGCCATCACCCTACACACACACACACACACACACACACACACACACACACACACACACACACACACACCTTTGTAGTTTTCTTATACTTTATATTTCCCCACATATACTGTGATCCAGTTATATTGGTCTCCTTATATTTGTACCCTCTTTGGCACTCTCACATTTCTACCTATTTTTCTTTGTATCCCCAACACTTAGCACAGTGCCTGACATATAGTAGGTGCTTAATAAGTTTGTTTTGGTTTAATTTGACTTTGCATCTGAAGTTCCTAAGCACCAATAGATAAAGGCAAATATGGAAATTCAGATATGGTTCAATTCATCAAATATTGTGTTATCCTAGTTAAACCTTTTCTAACTTCTGATATGCAAAGTTGAAATAATACAAATTCTTAGACCTCAAAAAACTTTAGAGGATAGGGAAAATATACCCAAATAGTCATTCTATGAATTTAAGTATCATTTGCATGGAAAATTCAAATAAAGAGATATCACTTTAGAGAGAATATGATGTATGGATATTTTCAAACATAGTCCCCTTTAAACTATTAAAATATATCAATTATCTCTGAGAGCATTTATGTGGTTGTATCTATCAATACTTATCTTGGGTATCAGTATTTGTGGTATTATAATTTGAAAATCTAAGTATTCTTATGACAATAAATTTTACCTTTGTGGACACCAGGAAAGGGTTTTGGGGACCCTTGGGGTTCTAGGACGATACTTTGAAATTTATGGAAGTAAAGTAAAGAACACTGTCTTTGGAATCTTGAATTAAATTGAATTAAATTAATTTGGCTTCTTGGAATTTTTCAGTTGATGTCCTTGTCTAACTATTCCTTTGGGATCTTTCTTTATAATTATTTCATAAGTTGTAAAAGTCTTATTTAAAGGTCAGCTAGTATTATCTCAGGATGGATAGATCACTTCTAGTAAAGCAAAAACCTCAAAAAGTCATACCTATTTTGTTAAGAAGGCACCAAGAAAAGAAAGTATAAAATATGATGTATATAAAGAGGGAAGAGAGAGTAGGAAGAGGTAGTAGAATAGCAAATATCTGAGTTTAGTCATACTGTTGCCCTTTATTCTCAAAGAGGGCCGTGACTTCAGAGAGATGAATGATACCAGAGCATGCAACTGAATTGGATTTAAGTGAGTGAGATCTGTGCAAGGTTTCTGAAGTGCAGAACAAATAACACCATAACAAAGTAGAGATAGATGGGTAGGTTGGAGTAAAGGGGGTAGATTAAAGGGTACATTAAAATATCCCAATTAAAATTTCTTGTTGTTCAGTTGTTTTCTAGTCATATCCAATTCTTCATCATGCCATTTGGGATTTTCTTGACAAAGCTGCTGGAGTGGTTTGCTATTTCCTTCTCCAGCTAATTTTACAGGTGAGAAACCTTTTTTCAACTTGATTAAGTGACTTGCCCAGGGTCAAACATCTAGTAAGTGTATTAGGTCAGATCTGAATTTAGGAAGATCTATCTTCCTGAATCTAAACCTATAATTCTATATTCTGTATCATCCAAGTCCTAATTAAAATTATGGAATAATAATTAATATTTTGAACATGCTAGCAATATAATTAGGAAGTCTGATTTAGAAATAATGTTAAGGAGTCATTGGAGAATAGTGAGACCAGAGGAAGCTACATCATTTTGGACTTACTACAATAATCAGAGCGTGAACTATATGGGGAAAACAAATATTGGGGCAGGGAACAAAGGAATGATGGTTGTGAGTGATGTAGTGATAAAAGCCCTGACTATAAAAATGAAAACTGTTCTAGATGTAATCTGATCAAAGGAGAACACAGCAAAATCAGAACAACAGAATCCCCAAACTGGAAGGAACCACAGAGATCATTGTTTCCATCCTGTACCTGTATTAGAATCTCTTCTCCAATGGAAGCATTGAAGTTCATGGAGATGACATCATTAAGAGACTATCAAAGCAAATGCTAAGGTATATACACACTTTTTCCCTTTACCTCTTTGTGCTTCAGGAGAAAAACTATGTACTGAGTAAAAGTGGCAATAAGAAAAGTGGGGGTCATTATTAGTCAGGATCAAATAAATAGAGAGACATAGAATAGACTGGGGTAAGGGAGAAACTGCCCATCTGAGGGACAATGGACACTCATGGAGCTGAAAACAGCTTGGACAGGATTATGTACTAAACTCTGTGAGGATTAAGTATCTGTGAAATCATGTAGTATAGACTGCAATCAGGACAAATTGGACTCAAAGGTGAATTTCTGAAGCCAATTCTGAGGATTTACTGATCTAAAGAGCAAATGATCCAAATTGAAAACGTATGTGGTCCAGATTTACCCAAATTTCAGCTTCATTGCATAAGATTCAGCCTCAATAACCCCAGAAAGATTATATAGAGGCATATCTCAGTAATGTATTGTAAAAGAATCCATATGATTTCTATTTTATTAGTTACATGAAGCATTACAATTTCATGCAGTTAACAAGCATTCCTTCAAATTGTCAGTTTAAAAAATGTATTGCCCTCATATATATCTCCACTCTATGGAGACTATCCTTACCATGAACTTAATTTTTAAAGATGCCTTTGCTAGAGGAAAGAAATGTCTGTAATGATTATAAAATGTAGGTTGTCAAAGCTGCCCCATTTACATCATATATAGCACAAAACTCAAGGTAAGAAAGGATCACAGATTCAGAGAATGAGATAGAAGAGACCTTACCAACTATCTCATACATTTCCCAGCCTTCAAAGAATCTCCACTCCAGCACATCTAACAAATAAGCATCCAGCCTTTGCTTGGAGACTTCAAGTGAAGTGGGACTTACAGAATTACATCCAAGGCAGCTTGATATCAAGTCCAGATCCGAATCTCAGTAGCTTCTCATTTTCCTACTTTTACCATGTGGGTCCAAATAGAGCCTGCCTTTTCCATCCTCTACATCACAATCTTTCAAATATTTGAAAATAGTAATGACCTCTTCATAGATTTTTGTCTCTAACCTAACAATCTCAGTACTTTTAGCCTTTATTCCACATACACTATGATCTAGATGACTTTTATCATTCTGATTATCCACTACTGAATATCAGTTTATGAATATCTTTCCTAATATGTGGTGACTAAGATGGAACAGAATGCCCACAATTCTCCAATAGTGTTTTGTTTTTTACTTGTTATTCAGTTGTTTTAGACTCTTTATGATCCCATTTGTGGTTTTCTTGATAAAGATCCTGAAGAAGTTTTCTATTTCCTTTTCCAATCCATTTTACAGATGAGAAAATTGTGATAAATAGCATTGTGACTTGTCCAGGATCCCTCATCACGGAAATGTCTAAAACTATCTTTGAACTCAGGACGATGAATCTTTTTGATTCCAAGTTCCCACATGTTATATATATATATATATACCATCTATATTCGGTTATTTTTTTTTTACTAGAGAGAAGTATTATAGGATTTCCTAGTTTTGGAAACATGGCCTCTCTCAATGCATCTTAAGATCTTACTAGCTTTTTTGGATGCCAGATCATTCTGTTGATTTGTGTTGATGTCTTGGCCCAATGAAACTTCTAGATCTTCATCAGATAAAGGCAATCCAGCCATCCCTCTACATCATGCATTTATGACGAGAATTTTTAAAACTGAAATGTAACATCTGTTTTTATGAAATTTCATTTTCTTAGATTTGGCTTAGTATTCTAGTTTTTTGAGATCTTGGATTCCCAATCTTCTGTGATGTGCTAGCTTCTCCACCTGGCTTTAGTGTCATCTGCAAATTACATTAGCAAGCTATCTATGACATTACCTAAATCACTGATTTTAAAAAATGCTAAATAGCACAAAGCCAAATACAAGTCCCTTAAGGATTTCACTAGAAACTTCTAATTTACAAGGAGTCAGAATGAAAGATAGAATGTTAAATAGCACAGCTCCATGGAAAGATTCCTGCAACTCCAAGAAAAGATTTCTATGATATTCCACTGGAGCATCCTTCCAACAGAATGTTGAATGAATAAGAATTCATCTTCGGGCACAGAATCAGTTTAGAGTCTATCTAATATCATTATTGGCTATCCGACATCTCCAGTTTTTTCCATAAAAATAACATGAGATAGTTTGTCAAATGTTTTGCTAAAATCTAGATAAACTATATCAGCAATGGTCCCTTGACTAAACAGTTTAATACACAAATAGAAGAAAAATCTGAAGGATGTCAAGTGGTTCAGTAGCGGGACTTCCCTTCACCAATACCCATTTGTATAGTGACAATTTATATTTATAGAACAATGGTCCTGGAATCAGGAAATCCTGAATTGTAATTCAGCCTCAGACTCCTATATATGACTTAGTCTTGGTCTGCTTCAGTTTCCTCAGTTGCAAAAGAGAAATTATAATAGCATCTGCTTCACAGAATTGTTGTGAGAATCAAATAAAAAGTTATCATAGAGTCTGATATATGGCAGGTGATTAATAAATGCCTGTTTCCTTCTTCTTTTCCCATTAATTAATAAATAATTAAATAAGGAATAACTAAGAACTATTTTTGGAGGCACATTTAGTTTGGGTGACCTACTCAAGGTCAATCAATCAATGAAAAAGCATTTATTAAGTACTTACTACATATCTGGCATTATGCTCATAAAAATTAAAAGAAATATTTTCCCTTGAGATGGTTACATTCTAATGGAGAGGATAAGAAAATAGTAAAGTAAATAGGTATATGTTGTTATTGTAGTTCAAAAGGGTTCAGCCTGGTCTCTTTGTGATCCCATTTAAGGTTTTCTTGCCAAAGATACCAAGGTTTTTTGTCACAAAGTAGATCAAAGATAACTTTAGAGTGATCAAATATAAGCAACTGGAAATGGGGATGGGGAAGGCTGAAGAGGGTCTCCTGCAATAGGTAGCATTTGAGCTCTTTGAAGGAACTAAGAGATTCTAAGTGACAGATGAGGAAGGAAAATATTATAGACATGGTGAATAGCTATTCAAAAACACAGAGATGGGTGACGGGACATTGTCTAAGAAAAAAGTCAGTATGGCTTGACAATGAAGTGTGTGAGAGAATGTTTCAAAAGACTGGAAAGAAAGAACTAGGTTATATTAGCAAGAGCTTATTCTCACAAGAGTTGCTATTTCATCTTAGAGATAATAGGGAGACATTGGACTGTATTAAAGAGGGGGGTGACTAGTCAGACCTATACGTTAGGAAAATCTCTTTGGCAGTTAAGGATAGTCTGGAGAGGGGAGAGAGTTGAAACAAAGCCAAATAGATAATAAGAAGAGGTAAAATTTAAAATCCAAGTCTCCTTGACTCCAAGTATGGTTCTCTTTTTACTATATTATCCTAACTCTATAATGTGGTTAAATGATTTAGTAAATCAAATCATCCCATTCCATTTAAGTGGGATAAATGAGAAGATATCCAAATAATCAATTACAATAATGAGCTTTAGATTAACTGAAAAAAAACAATCTTTGAAAGCCACTGGTTTAATAGAAATGCCACCAAGGTGGAAGTCTGCTCCAATTGGCTGACAGATTTTATTGTGGCCTCTAAGCATCCAGTGAGCCAGAATTGGAAAGTTCCGGTAAGTGGTAAGCAAAAAGAGAAAGTATTCCAGCAATCCCTGAGAAAGAATTTCCTAAAGGGAAAGGAGAGACTTTAGCTTCAGCCTTTTTTAGATTTCCTTCCCTGAAAGAATCCTATCCACTTTTTGAGAAGATGACTTTGTGAGCTTTGAAGGGTCTGGAAAATATTGTTCTGGCCATTCTCCCATTGTTGCCCTATCAGTTTGTTCATTCTTGCTTTCTGGTCCTTTCTACTTAAAGAGGACCCAAATGACATCACAAGGTGTGGGTCAAAGTACAGCAAGTTCTATTATGATTAATCAGACCAATATGAACTCAAAAAGCTCTACTACAGGTCAGGCACAAGTCATTCATTTGAACATTTAGGGTTGACAGATATGTCCAAATTTGCACATTTACCATTTCTTTTGAGTTACTGAGATCCTGCTTTGCTCATAGAATACATCATTTTAGGTAAAGGCATATCATGCCAAGAGTTCCTCTGCTGATGTTTCCCATGTGTCACAGACAATACCAAAGTTCTTCAAAGAGACTTTGAGAATGCCCTTGTATTGATTATTTTGACCTCCATGTGAGTGTTTACCTTTTCTAAGTTCTCAGTAAACTATATTCTTAGGGAAAAATACATTTGCCATTTGAAAAACATAGCCACCTAATAGGAACTGTGTAGTTTCCAGCATATTTTGAAAGCTTGGCAGTTCTGTTCAAGAGAGGACTTCAGTGTCTAAGAACTTGTTTTGCCAGGTAAAAAGAATTTTGTTAATATGATTCAAATGGAAGCAGTTCAATTTTGTGGCATGGTGCTGGTAGACTTTCAAGACATTATAACAGTGAAATCATCACAAGAGCTCTGTAGACCTTTAGATTGGTAGGCAATCTAATACCTGCTCTCTTCCACTTTCTTTTAGAGCCTTCTAAATGTTATATGCTTTGATCAGCTGACAGAAGTGTCTACATTGAGAGATAAGGGAAGATTGGATTTAGATTTCTGAATCTTCAAGGAAAGAAACTACATTATGTCTAAGAGAAACTTCCCCAATAGTACATAAATGTGAGAAAATAACTTCTAACAATCAGATTCTCTGTTACCCTTGCCACATGTGCTTTTTAAGTTTGAGTCTGTTTTCCTCTGGATTCTGTGTATTTGTGAAAGAATGCCACAAAAATTTTGGAAGGTGTATATGAATTGGATTTTGTGTCACTTTAGCCAATATATCTTCCTAAAACCTTAAAATAATCTCAACTAATAAAACATACAGGTAGAGGTGATGGCACTTATCACTCACTATTCCTAATTTGTTCTTTCTCTTTTTTTCAATGCAATTTTAAAAAAATAATCAATACATATGCATATATCTATTTCTGTACATATATATGTATGTATATATAAACTATTATATATTTAGTAATTTTAAAGTCATATATATGTATACATATATATACACATATACTATAATTTGTGAAAACACACACACACATATATATGTGTGTGTGTATATATATATATATATGCCAGCCATTTTTCAGTTATGTCTGATGCTTTATGACCCCATTTGGGGTTTTCTCCGATATAAAAGATATTGGAGTGATTTGCCATTTTCTTCTGTAGCTCATTTTGCATATGAGGAAACTGAGGTAAGAAGGATTAAGTGACTTGCCCAGGCGCATAGAGCTAGTAAGTGACTGAGACTGGACTTGAACTTAGGCTCTAAACTTGGTGTTCTCTATACTGTGCCACCTAGGTGTGTATGTATGTGTATAATATATATATATAAATATACATACATATATAATACATATTTATATTTATATATACACATATAAAATATATGTATTTTATGTATGCACATGTATATGTGCACACATATAATATGTGTAAATGATTGAGGGCAGATTTGAACTTGGGGTCCAAACTTGGTGCTCTCTACACTGTGCCATCCAGATGTGTGATGTAATATATATATATATATATATATACACACACACATATATATATACATATACATATACATATATTATGTGTGTGTACATATGTACATTTGTGTATGCATATATGTGTATATATACATGAATAGACACAAAACATGTAATTTTATGTGTGATATGTGTGCATGTGTAATATACATGCGTATGTGTGTTTATATATGTATACATACATATACACCTATCTATCTATCTAACCATTTATCTATTTTTGGTTGTCCTTAAACTTCCTTATTTGTCAGCCCCTCTTTTTCATTCTAGTACTCCTAATACTATCCTTAAAATAATTGTGTCAGAATTTTGTCTTCACCCTCCATTACCTATTATTTTTGCTCTCTTCTGTATATGTCTTTTTTTAAGTCTAATCTGGTCAGTAAGTTCCTTTGGGTATTCAATGGTTATTTCTTTACCAAATTTCCCTCACCTTTTCCCCCCTCTTCAAAACTGATTTATTTGTGATATCATAATTTTATTCTTGGGTATTTTCCATCCCTCTTTGGCTAACTAAAACTGTAGAGTTTCATTGCCTGAGATTTTACCCATTTTTTCTCTGATGTTTTAAAGTGTATATCCTCCAAAAATTTAGGGTGTATGGCAGGCGATGGTCAGTGTTTTTCTTCTTACCTCTTACAAATTGTAATATGGTTCAGTTTCTTCCTTACAACATTCTCATCATTTCTATTTCAGCAACTGAGTCTTACTTGTTAAGAATCAAGTCCTGAAGAGAATTCATTGTCTTGCTTCTTTCCCTTGAGAAAAATGAAGTTATTATTGAAGCAAGCCAAGAAAATATCACTTGTTTTGCTTCTGATAGAGAAGATGTCCAGTGCATTGAAGTCCGTATCATTATTATATCAATCATCAGTATCAGTCAGTTGATAAATATTAAATATCTACAGTATACAAGGTTCTGTGCTAAACTTGGGATACAAAAAAATAAAAATAATGGTACCGGATTTCAAAGAAATTACAATCTAATAGGAGAGGACACATAAAAAGAACTCTACATGAACAAAACAGAGCCAGAATGAATTTAACATAATTGTAACTATTTCTATTTTCTATATTTGATGACATATTTCTGCTTGTGCTTCATCCCTCAGATTTCTTTGTTATGTTTTCCTTTTCTGCTTCTTCAAGTTCCTCATATTTTTCAGTCTTCTTAATATCACTTTCCTCTTCTCTAAGGCCCCCATTATTTTAAGAACTCTTGTGCCTTTTAAATAAGGTATGCCTTCCCACAATGATGCTCTAGCCATGGTTCCCATCCTACCAAGTCAAATTTATTTCACTGCAGTAGGATCACTAGTTCATCTTGCTTGTTACTTATACTCACTACATACATATATTTGAACACTTCTGAAGCTGCAGGCTTTATTGCTGGCTTCTTTGCTGCATCTTGTCTCCTGTGAATTTCCAGTTGCTTCTGTTGCTATTCTTTTTCCCTATGTTTTAGCTATTCTTTTTGGTATCTAACTCTCGGAATGTACACATACAGTGTTCCCCTCACATCCCCCTTACTTTTCTATTTAAGAACTTTCTTTATTAATTGTTTAAGACTGCAGGCAAAAAATTTTGTACTCATTCTTATTTTCTCCCCCACTTTTAAAAATATTTTTATTTAAAATTTTGAGTTCAGAATTCTTACTTTACCTCTTCTTTAGATATACTTAAAGTTTTGAGTTAGATATAGAATGTACAATTATGTGAAGCATTTCCATAGCCCTGATTTTGTATAAGAAAATTCATATAAAAACCAAGTGAATAATACCATACTTGTCTGTGTTCAATGAATGTCATTTCTTTCTCCAAATATAAACAGCATGTCTCATCATTAGTCCTTTGGGATTCTCTTGTATTATTTTATTGCTGAGAACATCTAAGTCATTCACAACTCTTCATTGGATAATATTGCTACTACTGTGTACAACATTCTCCTGGTTCTGTTCATTTCACTATGTATCAGTTCATATAAGTCTTTCCAAGTATCTGAAATTATTTCTTATAGCACATTCTTATAGGCATTTCATATAGTACAGAACAATAATATTACATTATAATCATTCCACCACTTGTTTAGCCATTCCTCCATTGATGGGCATTCCTTTGGTTTCTTACATACTTAGCCACCACAAAAGAGCTCTTTTTGTTTAAATGAGTTCTTTACTCTCTGCCCTTTTTATGTCTCTGGGATATAGACCTAGTAGTGGTATTGTTGAATCAAAATGTGGGTAAAATTTTGTAGTCCTGTGGTCATATTTCCAAATTGCTCTTCATTATGGTTGGATCAGTTTACAACTCCAGGAACAATAAATTAGCATCTTAGTTTTGTCATATCCCTTCAAATATCTATTATTTTTCTTTTTTTTTTATCATATTAGCCACTCTGGCAGAAATGATAACTCAGACTTGTTTTACTTTGCATTTCTGTGATCAGAAGTGATTTAGAGCATTTTCTCATATGACTATAGCTAGCTTTGATTTCTTTCTTTGAAAACTGCCTGCTCATATCCTTTGATCATTTATCAATTGGGGAACAGATTTTTTTTTTAGAAATTTGACTCTCTCTTTTTATGTATATATATATGTATATATATATACATATATGAGAATAACACCTTTATTAGAGTTATTTATTGGAAAAAAGTTTTGTTTCCTGTTTTCATTATAATTTTAATTGCATTGGTTTTATTTGTGAAAAAAACTTTTAATTTTATATAATCCCAATTATCTGTTTTATATTTTATAATGCTCTCTATATTTTTTGGTCCTAAAATTTTCCTTTATCCATAAATCTGACAGGTAAACTATTACAAGTTCTCTTCATTTGCTTATGGTATCATCCTTTAGGTGTAAATAATGTACCCATTTTCACCTTATCTTGCTATATACTATGACATGTTCTACTATACCTAGTTTGTGACACTGTTTTCCAGTTTTCCCAGCAGATTTTATTCCAGTAATGAGCTTTTACTCCAAAAGCTTGGATCTTTGGTTTTACCATTTATTAGATTATTGTGGTCATTTACTATACAGTAATTTGTATCTAATCTATTCCATTCATCCACCACTCTATTTATTAGCCAGTACCAGATTGTTTTGCTAATTGCCACTTTTTAATACAGTTTGAAATCTGGTATGCTAGAGCAGAACCAGGAGATCGTTGTACACGGCAACAACAGTACTATATGAGGATCAGTTCTAATGGACATGACTCTCTTCAACAATGAAATGCTTCAAACCAATTACAATTGTTCAGTGAAGAAGGCCATATACACCCAGAGAGAGGGATGTGAAATGTGGACCACAACATAACATTTTCATGTTCTCTATTGATGTTTGCTTACACTGTATTTCCTTTATCGGATTATTCTCTCTTATAGATATGATTTCTCCTGAACAAAAAAATGATGTGTGGCAATAACTATACAATATATTCGATTTAAGTTTTCTAACATAATTATCATGTAGTGGATATCCTGCTATCTAGAGGAGGGGTAGGGAGTAGGGGGGGAAAATTTGTAACAGAAAAACTTTGTAAGGGTTAATTTTTAGAAATTACCCATACATATGTTTTGCAAATAAAAAGTATTAATAAATTAAAAAAAAGAAATCTGGTATGCTAGAATACCCCCTTTAGCATTTTTTTCATCAATTCCCTTGATATCCTTGAGATTTTGTTCTTCCAGGTGAATTTTGTTATTATTTTTCTTGTTCTATAAAGTAATTTTTGATAGTTCAATTGGTATGACAGTGAATAAATAAATTAATATAGGTTGACTTATAATGCTTATTATATTACCTGTGTCAATCCATGAGCAATCAACATTTTTTCCAATTGTGTAGTTCTGACTGTGTGAAAAGTGTTTTAGAACTATTAATTTAGTTCCTGGATCTGTTCTAGCAGGTAGACTCGCAAATATTTCATATTGTCTACAGTTGTTTTAAATGGGAATTTTTTTTCTATCACTTCCTTCTAGATTTTGTTAACAATGTATAGAAATGCTGATAATTTATGTAGGTTTATTCTTTACCCTGAAACTTTGCTGAAGTTGTTAATAATTTCAAGCATTTTTTTAATTTGATTCTCTAAGATTTTCTAAGCATAATATTAAATCATATGCAAAAAGTGATAGTTATAATTCCTTGTTTTTTATTCAAATTTCTTTAAGTTCTTTTTCTTTTCTTATTGCTATAGTTAAAATTTCTAGTATCACGGAAAATAACAGTGGTGATAATGGGCAGTCTTGTTTCATTTCTGATTATTTTGGGAAGGCCTCTCACTTGCATTACAAATGATGCTTTCTTATGGTTTTGATTCTTCCAAGTTTGAGTATCAGCATCATATTTGTGTCATAAACAGAACTTGGTAGGATTCCTTCTTCACCTATTTTTTCCAAATAGTTTATATAGCACTGGGATTTGTTCTTTAAATGTTTGGTAGAATTCTTTTGTAAATCCATTTGGTCCTGGGGATTTCTTCTTAGGAAGTTCATTCATGGCTTATTTAATTTCTTTTTCCTAAGATTAGATTATTTAAGTATTTTATTTCCTTTTCAGTTAATTTGGACAATTTATATATATTTTTGATATTCAACCATTTCATTTATATTGTCACTTTGGGTCATATAATTGGCCAAAAAACTAACAATTGTCTTAACCTATGGTTCATTGGTGATGAATTCACTCCCTTCATTTCTGATGACTAGTAATTTGGTTTTCTTCTTTCCTTTTTTAAAATCAGATTTACCAAATTAATTTATTTTTATTTTTCTTCTTCATAAAATCAGCTTTTTTTAGTTATTTGTTCAGTGCATTTCTTTCTTTGTTTTATTAATCCTTCAATTTTTTAGGATTTTCAACTTGGTGTTTAATTGAGGGCTGTCAATTTGTTATTTTTCTAGATTTTTTTTTAGTTGCATGCCCAATTTGTTGATCTGCTCTTTCTATGTTGATTGATATAATAAAGCAGATATATAAAATTCCTCCTAAATTCATCACATATATTTTGTATATCAATTCATTGTTGTCATTTTAAAAATGAAATTATAAATTGTTTCTGTGATTTGTTCTTTGACCCACTTGTTTTTAGAATTAGATTTTTAGCTACCAATTAATTTTAAATTTTTCCATTATCCATTAGCAAATGTAATTTTTACTGAATCATGACCTGAAAAGGATGCATTTATTATTTCTACTCTTCTGCATTTTTTGAGATCCTAATATATAGTTGGTTTTTATGGAAATATACAACTGAGAAAAAGATATATTTCTTTCTAGTCTTATTGAACTAAGCCTTTTAACAAAAAAAAATTTATTTTTCAACAATTACATTTAAAAAACATTTTAAACATATATTTTTAAATTTTGAGTTTTAAATTGTCTCTCCACTTCTGCATTCTCCTCATTGAAAAGGCAACAATTTGAAATAGGGTATACTTATATAGTCATGCAAAAATAATTCCATATTAGTCATGTTGTAAAGAAAATACAAACAAAAAAAGTCATCAAGAAAAATAAAGTTTTTAAAATGTCTGCTTCAATCTGTATTCATATACTATCAGTCCTTTGCTTAGAGATGGATAGCATTTTTCATTATAAATCCTTCAGAGTTGTCTTGTGTCATTGTATGGCTGAGAATAATTAACCACTCACAACTGATTATCTAACAATATTGATGATAATTTGTACACAATACATTTCATTTTGCATTAGTTCTTTGTAAGTCTTTCCAGCTTATTCTTAAAGAATCCTACTCATCATTTCTTATATCATAATATTATTCCATCACGTTCACATAGCAAAATTGGGTCAGTCATTCCCCAATTGATAGGCATCTTCCCAAATTCTAACTCATTGCCACCAGAAAAGAGCTGCAATAAATATTCTCAAACATATATGTCCCTCTCCCTTTCTTTTTAAAATATTTTTGGTTACAGACCTAGTAGTGGCATTTTAGGTCTAAGGGTATGCACAGTTTTATTGTCCTTTGGGCATTGGGCATAGTTCAAAATTGCTTCAAAGGTTCTTGAACTAGTCATTCTATAACTCTATCCCATATCAAGGGGCCCTCATTAACATATTTTAAAGTATGAAATAGAAATCCCAATTCTTTTCTCAGATTCCTAATAAGGAACTTTTAAAAATCAAAGCAAAGTACATTCAATGTTAACTTGTTATCACCACCAATTTAAATTTGTTGTGTTACTTGTATTCATGCTTCTCAGGGACTGTCAGAGCAAGGATTTAGCAGTGGAATATCTTGGCAGTCTAGTGATTTTGTACAAAGTGAAATGTAAAGCATTCAATATTTTTAAAAAATAGTGAAAAGCTAAAGCAACTATTTTGACAACATCCCACCAAATATCATTTTGTTCTTTCTGAAACAAGTCATAATGTGCCACATCATTAAGTACTTCTGGATTGTAACTCTTGATGTCTATAATAAATACATTTATTAGGTCTTTTTTAAAAACTCCAGCAAGGTAATGACAATATATACCTCAAGTGGTATGATGCACAGATAAGGCTCTAAGGGTATTTAAGGGAGATAGTAATCAGTTAAAGAGAAACAAGGTATTTTTCTTTATAAAAACAACAAAAAATATTAATTCCAAACTTATAAGCATGAGGACCTGTGTGCGCACACGCACACACACACACACACACACACACAGATACTCAAACACACAAACACATCTATATGCCAGAAAAGAGGACCTGTGTCCATAAAATACAGTCCGATTTATGAAAATGACAAATTATTTTATACTCAATGAATATATCCTAGCTTTCTCACCCTGGAATATTAAATAAAAACAAAGAAACAAACAAAAACATATAAATAATTTTTCATCATAATTTTTTCATTATAATTTTTCTCCACTCTCTTACTCCTTTCAACCAGCCTTCATATGGAATAAATCCTGTGGAGAAGGGACTGGCTACATCCACAAACAACTAAGCAATAGAGCCTACCTACTTGTAATATTAAATCATCCTAAGGGAGAAATATGAAGTGACTGTGCTATGTTCATCAAACCATGACTACTTAGCTCCAACACCTTAGATATAGTGATAACCCAATAGTGGAAGACCAAGAGCTTTTTTTTTCCCCACTTCTTCCCCTAACTGCTCCCCCACAGAAGTGATCATGATCCCAGCCTAGCCACCATAGCCATCATCAATAGAATTAACTCTTATGGAGTTGTAATTATCAACTGCTTTTCTAATCCCTTCTTCCACAGCAGTCACCATTACTGAAGCCCCAGAAAAAAAATGCCCCCAAATCCTTGGCACTATCAAATTATTCCACACTTGAAATGGATAAAATTGTTATCAATGGAAAGATATTAATGTAGATACATGATTATTTGATTTGCCAAAGAAGGGGTCTTTTCATCTGACTAGCAGTGGAGACCTCTTATAAGTATGTATTGTCTCCCTCTTATCAGAACATGTGCTCATCAAGAGAAGGGATTGACTGTCTTGCTTTTCTATTTATAGCCACAGAACTTAGCATAATGCTTTGTACGTAGTAATATTTTTTGACTCATTCGTTCATTCACTCAAATTCCTATTTCAAGTCCAATTTTGTCTATAACTGTTATTATGGAGCATCTGAGAAGTATTGTGATATTCTTGTAGAAAATGAACCTTTTGTTGTCTCCCACAGGGACACAAATATAATTATTTGGAAGTTGGTATTTAATTTCTTATAATGTATTGCTGCATTTATTCTTCTAGCATTGACTAGCTGAAATATTTTTAAAATGGATATTTTAAAGAGTATAACACTTAACAATGTAATTACATTATGATAATTTCAAAATTAATCACCACATTCATGTCATATATCAGAAACTCTAAATATGCATCAATTTCCTGGAATATTTCAAATTAAAAATCTCATTGGCACTTTAATAGCACCTCTAAGGACAGAAAAGCAGTTTTTTTTTCAGAAAGCATCTGCAACATCATATTATCTTCAGATTATTATCTAAAGAAATTTATTAAAGGAAGAAGAAATAGGGAGCACAGTAAAGAATTAGAATAAAATCAAAAAAGGGGAGAGGAAATCAGGGGAAAAAATATCAATTAGATCCCAAAGAAGAGATGAGGACAGGTCTGATTAATTTAAGTAATTATCTTTACCCTCTGCTTTGTTTTTGCTGTGCAGACATGGTTGGAGCAAACTCTATTCCCAGAAATCACCCCATGGAATGGAACAGCTAGGTCATTCTTGCCAAATTGTTTGGAAATTGGCACTGAGCAATAGTCAGACTTAAGCTGGAAATCTGTGATGATACCCACTGGGTTTTAATAGCAGTTATCTTTGGACTTCCATTTGGTAAAGCTTGTATTCATGTTCACTAGGCTATACACAAGTCCTTCTGAATTTCTGGCCCCTTACATCTCCTTCCACACAGAGAAAAAATTCAGTTTTCAAATGCTAACATGCTCAATGGTTAGATATGTTTTAATGATGATGTGCTGATCAGATGGATTTTATTTGTTCAATTAAACTATTGACCTTTCTCAACTGATTTTGTGTGTAAAAGTTGAGGCTCAACAAGCAATAGGAACAAGTCACTTATTAACAGGATTAATGCAATCACTCAATTTCTCCACTTTTACAAGAAGATGGGGTTAATCACAAAATCATATAACCCTTTAAAACGTGCTATAATCAAACATGCAAAAGAAATTGGTGAAGAAGCACGTGCTTACTTCAAAGAAAAGAGAGAGCTTGCTTCAAAGCAGGAAAAACCTGCATTCAAGTTCCATCTCTGATATATACTTTGGCAAAATACTTAAAACTCTCTAAATTTTGACCAAATCTCTAAAACCCTAAGCTTCCAGGAAAGTATTGGCTCATACTGATACAGGATATTTCATTCCTCATTCCATTCCAAGGAATTCACAGTCCCTTATCCCTATTTAAAAAATCAGTACAACCAATCAAAGTTACTTCATAACAATATACTTTTAAATTTGTGAATTTCAATTCTTAAATTGTAAAATATTTTCAATCATTCATTCAAATTTGCATCAAGATTCTTTATTCACTTTTCCAGTTTCCTGGCTGTTTTTCATCTTTTGATTCTGCTTTTTTTTTTCTACTTTGCTTTATTTCCTAAAGGTCCTTTTGATTCCTTCATATTCATTGTACTTGCTTATCTTAATTCCATTATGCTTTCTGATTATATTAAGATATCACAATTCATTTAACTATTCCATTGTTGTTAGGCCTTTAGGTTACTTCAAGTTTTAAGCTATTTCAAATATACTGCTATAAAAATCTTTGAACAAAGAGACATTTTTTGTTTGTTTTGCATAGTGCTCTTAGGGTATGTTCCCAGTTATAAAATAATTAAGTAATCTGGAATGCTTATTTTTATGACTTTTCTTGCAAATGTCAGCTTAGATGTTACTTTTCTGAATCATTTTTGGTCCCCATCCCCATCTGTTAGCACCCTTACTTAAAAAGGTCAACTTGTATTTAGTTTGATATTCCTCTATATGAACATATTATCATACTTGGTGCAATATAAGCCCATTGAAAGTAGGAGGTATTTCACTTCATCTCTGTATCCTCACCACTTAGAGGAGTTACTTGTTCATTAGTAGGGACTTAATAAACATTTATTAATTGATATTGCCAGATCCCATTCAAGAAGATACAAAGAGCTTATAGTTCTACCAATAATTAGTGTATATATCAGTTTATTCACAACTTCCTCATATAGACTTCTGTTACTTTTAATTGTTTTATCTAACTTGGTGGGCAATGAGGAAAAAACTCAACTTTTAAAAATTTGTATCTATATGATTATTATGAGGATAAATGTTTTAAGTGATTATTAACAATTTTTGTTTCCTCTTTTGAAACCTGCCTGTTTAATACTTGTTTTGTCTCTCTTAAATTGACAGAGATGATAAAAATATTTAAATAATTATTTTGGGAGGAGGAAGGAAAAGTCAGGTACACAGATGCATTATTTCTGAAACTGAATTGGCTAAACCATTCTGTAATAATATTTTGGCAAGATCATAATATGGTTACTAAATATTAATATACCCTTTTAATCAACCAGTAAACATTTAAGTGCCTACTATGTGCCAAGCACTGTGCTAAGTTCTGAGGATGCCAAAAGAGGTAAAAGACAGTCCCTGCCTTCCAGGAGCTTACAATCTAAAAGGGGGAGACAATATGCAAATGAAAATACAAAGCAAACTATATACAGGAAAAATAGGAAATAAGTAAGGCACTGGAATTAAGAAAAAATGGGCTAAGGTTCCCTTTTGTCTAGAGATGCCACTGATAATTAAATTATTTTAAATTAAATAAATAAATTAAATTAAATTAAATTTCAATATATACTAATATTTATAGTAATGTTGTTTGGGGTACTAGAAAATAACTAGACCTCATATAGATGTCTAATCATTGGAGGAATCAATTGGAAGAGTAACTAAACAAATTATATAAATGTAATGGAATATTATTATGAGCACTGAAAAATATGAAGGATAAAAAGAAGCACAAGAAATCTTATAGAAACATAATGTAAAGTAATCAGAAAGGAAATAACATGTACAATAGTTTGAATTATGTAAATGAAAAATCAACAAAAATAAATGCAATTCTATCTAATTATAATGAATAAGTATGTTCAAAAGAAGAGGTGAAAAAATATATCACTCTTCATTGGAAAGCAAGGGAGTATGGGGGTGAAACACATCACATATAGTCAGACTAGATTAAATTTGTAGAACTAGCTTTTTCCTTTTTATTATTTATCCTTTGCTACAAGGGATAGCTCTTTAGGCAGAGAAGAGGAGAAGGATATGTTTTTAAATGAAGCTAAAATAAAAACAAAAGATTAACAATTAAAAATAAAATTTTAAAAATTGTCTCTGCTTATTCTTATACTATTTAATTCATTGTGGATCAGGAGTGACTTTTGCAAGTTTTCCTTAACAGTTCCTTATATATTTTAGATGTCAAATTTTATCTTTATTCATCACATAATATTCCCTCAATCTGATCTTTTTAAAAAAAATCTTATGGCTTTCTATTGTTGTTTCAATTCCCTAGTCAGTCTTCTCTTTCTTGTTACCATGTAGAGTCCTATGAATAGGATATGTGAGAGTTTAGTCTTTTGTGTTCAGTGACTGAGTAAAATTAATCATGTAATCTATGCTTCAAAATATTTCTCTCTTTTATTCTGTTCTATTTTCTTTTGTATCAAATGAAAAAAGTACAACACTTTGGGAGGAAGATCACTGAACTAGCAGTCAAGAAACTGGGTTTCTAGTCCTGGTTTTGCCACTAGATAAGGGACATTCGTCAAGTGCCTTAACCTATGAGAGTCTTGGTTATATTATTTAAAAGGAAAAAAATAGCTACAGATGTAGATAGAGATATAGATTGTAGATATATAGATATCTGTCTATATCTTTATCTAGCTATCTATCTTTTTGTATGTATGTGTATAGATAGATAGATAGATAGATAGATAGATAGATAGATAGATAGATAGATAATGTCTCGAAACCATCAAGGTCTCTTGAAACACTAAAAGTCTATAGGTCTTTTTTGTCATCAATATCAGTCCCTCTCATCATTTCTAAAACCATACTCTCTTTTCTTCTTTAACGTCCTCCTACCAGAGGTTCACTATCCTGTTCTGTAAATCTGCTGATGTTCCTCCCATTCTGCCCAATTTTTCACTTAATCCTACAGACTCAAAGAGCAATTGTCCTATTTCCCTTCTCCAGTTAAATACCCAATTTCTTGAACAGTCTTTTACTATTGCTTCTACTTCCCTACCAGGGCTACTGCAATCTGGCTTCTCTCAGTCACTAAGGTCACTGCCCCTTACATTCACTAAAAATTTCAGTGATTCCCTGTTGCCTGTAGGTTAAATATAAATGGTATTGTTTAGCTTTTAAGGCTCTTCACAACTTGGATCCAATCTATCTTTCCATCTTTGTAGTATATCACACCTCCCTCCAGAATTTCATAATCTAAACTGACCATCATTTCTCTGCTAATTTATCTCTTGTTTATTAGTAATTTTCCATGCCTCAAATATATTTTCTCCCTCCTTGTCCCCCACTTCATAGAAACTCTCTGTTCCTTCAAGAAACCAATCAAACATCACATCCAGAGTAGTCTTTGGGGAATTCCCCTCAATTGTTAATGCAATTTCTCCCATAAAGATCTTGTCTTTAATTACTTATAAATTATATTAACACAAATTATCCTGTATATATTGCATATATAATTTAGGAACTATATTGATGTTATCTTTGAACTTCCATTTAGTAAAGTTTTTCACCACAATGCATGCAAGAACCTGACTAGGCTGTCTGAATTTTTTGGCCCCTTACATCTTCTTCCACACAGAGGAAAAATTCATTCGGCAAATACCAATATATTCAAAAGTAAGATATGTTTTAAAGATGATAGGCATTTTATATATACAATTTTGTTTTGTTATTTCATTATTTGTGTACTTGTACAAAATACATAGTATTTTATTTGATATCAAGTGGATAATTGATGTTTGGTTTGTTAGGTGTTTGAGTAGATCATTGATTGTTGATTGACTAATTGATGTTGTTTTGTCCATTAAGATTTTTTTGGAGGATTGAAGTACTCCCACAGCTTACTTATTGTGTACTTTTCCTATATTATTTCATATTACTTTCCTTCATGTCCTTTGCATTCTTGTCAAATCAGTTTGCTAATTATTTCCTGTTTGTAATATTCCATTTCCTGCCGCTGTGCATTTGGATGCTTAGCTCACCATGCCTGGAATATTCATCCTCCTCACTTCTATTACTTGCAATTATTAGTTTTATTTAAAGAAATGTCTTAGGAAGTGATCAAGTGATCGGAGAAGTGATGAAATGCCTCCTCCTACAAAAGGCCCTTTAAGATTTTTCCCACTTGTTAGCATTCTCTGGATCTAAGGAACTAGGTGGCACAATGAAGAGAGTATTCTGGACTAAGTTAGGAAGACCTGAGTTAAAATTTGGCCTCAAACACTAGCTGTTTGACTCTGGGCAAGTCATTTAATCTCTAATTTGCCTCATTTTACTCAAATGTGAAATGAGAATAATGGCAGCAACTACTTTACAGGGTTATTATAAAAATATAGTGATATAGTATTCATAAAGTGCTTAGTTTTGGCCCTGACACACAATAGATACTTCATCAATTATTCCCTCATTTCATTTTGAAATCATTTTTTTATTATTTTGGTTTTACTTTTCATTTACTCATCTGGATGGATTTTGTATCACCGCCCCCTCCAAAAAAAAAATAGAATGCAAGCCTTTTAAAGCTGGGAACTATTTAATTGTTGTCTTTTATTTACTGAATTCAAACTATAGTAGGAAATTAACATGTACTTTTTTAATCAATTAAATCCATATTAAATAAATACCAGGAAAAAATGTACAATATAGCAGTCCCCTTAAGTAGCCCTGAGGTTTTTAGGAAGGAAATGGTACAGATATTGAGCTTGAATATGGAATCACGGAGAACTAGAGAGAGGTGCTATTTACAATTTTGTTTTTCCTTTTGAAGCCAGAATTTAAGCTTACACTACCAAATAAATGAGAGCTTTAAACCCAAGGGAATTCCAAAGACAGGGGGAAGAGCTTTGAAGAGGAAGATGAATTTGTCCCTGAGATCCCAATTTGTTGCAATTTCAAACATTTTATTTAGCCCTCAGGAAAGAGAAAATGATGCATTGCAACTGTCAAATTCAAAAAAAAGCAACACAACTACTTCACTTTCTTTTCTAATTCTTTTTTTTTTGAGGAGAGGTGAAGGTACAAAGTACTAATTTCAGATCAAGGTAATGAGGAAAATCATTTAAAATTACACGTAAATAATCACAAATAATTTGATGGTTGATGGCATCTTGCAAATGTAACCATGGACACCATGGAATAAGGATGGTAGCCATGGAAATATTCAACACCCTCAGGTTCTCAATACTTTGTCTTGAACAATCATAATAATCAGGTATAAGTGTAAACTAGCAGAACATGTGAAGTAGTCCGATGGACACAGAGAGTAGTTATATTGAGGTCAGCCAACTGGTAAAGGAGAATCTCAATATACAAGTTGCTTATTGATATTTCATCACCCATAGTGATGAAACTCACTTTTCTTGAGTATAAAATGCTTCTGTCTACACAGCCATACAAAGGTAAAGTATTTAGCCATTATCTAGCTATTGCAAAATTTGTCCAGACACCCCTAGATACTTTCCATGGTTCAACCATCCAATCAATAAACATTTATTGGTCACCAGCTATGTGCCAAGCACTGGGGATTCGAAGAGAAAGCATTTCAGATAGCAGAAATATCAAATGATCACTTTGACTCTCTAATAAAGTCACTCAGAGAAGTTAACTAAATTTACTAGGGCATGAGGCAGCTTTCACTGTTAATCCTGATGGTATTGTGGAAAGACATTACTGAAGTTAAGTCTCACTTTTGGCACAAATGAGCTATGTTATGATGGAAAAGTCACTTCAATCTTTTAGGCTTTTTTCTTCCTCTAAAAGAAAGAGGTAGTTAGACTATATTACTTCTAAAATTCCTTCCAGCTCAGACACTCTTTGCTTGATTGAGATAGAAGTGATGCTGTACTCATGTCCTCCTTCAAAAACAGGAGAAAACAGGAAATAATCACATATCACTAATATCACACAGAGATCACACATAAACCAATGGAGCCAAAGGAAATCAAGTTATTCCTGGATTTAAACTCCAGGACTAAAACAACAACTACTACCATTACACACACCCACACACAATTCCATAACTTTATTGTTTTGTTTGTTCTTTGTTTGATTTTCAGAGTAAGGAACAACAAAGGTAGAGACAAAGAGCAAGAGGGCTAGAGCTAGGAAGGCAAAGAAAAAAAAAGGGAGGAGAGAGAAGAGGGGAAAGATTAAGTGAGAGAGAGAGACAGAGAGACAGAGAGAGAGAGAGAGAGAGAAGGAGGGAGGGAGGAAGAGAGGAGGGAGAAAGAGATAGAGACAGAGCCACAGAGAGCGAGACAGAGCAAAAGAAAAGGAGAGAAAAAACAAAATAGGGAGGGGAGAGAGAGAGAGAGAGAGAGAGAGAGAGAGAGAGAGAGAGAGAGAGAGAGAGAGAGAGAGAGAGAGAGAGAGAGAGAGAGAGAGAGAGAGAGAAAGAGAGAGGAGAGTGGAGTGAAAGGAAGAAGTGAAGGAGGGAGGAAGAGACAGAAACACAGAGGTAGAGACAGAGATAGACTGAGACAGAGAGACAAAAGGAAGAAGAGAGAGAGAGACTGAAATAGAGAATCAGAGAGAGAGATAGAAACATGCATAGTATGAATGGGAATTAACAGTGTTTGGTATAGGTAGGTTCTTCTATAATCTTAATCTATTAAGACTCACAGAGACAATGACAAAATGCTCAATGTAGGAGAAACAGTGGTGAATATTAAGAGGGTTATTACAGGTTTGGAATTTCAAAAGTAAACTTCTTGAGGGGAGAGGCCATGTTTTTGCATTTCTTTGCTTCTCCAACACTATAGTTTGCTGAGCCCTCCTGGAAAAAGAGTGTTTTTAGGGCAAGGGAAACAATGCAGTGACATAATTAAATACATATTGTGTCAGGCACAAGGGTAGCTCAGGAAATGGTTGGTTGTTGTCTAAAGCTGAATTTGAACTCAGATCTTCCTGACTCCTGGATCTATCCTGAGTATCTAGCTGGCCCAGCAAGTATTTATATAAAATGTTAATATTTGCTGCATATTTTACGTATGTTATTTTATCTAATCTCAATATTAACTCTGTGCTACCCATCTGTATTTGACAGATGTGAAAAGTGAAATATAGAGATTAAGTGACGGCCAGGATCACATAGCTAGTAATAGTCTGGGGTGAGATTCAAACTAAAGTCTTCCTCAGTCCAGCATGCTGTAGACCATATCATATTGGCTCTTTTGGAAAAGACGTCAGTGGACATGTAATCTACCCCATATATAAACAGAGATCTCTCTATAACGTACCTGATAAGTGATCATTCAGTCTTTGCTTAGAGAACTCCAATAAGAAGAAACTCATTACATACTGGAGCAATTCATTCCACTTTTGGATAACAACTAGAAGGATTTTTTTTCTTCCTTCCTTTATATAATATTTTATGTTTTATAAAATACTTTTTACATGGTAGATAGAGATTTTAATTTAAAATCAGGGAGACCTGTGTACAAATCCTGCCTCCACTACCAGCTGTGGGATTCTGGCCATATCACTACAATGTCATTTTCCACATACATATGGATTATTATGTAACATACTCACAAAGGTGTTAGGAGGATCAAATGAGATATATACCTAAAATGCTTGGAAACCTTAAATAACGACATAAATGGTAGCTATTATTATCTTATTTGAGTCATATAATCTTAAGAGGGGAGAAGTACAAGTATTATTAGCCCCAGAAATTGTGATGTAATACTGTGGGAGAAATTGAAATAGTACTTACAGATTGGAGATAGTTAATATTTTATTGATGATAATGGAGAGTTTAGAATCCATATCTATGGGTGGGATGGAATGAGACACCTGTTTCAAAGCACCCAGTCCCTGAAAGTTAGACTGGCAGCCATTAGCCAGCCTTCTGGATCTCAAAGTATCTAGCAATTAGTGTTTGCTCCAAGGACTCTTATAGGGCTGCTGGTGCTTGGAGGAACAAAGAGCTCAAGAGGCAGAAGGAGGGGTTGGGGACTGAGGGAATTGGAGTTCCAGGAAAGGACTATCCATTTAGTTCTGACAGGTTGGGAGTATAAAAGAAGGATCATAAATTCTGATAGCTAGGAGACACTGAGTCTGAAGCCAAAAAGATAAGGGGTATGCCTAGGTATTTGAGATAGGCCATCTTGAGGTTTTATGACTCTTTGGATTGTCAGCAGCCATTGCTCTGCAGCCCAATTATTCCTGATGGTCAAAAATGGGGGGGGGGTTGCTACCAAGGCAAAACAATTAAGGGAAACTGAAACAAAACAGTTGAGGGAAACTGAGACATGGGAACTGTGACACAACAGTGATTGCTCAAGATTGCACAGCATGTGAGCAGCAAACCTGAATCTCCAAATCAGATCTTCTCATTCCAAGTAGAGTGAGACCTTCCCTTCTGACTAATCAGTAAACATTTATTTCATAATTTTTATGTATCATGTATATAACACACATCTACACTCACCCGTACTCCACAACTACACACACACACACACACACACACACACACACACACACACACAATGGACTTTAGAAAGGGAGAATTTATTAGCAGCTCAAGGAACTCCATCTTCACTGGAATCAGTATTATTTTCCCTTTCTTTTTCAAATGTGTATGACTGATTAGATTAACTGTATGCTTCTTGAGGGCAAAAAAGGGGGGATGTCCATATTCATTCAGTGTGCATCCTTCCATACCCTTCTCAATAATCATTAAAGAGTAACAATGCATTTTAATTGGTCTACTTTAGAAACATCAGATGAACTTATTCTGCTAATTAATTGGCTGATCTCATATTTCACTTATTTTGTCAGGTTATTATTTCTCCCTTTAGGGCTCTAGAAAACAGCACTGACAGTTCAAATATTTCTTCTTTAATTATACAGACTTATATTTAACGTAATCTTATTGTAATTATTATAATATAACTTTTACTGAGCACCAGGCATATCATAGGAGCAGCTAAGATGAGAGCATTTATCTTGTCCCCTTCCCAACTTATACTTTGATTCAGTGCTCAATATTCAGCTGAAAGTATACTTAGGCTGGCAGAGGACATTCCCCAATTAGTTTTAATTGGTGAAGCATTAATCCAGTTTTATGAGAGTGGTCCATAAACATTTTATAACATTGGATTAGGCTTCTTTTTGACCAGCCAAATATTATTCAGTCAATTGATCTAACCTGTCTCCTCTGATAGTTTCTGTTATTTTCAGATATAGATTAATTTCAGATATAGAAAATCCATACACAAAATAGTCTCACTTGCCTATATTTATGTCTAAAATATATTTATTTCCTTATAATTAACATGAAACTGTAGTTCTTTTAGGCACTTATATTTCTTTTTTGTAGTATGGTTATTTGTGTGTATTTCATATGGGTATTTCATTTGTGTATATATTCATTTCAACCATTATAAGGTGCTAGCTAGAGGAGAGGAGGGCTAATTTGACCTTATGTCACAGTTTCTTGCATAATGCTTTGCATTTGTTATGTTACCTTTGAATAAAGGAATTCAAACTAATTAATTATGACAATTATTTGATTCTAGCCCCAGTTTCAAAGATTGGATTGGTCACATTGAAACATTGGATCATTCTTCCTAGCCATGATAGAAGAGAAGACTTTCTTCTCTTAAACATCCATATCTTGGGGTGGAGTTAAGATGGCAGAGAGTAGACAGGTCTTTGAAGTCTTCCTGGCTTCCCTCAGATCAATATCATATGAATACTCTGAACTGGTTTTGGAGTAACAGAACCCACAAATATATAGAGTGTAACAAATTTCCAAAAAAATATATTTTGGAAGAATTTTAGGAAATGTCTGTTTCAATGGGACACAGGATGTGGAAGGGAGGCAGCACAGTGCTGGTGCAATGCAAGCACCCAGGGTGGAGTGATCTCCTTTCACTGGGGAAATCTACTGGGAGACTGTTATGGAAAATACAGCAGTTGTAGCTGCTCTTTCCTGGTTTAGAAGCCAGTGGAACATTAGTGAGATTTCCAATACAACTACAGAAAGCAAATAAATAGTGATCCCCTGAAGTCCAGAATAACATGGAACTTGGCCATGTTCACTCAGCACAGGAAGGAAATCAGCAGCATCAACCCCAGAGCAGTATGAAGCTATTGTCAGTCTGAAGTTGAAGCAATCTCCCCTTTAACTCAAAAGCAGACCTCAATCTCTGAAAATGAGCAAAATAAACAAAAGAGCTCTGACTATAGACAGCTTTTATGGAGACAGGGAAGAACAGACCTTAAACCCTGAGGACACTAACGGCAAAAAACATCTCCAGATGAAACCTCAAAGGGTGAAAATGAGTTGGTCTCCATCTCATAAGATTCTCTTGGAAGAATTTTTAAAAGGATCTTAAAAGACAGTTAGAAGAAAAATGGGGACTAGTAGTATTTTCTACTTTATCTGATAATTCTAAAACAGGAGCCGTTATTAAGAATCTATAGAACTAGGGTCACCTAGATAGTGCAGTGGATAGAGCAAATGGCCTTGAAGTCAGAAGGATGTGAGTTCAAATCCAGTCTGAGACACTTACTATGATATTAGACAAGTCACTTATCCCCTATTGCCTCTCTCCTGCCTACTCTGCCTAAAAAAAGAATCCAAAGTACTTACACAGAAAGAAGACTTCAAATAATCTCAGTAAGGCAGTCAGTCCATAAGCATTTGCTTAATGCATATGTATGTGTTCGGCACTGGAGGAAATATGTAGAGGCAATAAGTAGCAATTACCAAATTAGTCTAGAACGTTCCCAATGTATAGCTATATTCAAAAGTGAAATGGGATTCTACAGACATTAATCAATCACCCCTGACTAGAGATCTTCAAGCAAAAGTTGGATGACTACATTATCAGCCATGTTGTATTGGGGATGTTTCCCCAAACATATTGATTAGATTAAATTAGCATCCCTTACAATTCTGACATTCTATGATTCTCTGAACATTATGTGCAATGTGAATATCCTATCACAATTCTGCATAGATTGAAGGTGTTTAATAAATATTTCTTAGTAAAATGGTATTTTCTTCTCCTGTTAGTAACTTAATATTGGTCAAATGTATCTTTACACAATTACACAATTACATTTACAATGATAGTCCAACATTTTGATGGATCTGTGGCCTCATGAATATATTGTTTCCACTGAGTTACATCAGAACTTTTACAAGCTTTTCACTCCTGGATGATTTAAATACATGACTTCTATCAACTGCCCCTCACATGGTTGATAACCATTCTCTAGGTCTTTTCATATGTGAGGTTAAGAAAAGCTATTGGGGCTATGTATGTTATCTTTCACTTTTGATAAACACCTGGACAACTGATATCTTTTATTTTACCTCAAGCAAGTAAGTTAAACAATGATTAGCACAATAGACCTGGAGTTAGAAAGATGAGTTCAAATCTAGGCTTTGACACTCGCTGATTAAGTATACCTAGGCAACTCATATAAGCCCTGTCTCTTTCAAGGTTCCTTCTCTGCAAAATGAGGGTAATAATAGTATTTGCTTCACAGAGTGATTGTGAGGATGAAATAATATTTGTAAAGTGCTTTAAAGTTTAATGTTATATACATGCTAATTATTATTATTATTTCTTTCAGTCAAGTTTAATTATTTTAAATCATACATTCAATGAACATAAAATTGAGCAAAAATTTGACACTATCAAAATTTGCGGGACACTGGTCACACAAATTTATTTGTCACATTGATGTCAGGATGAAGGTTCTTATGCCTCTGATTTCTGATTTATTGTCTAATCAAGCTAAAATTATTTGATGGTCCACAGCCCTTTGATATATAGTTCTCTTGGCCTTCTCTTGGCCTTTAAAGTAGCAGTTTTTAATCATTTTTACCTCATGAACCCCTTTGATGAAGTCAAATTTCTGGTGAAGCCTATGGATTCTAAATAATAATGTTTTTAAATGCATTCTCATTTTCCACTAGCTGAACTGTTTTTGGACTTCTTTGCATTTTTCCATGCCATGATGCATCAGGAACTTCATCATTAAAAATTTTTGGCAATTTCCAATATGCTATTGGCCTTGGTATTTATATTTCATCAGGCACCTCTGATTAGAAAGCAGAGTCCTCCATTTTAGGAGGGGACTTAGCATAACATTTTTTTCCAGAGGCTTTGCTTTTGAATTTCTCCATTAAGCCTCTGGGCAAGTGAACTTTTTCCTTCCCTCTTAAGGCATTTTAAAAATGATATTTCTCTTTCTATCTCTTGCTGCTGGACTTTATTGGTAAGATATGTAAATGCTGATGATTTCTGTGCGTTTATTTTATGTTGTGCCATTTTGGTAAAGTTGATAATTGTTTCTAGTAATTTTTAGTTTATTCTCTAGGATTCTCTAAACATATCATTATATCATCTGCAAAGAGTGATAATTTTGTTTCTTCATTACATACTGTAATTCCTTCAATTTCATTTTCTTCTCTTCTTGCTAAAGCTAACATTTCTAGTACAATATTGAATAATAGTGGTGATAGTGAAAAACTTTATTTCAACCCTGAACTTATTGGGAATGTTTAAGCCTTTTTTGAGTTTTTTCCTTGAAGGCAGACACAATCTTTCTTTAAATTTATAATTTTATCACCAGTATTTAGCACAGTGCCTGTCACATAGGCAAATTACTTCCTAGATTCCAGGTTAAGAACTTCTGCTAGTCATGATAATTGTATAAATATGTATGCATATATTGAATTTAACATATATTTCTACCATGTTTAACATATATTAGACTACTTGCCATCTAGAAGAGGGTATGGGGGAAGAGGGAGGGGAATTGGAACCACAAGGTTTTGCAAGGGCTAATGTTGAAGAATTGTCCACACATATGTTTTGAAAAATAAAAAAACTTTAATAATAAAAAAGAACTTCTAATTCAACTATCTCTAGAGTCCAGAAAACTTACACAAATGAAATTATGCGACCCCAAAGTAAGCATTTAAATGTTCAATGCTTCTAGTAAGTCAGACAAGTTCAGTTCTGCTCTATATCAATGTTAGAAGATGATGATTCTCCTTGGGACTTTGTTATTCCAATGAAATCACAATTCCAGTAAAAATAAAATAAAAAATTGCAGTATTTCAAAGATTGGTGATTTTGTATGTGTAGGTCTTGCCTTACATGATATGAATGCTGGTTCTTGAATGACAGTCACACAAGTTTGTCAATTGGCCCATAGTCAAAGTCTTTTCAACGTGGTTCAGCTGAATGATTAGGAGTTTAATTGGTCAAGCTCTGTAGGATCCATGGTCACTTTCTCATCACGAGAAACCCTTGAAGAAATCTATTTTATAGCTTTTATGTACTGCATTATTTCCTCATAGACTCAGTTATTGATAGAGTCTCTTTCTAAAGGCACACCACTGAATCCCCTGACTGTCTGTATGAGCATAAATTAGTTTTTCTTCTTCATCCCTCTATCCCACAATGTATTCTTTCCCTTTATCACCCCTGATCAAAGTCATTACTACAAACTTTATTGCACCTCTTATGCTATGAGAAGGAAAGAAATTAGCCATGGTTCAAAAACAGAGACCATTGTTGAGGCAACAGAAAAAGAATATAGGGGTTCAGGCATCATTGAATGAATTTGAGATGAGACAGAGCCAGAGAAATCCTCAGGGAATCAAGCAATATATTTAAAGCAATTTGCAGGTCTGAAAAGGCCACATACATGATAGCTATTACCTCCCGCTGAGATTATTTCTTGTAATCCCTGACATGATAAAGAAACCATAAGTTAACTTGTTTGATGTCTATTTTTCCATTTCATAATAAAGAGAAATACTTATGAAAGTCCTTTCTGAAAAGAGGCAGACTGGGAAAACTGAATGGGATTTCAAAAGAAATGGTTCAATTAATCTGTATTGCAGATAGATTAGAATGCTCCTGTGTCCAAGTCAAGGTGAGAGTTAGATGAGATGGCACAAATCAAGAAGACAAACCATTTAATACCATTCTGAACCACAGAGGATTGTCTTATAAGAACAACTAGCTCTGTCTCTATCAACTTTTGTCCAGGGACCTGAAAGTATATCACAGACATTACCAAAACTCTCTGTGAGTTGGGGATCAAGGACAAGTATTATTTTACAGATGGGAAACCTGGCACACTAAAGCTATGCGTAAGCCAAAGTCCCATCACAAATTGATGGTCCAGCCAGAAAAAGAATGCAGGTAAAAATAATAACAATTCATTTTTTGGCCATTCTTCCTAATCATTTCCCTGATGGATCAGATTCTATTTCCCAAGGCTTCTTTTAAAGGCCAGCACTTCATTACCGGAGACCTTCCCTCCCTTTTCACTGGATGAGTGGGTATGCACAAGCTATCCATTGATCTGAATGAAGTTGTTATTATTCCAGACACCATCAAAGGGGTGGTGGGCAAAAGGAATAAACTTATTATGTTGAAATATTTTCAGGCCATGAAACAGCTGTGCTTGAAATTCACTCACCACTTCTCATGGATATTTTGTTTTAGTCTTTCCCCAGATATGTGGATTTTCAGCCTGGGGAACTTGGTCAATCCAAAATATTTTATTGAGCTTCTATTCAATAAACAGGGAACTCTGTTAGGTCCTATAAACACATGAGTAATATGGAACAATGCCCTTTGCCCTCAAGGACTTTCTGTTTTTTCCACAGTAGGTGTTCAAAATATTTTCATTTTTTTCTTGATACACTAGTGTCTTCCATACAATAGGTGTTAAAAATGCTTGTTGGATGGAAACACTGAATTAATAATTGACCAATTTATAAGAGAACTTTGTGATTCAGAGAGAATGTATTTCACCCTAAGAAATAGCTATTATATTGTTTTTCAAATGGGAAAATTATAATCTGAAAAGATAAATTGACTTGCCCAACATAATATACTTATTATCTATAATTTAAAGGTATAACTGACTATACAACGTATTCAGAAGATGATGAATTCAAATTCTGTGATACAGACAGTCAAAGACAGAGCAGTTTAGAGTAAGAAGCAGATGCCTGCAGCATGAATGGCTGGGGAAGATTTCAAGAGAAGCAGACCTTGCCTACAGTGCCTACCTAAGGATATTTGAGAGGAAGGAGAGGTGAGTAGCCAGTAGAGCACCAAGAAGTTGAAACAAACTACATAACTATAATTAAGAAAATAAATATCATCATGGCCTTTTTTTTCTTTCTGAATGCTTTTATATGGAATGTTTCCATCACTCTGAAATATGAGCATCCAGGGAAATAGAAGGATATTTTTGAAGAGCTGCAGTAAGGTGAAACAAAGAAATGGGGCATGGAGGTTCAGAGAGGGCTTAATAAGTGTAGCAGAAAGAGAGAAGAGGAAAGAAGGGGAGAAGGAGAAATAGCTTTTTATTGTTATTATTCACTATTTCAGCTCATTGCAGGCTACAAATCTGTTGGTCCAGATCTTATAGAACTATGGTTTTCTTTGTATACACTCCTAGCTGTTATCAATATTTTCATGTCGATGTATACATGTGTGTATATTTACATAAAAGTATAATCTCATAAGATATGCTTATTTACATAATGATGTGTAAGGATTTCTTTCTCTCTTTCTGTACCCATCTTTTTGTCATCTTTCTTCCTTTCTGGCTATTGCCCTATCTGTATATATTCATTAACAAGCTCAGATGATAGTTGGGTCTTAAAGTTTTAAAGAAGACTTCTAATTATTAATCAAGCTTGTCCAAAGAGTAGTATAATTTCCATAGTATTATAGATTATGACACTTTTTTAAAATCCATTGGACTTTAGATAAATAGATGAATAGATGGATGGGTGGATGGATGAATGACATAAATGATAGAAATATGGAAAGATAGAGATTGATAATATAGATAGAGATATAGGACAAAAGAAGGATAAATAAATGGATGGATAAATGGGTAGAAAGATGGATAGACAGCTAAATAATAGATGGATAAGAGGTGGAAAGAGAGACAAGAGAGAGAGAGATGACAAAGATAGATGGATGGTACAAAAATATCATCCTAGTTTTTTGACAAGGTTTTTTTTTTTTGTATATTCACTAGAGTGTTCATTCACAGTTCCCCTTTTTCACCCTCAGTCACATAATTTCTCCTTTTGTTTTTAGAATTTCAGTCTTAAGAGCTTCTCATCCATCTTGGTCCAATTTACTCTGATAAATATTAGGCTAGTGATCTCAAATGTAATTAAAAATAGTGGCCATTAAACAGTACAAAAAGAACCCCGAGGGCCATACATTGATTTGGGAAACCACACATGTTTGCACATTTCTTTTTTTCTTAATATACTAATCCATTAAAATCATATAGGAACTACATTTTAATCTTGTTTGGACTGCATTGGGGAGTTTTATGAGACATATGCAGCCCATGGCCAAATGTTTGCCCTTTCTGTTTTAGATCTTAGATCCTATCTAGTCTTTCTCTGAATCTTTTGATATCTTTCAGCATCTTTTGAATGTTTGTGTTTCCTCTTCTTGTCTGATGGGAATTTCACAAAGGGTATTGGTATGATAAAATGTTTGGGAAACTGTCCTTAACACAAGGAGTAAAGTGGCATAAATGAATGACCTGGTTCAAGTAATGATTAGAAAATAGGTTTACTTAGCCTGCATAGGTCCAGTTGCCAAGCACAAATCAAGGATCCATGAGGATGGTGCTGGAGATTTCTGGGTATTCCTGAGCATCCATTTTTCCCCCAACAAAATATGTTCTGCTGTTGACTTTTTCAGGAACTTCCATCTAGTCTGTTTTCTCTCTTTGATAACTCCCCAACATTCCAATATCTTTAAAATGTGGCACGTAGAAAAGAACAATAGAATATAACCTTGAGATCAGTGATTATTTTTTTCTTTATTTTACCTAGTGCTTAGTACTCTGGCTGGTAATAACAAGTCATTAATAAATATTAGTTAACTGAGAATTGACTTAGAACAGAATTCTATAATTGCATTTGAATGAAGGAAGAACACAGTGGGACTAATATTACTTTGAAGGATGGCAAAATCTTCATTATTCCATTGCAGCCTGTTTAATGTTTATACTGATGCTCTTCTTATATCTTTTATGTCATTGATAAAACAGATATTTCATTGTCTACTACATATTCATGGAAATTTTAAAAAATATGTCCATGTTACTTAGAATATGAGGTTATATAGTTATCTTTCCCTCTCTTTTGTTTTTATTTTATTTTATTTTAAAAAATGTTTTAATTTTCAAAATATATGCATAATTTCAACAACCACCTTTGTAAAATCTTGTTTTCCAATTTTTTTTCTCCCTCCCTACCCCCTACCCCCTCTCCTAGATGACAGGGAATCCAAAATATGTTAAAGATATACAATTTTTCAATACAATATTATATTTGCACAATTATTATACTTCACAAGAAAAATCAGATCAAAAATGAGAAAAAAATGAGAAAAAAACAAAATGCAATCAAAAATAATAACAAAAAGTGAAAATACTATGTTGCGATTCATACTCAGTCCCCACAATACTCTCTTTGGGTGCAGATGGCTCTCTCCATCACAACACCATTGGAACTAGCCTCAATCATCTCTCTTTTGAAAAGAGACACTTCCATTAGAATTGATCATCTTATAATCTTCTTTTTTTTATGTACAATCATCCTTTTTATTGAATCATGTTATGAAAATGCTAATTTTATTCCATGCATTTTTAAAAATATAATTAAAAAATTAATTTATAAGCAAATGGAAAATGATACAAGGTTTCATCAAGTGAAGCTCTTAGAAGGAACCTTAATACATTACAGGAAGAATAAAAACAATAAAAGTAACAAACAATGATAAGTATTGCAATGACAGTAACAACTACTATCCATGTGACCAAAAGGAAGCTACTTCATCATTCTAATTCCCTATTCTATTGTTTGCAAAAGAGACACTCTTTCATAAGGTAGATATGGGGATCAAATGGAATGAGACATAAAAAGAGCTACAGACATCTTAAAGTGCTATATAAATGCCAGTTATAGTTATTGCAATTATCAATCAGTTAATCAATACACATGTAAGATCATCTATTCCTGTCATCATGGATCTTATAGTCAGTCTATCAAGAAAGACAACATGTACAGATGTGACAAATAATGTTCTTTCTGAGCCTACCACTCTTTCCATTATACACTCTCATCTAGACCTATAACTCTTTTCCTAGAGTGAGTTGAGAGTTCCCTATGTATAGGCTATATATCTTCCAATCACGTTTGTCCAAACCCATTACTTCTCCCCTACTTTCTTTTTTTTTAATTTTATTTTATTTGCATAACATATGTGTGTGTAATTCTTCAACAATAACCCTTACATAGCTTTCCGTTACAAATTTTCCCCCCCAACTCCCCACTCTTCCCCTAGATGGCAGGATATCCACTGCATGTTAATTATGTTAAAATATTGGCAAATCGAATATATGTATACATATTTCCAAACTTATCATTGCTGTGCAAGAAAAATCTTATCTACACAAACGATATATCAGATAAAGGAAACACAATGTAAGCAAACATCAATCAAGGAGTATGAGAATGTTATGTTGTGGTCCACATTTCGCATCCCTCTCTCTGGGTGTATATGGCTTTCTTCAGTGAACAATTGGAGGTGGTTTGAAACATTTCATTGTTGAAGAGAGCCATGTCCATCAGAATTGATCGTCATATAGTACTGTTGTTGCCGTGTATAATGATCTCCTGGTTCTGCTCATTTCACTCAGCATCAGTTCATGTAAGTCTCTCCAGGCCTCTCTGAAATCATCTTGCTGGTCATTTCTTACAGAACAATAATATTCCATAATATTCATATACCATAATTTATTCAGCCATTCTCCAATTGAAGGGCATCTATTCAATTTCCAGTTTCTAGCCACTACAAAAAGGGCTGCCACAAACATTCTTGCACATGTGGGGCCTTTTCCTTCCTTTATGATTTCTTTGGGATATAAGCCCAATAGAAATGCTGCTGGGTCAAAGGGTATGCACAGTTTGATAACTTTTTGAGCATAGCTCCAAATTGTTCTCCAGAATGGCTGTATCCATTCACAGCTCCACCAACAATGCATCAGTGTCCCAGCCCTCCCACAACCCCTCCAACATTCATCATTAACTTTTCCTGTCATTTTAGCCAATCTGACAGGTGTGAAGTGGTACCTCAGGGTTGTCTTGATTTGCATTTCTCTGATCAACAGTGATTTGGAGCACCTTTTCATATGACTATAAATAGTTTTAATTTCATCCTCTGAAAATTGTCTGTTCATATCCTTTGACCATTTATTGATTGGAGAATGGCTTGAATTTTTGTAAATATGAGACAATTCTCTGTATATTTTAGAGATGAGACCTTTATCAGAACCCTTAAATGTAAAGATGATTTCCCAATTTATTGCTTCCCTCCTAATCTTGTCTGCATTGATTTTGTTTGTACAAAAACTTTTTAACTTAATATAGTCAAAGTTATCTATCTGGTTTTCAATTAAGAATTCCAGTTCTTCTTTGGACATAAATTTATTCCATCTCCATAGGTCTGAGAGGTAAACTATATTACATTCCTCTAATTTACTTATAGTATCACTCTTTATATCCAGATCATGAACCCATTTAGATCTTATCTTGGTATGTGGTGTTAGATGTGGGTCAAGCCCTAATTTCTTCCACACTAGTTTCCAGTTTTCCCAGCAGTTTTTGTCAAATAGTGAATACTTATCCCAAAAGCTGGGGTCTTTGGGTTTATCAAAAACCAAATTGCTATAGTTATTGCCTAGTTTGTCTTGTGATTCTATCCTATTCCACTGATCGACTACTCTATTTCTTAGCCAGTACCAAATGGTTTTGATGACTGCTGCTTCATGTACCAGATCTTAACAGAGTCTAACAGTGTGACCCTGGGACAGATGTATAATAATGCCCCAGGCAGTTCTCTGTGATCAGTTATTCAGTTAATCAACAACTGTTTATTATAAGCAAGATACCAAATCACTGAGGATGTTGAGGAAAAGAAAAAAAACACAAAAAACAAAATCTCTGACTTAAAGGAGATCATATACTTTTTTTTTTTTTGCACTGAGGCAATTGCAGTTAAGTGACTTGTCCAGGGTCGCACAGCTAGGAAATATTAAGTGTCTGAGGCCAGATTTGAACTCACATCCTCCTGACTTCAGGGCTGCTGCTCTATCCACTGCACAACCTAGCTGCCCCAAGATCAACAAACAACTGTATATTACAGACACACATACATACACACTCACAGTAAAAATGAAAAAAGTCTCCAAGTGAATGTTCTAGAGGTAACAGTTATGATAGATCAGAAAAGCTTCTTGAAGAAGATGGATTTTGAGCACTTATCTTGGTTTAATTGACAAGAGATTCTAAGCAATTGAGCTCATTGACTCAAGATTAAAGCTTCTTGAAGAAGATGGATTTTGAGCACTTATCTTGGTTTAATTGACAAGAGATTCTAAGCAATTGAGCTCATTGACTCAAGATTAAAGGTCCTTCTTAGTAAACATTGTTCTGTATAATAAAAAAAAATTGCAACACATGGATATAGGAGTTGAAATGCCCCTATTGTTATTTTCAATTTCATCATCATCATATACACAAATACACACACACACACACACACATGCACACACATACACTGCTTGAATAATAGCTAAATAGCTATGTGGAAACCATGACATTTGGCATAAGGAAAATGAGGAACTCTAAGCTGTAGCTTTAAGGTATAATTGGAGCAAGATTTTTTCTTTAATTTTTTGATTAAAGCCATTTATTTTCAAAACACATGCATAGATGATTTTCAACATTCACCTTTGCAAAACCTCGTGTTTCAATTTTTTTTCCTTCCTTCCCCCCCACTCCCTACCCTAGATAGCAAGAAAACAAAATGCAAGGAAACATTAATAAAAAAGGTGAAAATGCTATGTTGTGATCCACACTCAGTCCCCACAGTCCTCTCTCTGGGTGCACAAGACCATTGGAACTCAGTTGAATCACCTTGCTGTTGAAGAGAGCCATCAGAATTGATCATTGTATAATCTTGCTGTTGCTTATATAATATTCTCTCTGAAATCATCCTGCTGTTTATTTCTTATAAAACAATAATATTCAAAAACATTTAAATACCATAACTGATTCAGCCATTCCCCAAATGATGGACATCCATTCAGTTTCTAGTTCTTGGCCACTACAAAAAGGGCTGCTACAAGCATTTTTGCACATGCGAGTCCTTTTCCCATTTTTATGATCTCTTTGGCATACAGGCCCAGTAGAGACTCTGCTAGATCAAAGGGTATGCCCAGTTTGGTAGCCCTTTGGCCATAGTTCCAAATTGTTCTCTTGAATGGTTGGATCAGTTCACAACTCCACCAACAATGTAATAGTGTCCCAGTTTTCTTACATCCCCTCTAGCATTCATCATTATCTTTTCCTGTCATCTCAGTCAATCTGAGAGGTGTATAGTGTTACCTCAGAGTTGTCTTAATTTGCATTTCTCTGATCAATAATGATTTGGAGCATCTTTTCATATGACTAGACATGGTTTCCATTTCTTCATCTGAAAATTGTCTGTTTATATCCTTTGACCATTTATCAATTGGAGAATGGCTTGAATTATTATAAATTTGAGTGAATTCTCTAAATATTTTAGAAATGAGGCCTTTATCAGAATCCTTGGATATAAAATGTTTTTTCACAGTTTATTGCTTCCCTTCTAATCTTGTCTTCATTGGTATTGTTTTACAAATATTTTATAATTTGATATAATCAAAATTATCCATTTTTCATTCCATAATGCACTCTTGCTCTTCTTTGGCCACAAATTCCTTCCTTCTCCACAGATCCAAGAGGTAGACTATCCTTTGTTCTTCTAATTTTCTTATAATATCACTCTTTATGTCTAAATAATGAACTCACTTCGACCTTCTCTTGGAAAAGGATTTTAGTGTGATTCAATGCCTAGTTTCTGCCATACTAATTTCCAATTTTCCCATCAGTTTTTGTCAAATAGTGAGTTCTTATCCCAGAAGCTGGGGTCTTGGGGTCAATTAAACATTAGATTACTATAGTTGTTAACTATTGTGTCTTATGAACCTAACCTATTGATTGACTAGTCTATTTCTTAGCCAGTACCAAATGCTTTGGATGACCACTACTTTATAATATAATTTTAGGTGTGGTACAGGTAGGTAATCTTTATTTGAATTTTTTTCATGAATTCTTTTGAAATTCTTGATCTTTTGTTCTTCCAGATGAACTTTGTTATTATTTTTTTTTCTAGCTCTGTACATTAATTTCTTGAGAATTTAATTGGTATGGCACTGAGCAAGCAGATTAAATTATATAGTATTGCCATTTTTATTATATTAGCCATCAGCACTTGATGTTTTTCTGGTTGATTAAATCTTACTTTATTTGTATGACACGTGTGTTGTAATTGTGTAATTTGTAATTGTAATTGTGTCATATAATTCCTAACTTTGCCTTAGCAGGTAGACTCCCAAATATTTTATATTATCTATAATTATTTTAAATGGAATTTCTCTTTGTATCTCTTTCTGCTGGACTTTGTTGGGAACATACAAATGCTCATCATTTATGTGGATTTATTTTGTATCCTGCAACTTTGCTAAAGTTGGGATTTGTTTCTACTAGGTTTCTGGTTGATTCTTTAGGATTCTCTAAGTGTATCATCATATCAAATGCAAAGAGTAATCATTTGGCTTCCTCAATACCTAATCTTATTCTTTTAGTTTCTTTTTCTTCTCTTATTGCTAAAGCTAAAATATTTAATGTAATATTAAATAGTAATGGTGACAATGGGCAACCTTGTTTCACCCCTGATCTTACTGGAAATGGTTCTAGTTTGTCCCCATTATGTGTAATGCTTGCTGATAGTTTTAAATAGATGCTACTGATCATTTTAAGGAAAACTCTATTCCTATATTCTCTAGGGTTTTCAATAGGAATGGGTGTTGGTTTTTGTCAAATGCTTTTTATGCATCTATTGAGATAATTATATAATTTCTATAAGTTTAATTATTAACATATGTTAATAGTTTTCCTAATATTGAACCAGCCCTATATTCCTGGTACAAATCCTACTTTGTCATGGTACATTATCCTGGGGATAACTTGCTGTCATCTCTTTGCTACCATTTTATTTAAGATTTTGGTGTCAATATTCATTAAAGAAATTGGTTTACAATTTTTTCTTTTTCTTTCTTTTTTTTTTGTTTTGACCCTACATGGTTTAGTTCTCAGCACCATATCTGTGTCATAAAAGAAATTTGGTAGGACTCCTTTTCCCTCTATTTTCCCAAATAGTTTGCATAATTTTGGAATTAATTGTTCTATTTAAAGAACACATTTAAGTCTGGTAGAATTTCCAAGAAAATCCATCTAGTCCTGGAGATTTTTTCTTAGGAATTTGATTAATAGCTTGTTCAATTTCTTTTTTCTAAAATTGGACTATTAAATTAATTTATTTCTTCTTCTTTTAATCTGGGCAATCTATATTTTTGTAAGTATTTATCCAATTCACTTAAATTATCAGATTTATTGCCATACAGTTGGACACAGAAAGAGATTTTTAAAAAATGATGACCATTCACAGTAACAAGAAGATTATAAGGGGGGCGGAGCCAAGATGGCAAACTGCGGACAGCTTTCTCTGTGAACTCCTCCAACATTCCCTCAAACCCAGACAAAGTAAGCCTTCCAACTGGTTTCTGAGTGAGGGCCTCGCCAAGCATTTGGACTACAACGCACTTCTATAAAAGATCTACCTTGAAAGAACTCCGGAGAAGGTTAGCCTCAGGGGAAATCGGCTGCTGGTCGCGATCAGACTCCAGCCCGGGTGGAAGTCAGGGCTGCGATAGAGGGGCGGATTTTGGGCACCCAGGAAGCCCCTGGGAGACGCCTGGGCCACTTTGCTCTGCTTGCGGGCAGGTGCTTTGGCAGATCTGCCTTTGGAAGGGGTGGATCGAGAACAGCTGAAAACGTGGTCCTAGTGCGAATCTAGCCCGACCAGACTCAGACCGGAAGTCAACTCGGCAAACTGCCCCAGGGCAAATACAAATTGTTGCAGTTTTCTCGGCTTTTGACCAATATCCCAACTTTAAATCATGAGCAAGAAGCAGAAGAGAGCTCTCACCATAGAAAGCTTCTTCGGAGAAAAAATAGAACAGTCCCCAGATCCTGACATTAGGAAAACAATCCCAGATGAAGCCACAAAGGCAGACTTAAGTTGGTCTCCCTTTCAGAAGGCTTACCTGGATGATTGCATTAAGAATCTCAAAAGAGAGCTAGAAGAAGAATGGGGAAATAAATTGAGATCAGGGCAACAGAAATATCAAAAACTGGAAAATAGGACTGGTGAATTGGAAAAAGAAAACAGTTCACTGAAAAACAAAATTGGTGAATTGGAAAAAAATCACCAATTCACTGGAAAATAAAAATGGTGAACTGAAAAACAAAATTGGTGAATTGGAAAAAGACAACAATTCACTGAAAAACAAAATTGGTGAATTGGAAAAAGACAACAATTCACTGAAAAGTAAAACTGGCAAAATGGAAAAAGAATGCATTGAATCAAGAAATTCAATTGGCCAGCTACAAAAGGAGCTAAAAAAGATAACTGAAGGAAATAATACTTTAAAAATTAAAATTGAACAAATAGAAGTAAATGACTCAATAAGACTTCAAGAATCAGTTAAACAAAAACAAAAAAATGAAAAAATAGAAGAAAATATGAAATATCTCCTAGGAAAAACAACTGACTTGGAAAACAGATCCAGGAGAGACAATTTAAGGATTATCGGACTCCCTGAAAGCCACGATGAAAAAAAGAACCTGGATGCTATCTTCCAGGAAATCATGAAAGAGAATTGCCCTGATGTTTTAGAATCAGAAGGCAAAATTGGCATTGAAAGAATTCACCGATCACCTCCAGAAAGAGACCCCAAAATTAAAACCCCAAGGAATATCGTGGCCAAATTTCAGGACTATCGCACCAAGGAAAAGATATTGCAAGCAGCTAGAAAGAAACAGTTCAAATACCGAGGAACTGTCATTAGAATTACACAGGATCTGTCAGCTTCCACATTGAAGGATCGAAGGACCTGGAACCAGATATTCCGAAAGGCAAAAGAACTTGGATTATAGCCAAGAATAAGTTATCCAGATAGAATGAGCATCATCTTCCAGGGAAGAAGATGGTCATTCAATGATACAGGAGAATTTCACCTATTTCTAATGAAAAGACCTGATCTGAACAAAAAATTTGACCTCCAAATAGAGAACTCAAGAGAAACATAAAAAGGTAAAAAGGAAAACTCTTGAGAACTATATTCCTACTATAGGTATCCTTTAAAGAATGGCAGTATAATTTGATTTTTCTTTGATAATAATGGAAAAGAAATTAGAGGTGGGAGGGATAACATACAGAAAAAGAAAAAGGGGGGGCGGGAAAAGGAGGCAAAATAAAGTAAAAATAAAGGAGGTAAAATAAGG